>CM061041.1:77280071-77880071 GCA_030762985.1 Adelphocoris suturalis | reverse complement strand
ACTAACTTCTACCAACTTAGGAAAAGGAAGAATTTGCATCTGCCTAAAAAGAGGGAGAGATGATTTTTGAAACCCTGAATTTGTCATGATCCAGATCATCGTTTTTTGAGTGGTAATTATTGGTTTATATGCCGTGTGATATCCACCACTCGACAGTTGTGGTCAATATAGCAATATAGAGCTCACTAAGGAATCATATACCTACCCTAAGTAGGAATTTTTATCTATTACAATTTTTAATTTCGCAAAGATATAAATCATTTTTCTCAATTTACTAATTGTTCTTTAAATGTCGGTTCCATTTTAGTTGTTGGTCTACATAGATTCCCAAATGCTATGCATTCTGTAGTCCCACAGTCATCAGTACAATAATTACCCTCTTGGTAATCAGGTTTGTGTATTGTCAGAGTACTTTGTTTTGGCTGAGTTCTCGACGTTATTGAAAAAGTGAGGAAGCTAGTTTAATATTGTAATTTTTGTTTGAGCATATTGAAAAATGCTTAAAATCCAACTTTTTACACGCGTGTGTATGAATATGTGGTTTTAGATAACTCATCCACAGTATAGTTCAACACTAAAAATGAGAAATTACATCAAATTTTTCAGAAAAGTCTGACAGGTTATTCGCTCAGATACATGATCAGTCGCAATTCATCTCACAGATTATGTACTGCCATAAGGTTCAATACCATTGAACATCGGCCGGAACTAGGTATTTTAATATTATATGAGAGATAAAGAGTATTATATTGATATTATATGACAGTTAAAGAGAAATAAGTATCGAAAAACATCTTGAACTTATCAAAGTAAAAAATACTCACATGATCGGGCGCAATTCATCTGAGGGATCAACGCGCCCCTGATGGTGATAAGGGACGTGGTGGAGAAAACCGAGGCACCCTTTGGTGGGATGCGGAATGGGGAAGCACCCAGGGGCCACAAACCAGCTACCCCTCCATCCAACACCAATGGCTCAAGAAACATGTTACGTACTTCACCTCGTTTTCCATTTCAAATTGGATGTTTTACACATCAAGTTGGAGGATGACAGAAATACATGATTTAACGCTGGTTAAGCAGTAACAACAAATTAACGCGTGAAACATAAAATTCAACAAACATGAATGAACAAAAAAGAATGAACAAACATTTTTTTTTTTCTAGGCCAATTATCATTTTCATTACGCAATTTGAGCAGTCCGATGTTGCGCGGATCAGGTATTTCCAGACGCACCGGGTTTTTCCGCCTTCTAAGGGGGCTAGAGGCGCGGCATTTAAAATTGATGTGTAACGAACTATTTCCGTCGTACTTCAATTTTATGAGTAAAACCTCCAATTTTAAATGGAATCCTTCAATCTGAAATGGAAAACCTCCATATTGATGTCTAAAACCTCCAAATTGACATGTAAAACCTCCAATTTGGTGTGTAAAACCTCCAATTTGAAATGGAATTCTCCAATTCGAAATGGAATCCTTCAATTTGAAATGTAAAACCTCCATATTGATGTGCAAAACCTCCAAATTGATATGTAAAACCTCCAATTCGGTTTGTAAAACCTCCAATTTGACGTGACATTTTTCGTGGGAATAGATTATAAATTTCAGTAACTTCCGTTTTCTCCATTACAGTGGATGTCTACCAAAGGCTTACACATGCTATTCTATACTAGCTTCAGTTCATCTTCTTGTGGGTTTTTTGTTATGCATAACTTCATAATTCAATGAGAATATAAGTGAATTTTTATATCTGCCACATTATTTTATGTCCCTTACAAGTTAACACCTGAGCCAATGTAGGTATATTATAGGTAATATTTGGCGGAGGGACCTCGCTGCGGCGCCGCTCCGGCGCCTGTTTTTACAACAAACCTTCCTTTTGAGCCCGCCCACACAACGACACAATGGACCCCTTCCTTCCTTCGGTCCATTATGTTAATGTTATTTCTGATGTTGATTAGTTTCTTCGAAGAGATTTGCGTTACATCTACAGCTTCGTCTCAGACGCTTATCCATCAACCTTCTTGGTTTAACGTCCTCTTCCCTCCCACGTGGAAATTACGGGTTACTTGCCTCGTCTTTCTTTCACTTAAGATAATCAAGTTTGTTTGTAATTGGCTAATTGAATTGCCGGTGATTGCAGGTTTTTTGTTGGCCCGATCGGTAAGTTGGTAAAAGTTGTAATTAACCCAGCAGTTAGTAGGGGACAGTGGGAGGGGAGCGTGTGCCACCCACAAACATGCGAGAGGCATAGAAAGATCTAGTGCTGGGCTTCACACACATTTCTCAACATATATCCAAGTTACATGGGTGTGTAACTGTTAAATCCCAAGCAATTGGACGAGAAACAATAAAAACGCTGCAAATGATTACACAATGGTTTATTATTTCTGTGACGGACAGCCCTTCCACGCAAAACATTGGTCTATAATTATTAAGCCCCGTATGTAATATATCATCAGAACATAGAGCATCGTGCCTCCGAGAAGGGTTCACACTTTTACAGTTCCAAGACCTCGCAATTTTACGCTTCACAGTAAAGATGTTAAAAAAACGGGAAAGTGATGCTTAAAGTAACTTACATACGTTAGCGCATGAGCAGAATGGAGTAATGATTTGAGAAAAATGAAATTGGTAGGGTACAATCTACAGCCTAGCCCGCAAATTACCAGAAAATTTAATAAAAATCTGATGAAAATTAGACCTTTTCCCTCGGAGTACACTTTTGCGCATGCTCAGGAGCTAATAATGATACTTTATATTTAGGAGTTTTTATTGATGACCACCTGAAACATAATAAGCGAATAGATGCTAATAATGATACTCTATATTTAGGAGTTTTTATTGATGACCACCTGAAATATAATAAGCACGTTGATTTTTGTATACTAGGATGCGCCAGGTATTTTATGTTTTTAAAGAAACTCGGAATTTTCTGTCCCAGAAGCACTGTCTATTTTGGATTGATGTACTCTATTATAAATTATGGTAGTATTCTCTGGGGAAGTGCGAATAAATCCCTCACAAGTAAAGTTGTAACAAAATTTTTAGGCCGTCTATTAAGGGACTTATTGTCTGGAAATTCACCCTATTATATATATATATATAACTACTTCACCCTAATTTGCAGCCCCCCCCCCCCCCCCCACGTCCTCCCACGTATAAAATTTTAAAACCATCTAACCACCCAGTGATTGACATCTCACCAAGAAGTTTTAATAATAAGGCATTTAAAAGTGTTTTACGGGCTTGATACATTTTAATTTTGAGGAAAAATACCTTCTCAGTAAAGTATAAAGGCGGGAAAAGGTTTCAGGCGGGTTTTTGTGAAATCTGGAGAAGGTTACCCAACAGAACCTCGTGCTGTTTTTGCTTCACCATGCCCCCCACATTTTCAAATTCGATTGTTTCCATGGTTTTTCTCAATAAATTTTTTGTGTAGATTGCAATTTTGCTATTATTTTTTTGAAATAATCAAAGATAACATGTGAAAATGCAAATGTCAATTACTAGTTCCCAAACTGATGCTCCCCTCAGTGATTGACAGTGCTGTCAATATGGATCTCTATTCGTTCTTGCCATTCGCTCTTTATTTTTTATATTTATATAAATACATAGCAACTCACAAGCTGCTAGTTTACCATTAGAATCGTATTGTGCCTATGGTATCAAGAAAACATTGTACCTATTTTGTGATGAAACATCCGGTGATATTTTCAACTTTGTCTTTATGAATACTCATATTAATTTTATATTTAGATTAATAAAACTAAGTTCAAATGCTGAATTTATTTGTAAAACGTTGAAATAAAATGTTTAGTTGATACAAGGAATCATTAATGCAGAAGAACTGCTGTGACAATCATGCAGTGTCAATCACAGGTACAGCAAAAAATGTGGCTGTCAAATACTGGGTCAAAAAACTGATTTCGAAAAAACGAATTTATGATGTTTTGCGGCTTGAATTAGTGATTTTTTTTCAAAACCGAGCAGTTTGAGGACATCCTGATGCAGCATTAGATGTAAGCTTCAAGTTTGAACAAACGAAAAAATATAACTTACTCGTAATTGCTTGTCAAAGTCAAAATGCCTCTTAAGGTGTCAAACACTGGCCCCACCACCCTAAATACTTAATTTTTTCTTCGAAAATTCGCTAAAAAAGAAGGGAAACAATGAGATTATATAGGGAAGAATAAGAGTGCAGCCTTCTTGTATTGAACCGTGTAACCATACCAGCGGTTTTCATTTGGTGATTCATGCTTAGATATCAACTAGATCAGCTAGAAAGGAAGACGAAGTTGTTGTAGACGACCGTTTCTCTTTCAGAACGTACAATCAACGCAATGATAATGTGGTAGGAAAGTACTCCAGTTGTTTTTGTACTGCTGGGCGCAAGAACATGTAGTTAGAAGGGGTCAGTTTAAGACGGATTCGGTGCATGCAAACGATCGTTGTTAAATAAATAACCACACAGTTTCGAATCTGTAATTATTAGTGATCGAGCAGCCACGTTGAATTCACTTGCTTCGTTATGCAATGGAATGTGGATTGAAATATTGAATAACTTCAGTCGCCCTCCTGTACTGTGGGTGCTCTCATTCAAACCGCATTGGACACAAACACACTTGTGGGTTTGCTCGTTCAACTCGAAAATGATTACTGCGGGGAACATAGGGGAGTAACTACGGGATACTTAGGCCCCCCGGGCAGAGCGGTGGATTAGTTGTTGCCCCCTCCCCCCCCCCCTTCTTCACATCAACCGCGATGACGAGGCACAATGATTATTATTGCCTGACCGCAGTATTGCTGTTTATGACGCGGCAACGGCGGGACCCTACAGTTGTGATATCGATTTATCGAGGGTCGACAAGATGATTGTCACGTATGTCGGGATGTCGGGAAACATCCGGTCAACAGAGCACTAGTTAGGAGTGTTTTTTCTGTTCTTGCTTAGCGAGAAGCATTGCGGCTAGTAGTAGACAGTTTTGCTTCCTCACCACCGAAGGTCGGGAAGCTTTCTATTCGTGATTGAAGTTGAAAAATTTTTCATTTTCCAAAATCAAAATTTCCACTTGCTTTTTGCGTTTCAGGGCAAGTTGATCTATTTTGGTTCCGTGTCTATCTGCCTGTTTGTCTGTCTATCTGTCAAATCCAAATTTGCCCGATTTCACATTGCCTGTCATATTCCTTAACGATATGTACGATTGTATCAATCCTCATTCAGAGTATGGTAAACTTTTAAACTTTTACGTATAATTTTATATGGTTACGTACGTAACTCTACCTCATTAGGGAAAGGGAGGCACCATTCGACCATCTAACCAAAATTGATTTCTAATGAGGGCATATATATATATATATATATATATATATATATATATATATATATATCACTGAACTTTCAAAATTTAGAATGCTTCAAGCACTTTAGACTCTTCTCTCATCACATAAAAAATGAATGGAGATAAAACAGAGAAGGCGAAGTCTCAAAGAATGTTAGGTACAGATACGATTTTCTATGACACGAGAGTAGGAGTCAAGATCTACTTAGTTTATTTCGCTGCCACCAGACTCTTATCCTTATCTGGAATCGCGAATTGCAAGTAACTAATAAGAACGCGCGTAATTCAAGTGAACAGAATGTACAGTCATAACAACGTGTGATGTGAGCCGCGGCAGCTTAGTAGGTCTGAGAATAATCTCAATGGTGATCAATCTGAGATGCTGACATTTAATATAGGTAATACCTACATTTTGCTTTCTCACTGCCGAAAGTAGGGATGGTTTGTGTTTGTGATAGAAATCAAAAACATTTTTGTCTTTCAAAATCAAGAATTTCCCTTACTTTTTGCGATTCAGAGCTTGCTGATAAATTTTGGAGCTGTGTCTGTTTGTCTGTCTGAGGTAAATCCTTGTCACGACCAAAACTATAACAATTTTCAGTCCGATTCCGAAGAATTTTCAGGGATTGTGCGGGTTAGCTCCTAGACGGTTCCAAATAATTCTCAATACCGTCGAATCAACAGTAGCCTGTGCGCATGCGAAAACGTGAATTTCATATAACGTTGATTTCTTATCATCTGTTGTTTGGAAATAAGAATCATCAGAATTATGTTCATCTGCAAGAGCTGAGATATGAAAATGTCAAAAACTCTTAAGAGCACCAAATTATTGTCAAGTGAAAAGTAATGATATTCATTCAATCTAGCTAGGTATGTAATTATTGTAATAAAGTTTAACTGTGAATTCTAATGTATTCCTAATAACCCTCGTATATCATTACTACATCAGAACGTTTTCGTTATCATTTCAAATTTTGTTTCATAATAGGGCAGTTTTTAATCTCTTTTCACCCGTAATAAGTTAACTAAGTTTAAATATGGAACGGCTTTGCATTAAAGCGCGAAACAGGTAATCATGTTATCTTAAGTGATTATGAACCGAAAAAGTTCCTTCAAAGTGTAAATCTCAGCTCTGGTGCCGTCGAAACGTCAACTCCAGTCTCATGAATAATTTACTTCATTATTTCACACCCCGGCACTTTCAGTTCTACGTCATTTTTTCTTTAAAAGGCCCAAAAAAAGGCCTTTTTTTTGGTCCTCTTTTTTCGATACTGAGGGTTGATGGTAACGAGGGAGTCAAAGAGGTTTTGAATACTGATCGGTCGCCGTCAAATATTCTCTTCTATACTCCTGACTCTCTCGTCCCGTTCCACCGTCTGAAATGCCATCTTTCATCTCTACCGACGTTAAACAGGTCGCTTTTAGCTCGACGTTATTGATATTGTGCTCTGCATCGAAACGGTCTTCCGTTCAGCTTAGATATTCAAATCTTAAACAACTCAAACTCCTTGACAAACAATGGGAGAGTTTGGTTGGTCCAATAAAGCCAAGTTATGTTCCTTCTAGATCTTCAGCCAGTGAAGGGTAGTAAGAAATGATATAGGCAGTATGAAATTTTGGTAATTTTAGCCAATCCAATTATATTAATTATAATCATATAATCAAAGTTATTGAAAATCATGATATAAGTTATTATAATCATTATCTATATATATACTATTTTATGAGAATGAAACTCCGTCTGTTCGTCCATGATATGCACGGCCAAACGGCTGAGTGGCGGGAGTCTACGAGTGGAGGGGATCTTCTTGGGATTTTCCGAAAGGGTGTATAAGCGATTTTAAAATTTTCTAATCCCATGAGCTGGACGACGGGAGGGGGTGGGAATCCGTTTTAATGCCGTTCTTTTTTACTTCCCCGCTTCCCATACCCCTCTAAACGGGCGTCAAAAATTCGGGAAAAATACTGGTTTCGTAGGTTTTTGTACGAGAAAGAAGACGGCGCCGATCAGATTGCAAAAAAAGTATCGGGAAATGCGTCAAAAAAAGAAAAAAAAAAAGAAAGAAAGAGTAACGACCCGTTTTCTCGAAAATTCCTACGAAAAACTTCGTTTTTTTTTCTCATAAAAATTGACCCCATGAAGAGATGTTTTTCGGGATGGTGTTTGCGGGCGAAATACAGTTTTGATTCCGCCGAATCTGAATCCGAAATCGGATATCAAAAATAAGTGACGGGAAGTTGGACAAAATGCAAGGGGAAGGGAGGCGAAACGATTAAAATGAGAAGTTAATTGTGCCGTCCAGGAACGTGTGGCGCAGGCCCTTTTTACCTGAAGGGGTTCCGATTCGGAACCTCTTGAAGGAAGGAACCTCTCCGATTGAAAGACATTTCAACAGAATAATAGACGGGGGAAAGGAGAGCATTTATATTATAAATGCTTTGCAGATAAAATAATGGTCTACCTTTATTAAATCTATTAAACCTTTCGTGGTTCCACGTTGTTTCATAAGATGTAATTGGTTTGTAAGAATTTCCAACAGAACAAAACGTCTGACAAGTTGGGTGGGCAGTATAACTTCCTCATGCGAGCGAAGCGAGCAGCATCTCTTGCAGACGTTAAACCTACCCTTAGTGATCTACCGTTTCCAATCATTCTACAAGTCCCACTGGAAAGCAGAAGGCCTGGACGTGGAGGCGAACGAAGCGAGCCGGAGCGGCTAGTATAATAAAAGTTAATATAATCCTATAATTTTTTGAGTCAAGCTGTTCAATGTTGCGATTGAAAATAAGTCGATACAAGATCCTCCACGAGTGTTAGATACACCTGGAGCTCACTCAGCTAACTGGTGCCCATTTGGTCATCTTCAGAATTCACCCTTGAGCCTCCGTCTCAAATTTCAGCTTTCTGCGTTGAACCATATGTGATAGCAGCTTAATTTCGTAACGATAATATCGTCTCGTAATTATAATTTCGTCTCGTTTAATTTTGTCTCTTAACGGTATTTTGTCTCATTTTTGGTCGGGTTATGATGGCAAAAACATGTTCCATGTTAAAAAAAACCACCCAAAAGTTTTTGGGTTGCCCACAATGGAGTTGAGACACTTGGAAAAATCGTGCTCCAGTGAATTATTGCCGAGTGACATCTCATTTTAAAGATTTTTTTTTTTGTTGAACACGATTGTGAGGCCAGAATTGCGATATCTTATCCCGTTCTCATAGTGGAGCTGATGGATCATGATGAAGCGTGATTTTTTCTAAATATACCTATCTTTAGAAAAAATTGCACTACTAATACATAATACATGGAAAATGTTACTTTTATGTGTGCGACACTCATAGTCTTTGTATCTTCTAATCCTTGATTGACAAATAAAATACATTCCTATCTAAACATGTATGCAAATTCCGTTTCATTCGAAAATAAAAGGAGGATGGGAATTTTCCGGAATTCCATTCCGGTCAAGAGCTGATAATGAAATCGGTTGGATTCAGAAAGTAATCGAACTAGATTGGAAACTCTGTAGCAGGTTCCTTTACGGACCTATTAGCGAGCTACCGCTGGTAGAGGATCCATGAGGGAGGATGAGAATCCATGAGGAGCAACTTTTATTCGACTGCTACCCCCAGCCACCATAGACGATTCTCAGGCTGGTAATCAGAGGGCGCGCCTTGAATATCAACGAGATTCTTTGCCACGTGTGCCACCTCCGTTCCACGTGTTCGATCGAGCTCCCATCAAAATGATGGTCCGGAGCGAGTAAAATTGCCAATATCCTTTTGCCCTGTTGATCGTGAGGGATTTTTTCAAACTGCACATATTCAGGTAAGTATTCCTAATCTAATGTTTAGAGAATTCACGTTATTCCTATTCAAAGACGTTGTAAAATTATAACACAACTGGCCACTACATACTTCTCTTATGATCCAAAAGTACGGATTCGGCAAATTTTTATACTTTGGTATTAAATCAAACTGAAAACATATCTTTAAGTCTCAGGGCCGGTTTCACCAACAACCCCTAACCATGGTTAAAATAGATCATTGATTAACGGAACCAGATTATTGAACGTTGATTTAAAACGAACGAAGGGTCACGGGAAAGAACGATCAGAGTCAATTTTCGGTACGAAATGAGATAGTGGTGCCATCTTGCAGGTCTTAGTGAAACGAAGCATGCATCGCTTCGGAAAAAAATTATAAATGTTGGCGTCAAAATACAGAGTAAAAGGAGTTATGTATTATTCACCCTAAATCCAAAATATTACTCTTGAAAGTTTAAAATTTAAATTTTGCAGATTTGTGAAAAAGTGACTCTGATCGTTATTTTCCACTACCCGTTTAACGGGTTCCACCAACGTAGGTAATCAATGGTTACACTGTTATCAGTAAACATCGATTTACAGCGTTTCTGTGAAACGTTGATTTAAAGTTTAAACGTTGATTTATACGATATCAAGGAGGCATTTGCCCGCAAAATGAGGGTGATCTCGAGATAATAGTGATAGAACATGTGTTTCCAAGCTGAAATCTTCAATGCTCCTATCTTTTTTAATTGCCGTTTTGATAGCATAATGTTTTACAAACTCGTAGGGTGGAGGGACCAGTGTTTGACAAGAACCCTATGATTGACATCTCACCAAAAAGTTTAAATAATAAGGCATACAAGTGTTTTACGGGCTTGATCCTTTTGAAAATACATAAAAAACTAATGTTTAACATTTGGCCTTGTTAAACAAAGACACAAATGTTAAACATTGGTTTCTATATATTTTTTCCTCTCTGTTTCAGCAATTTTTGTTTTATGCATCTTATTTTTGGCCCTTTAAAATTGCTAACGAAAATATTGTTTCTCAATACTAATTCCCCAAATGAAATTATTTTGGCTCTAGCTTGGCTTGTTGGCTCCAGCGATTTTATGAGGTTTATAAAACCTCCTGTTTTTGACACTGTCCTCATTGATGGCAAAGCTTTTAACTTATCTGATGATGGTCACAGAGTGGTGACCGAAACTTCATTACAATAATTACAAAGATTTTGTAATTATTTCTTTCTACTTGGGCCGAATCCCTACTATATACAACTACGCATAAATAAATTAGGTTGGTAAGTATAATGTATGATTCAATACGAACAGCACCATTCTGTCCTACGATCGCTTTATTGAACGTGGGTAGGCCACGTGACCAACTGGACCCTACTGTAATATGGCACTACCCTCTCAGTTGAATTTTCTGATATTGGCTGCCAGCTTTAGGGGAAGATGCTATCAGGCGCGAAGTAGCCCGTAGTGGTCCATTCAACATGCACCGAGGGGTGTGAACGAAAGGAAGGGGAAAAAAATTCTTCGTTGAAAAGTAGTTTATCTTTTGTGAGGGGAGAAAAAAAAAAAAAAATTGTAAGACGACGAAAGGGATTTCAGAAGAATGAATGAAGATACTTGATTTCGGGAGGGGTGAACCCCCAACCACAACCGCGTCACCCAAACACAGAGGATAACATCTGTTGTCATTTAGATAGGCCCTTCTTCCTCAGAAAGGTTTGGTGGTTCTTGGACAAAAAAATGCAACAAAAGAGTCTTCAATGTGTACCTACCTGGTCGGGGGCGTGAAGTGGGGCATCTTGTCGATAACGAGTCAACAATAAACAGGGCCCTCGTGCTTACATCATTTTGGGTGAACTAGTCGTCAAGAACTCTTTGTTGGGAGAGATTAAAGAAATTTCATTGTTTTAATCTTAGAGTAGAGGCTTTACGTTCTAAACACGTAAGTAACCAAAATTCTATACGACGCGACGTGTTCTGTTTGTATATATTGAGCTCAGCTCAACATCTCAACAGTTTAAGACTGGTTTCAATCAATTTAAGATCCATATCATCAAAACATATGATCAACGGTGTCATTGGTTAACTTCCTCCCACTAAATCAGAATTTCGCTACTTTCCTCCTACTAAACCAGAATCTTATATAATCACCGCGTCATAACAAAATATCGCATAGGTTACACCAGGTTACACGATCCTTAGTTCCGTATCATCAGTATCCATGTTGTCGTCCCAGATTTTGTTACAAAATTTTGTTAGCTTTTTTGGCTAGTCAGTCCATGGCTAAAACACATTCTGTGTTAAAATGGCTAAATTTGGTGTTTACGAAACTAATGCAAACTCGATTTAAGGTTTGAGAGTTTAATATGGAGAAGGCAAGTTGTTAGTAGTTGATAAACGATATGGATGAGGTTTTGGCTGGTGAGCAGAGATATTTAAGTCCTGTTTCCCCCACTGGCGACCTTCCCTTTCCAGGTTTGCTCTATTCTCTCTCTGCGCTCTGCTCCCCAATCAGATCCCAACCTTGTTTATTGGAAGAAACTGACAAGATTACAAAAGTCGGGCACGACAATAATTATGCAATTTTATGATGCCACTTGATCACTACATCACAGAAATTTTGCTGAAACCATGAACCAAAAAGTACCTACCTACGAGGAATTTTGAAGTGACGACGATTTCCCATGTTTAAACCTTAAATTGACATTTTAATCACCCCAGCGACCGTTTAATATTAACCTGGGCTTAGCTATTATCGCTAGAAATGAGCTTGGTGTACGAACTTCCAAACTGCATTCTCCACTTAAAATGCAACTTATGGTTGAGTGGTTTAAACTAGTCTCACACACCTATCCCTAAAACGTAAATAAGTTCGTATAGAACGTAACGTTTCCTGTATATTTCTCAGGTATGTTCTAAGACATATGCATTTACTGCATTTGACGTAACAAAACTGTCGTGAGTAATCGTCTCAAGCATCTGGAAATGCAGATTGCTAAGTCAAGTCTACCTACAGTATATTTTCTAAACAGAAATATCAATTTAAACATCTTAGAAGCTCGCTGAATAGTTTTATTTTGGTGATACTACATGTTTTGGGAAAGTTCTTGTTTCAGACCTTAAATAATAACGTACCTATTACATATACCTATTAATAATAATATTAATATTTGTTATTACCAGTCATTATGATTTCAATGCATTCTGAGTTTAAATATGAATAACACAAAACAGCACTGTCATCAATTATGAATAATAAAGATGCCTCTATCTGTGATAGTTTTGAATAAAATATCTCAACATATGATGTCAGAATTTGTGTTCATGAATATTTTCTTGTGTTGGATCTTACGTTGATCTTTTGTTGATATTTGTTGGTTTTCATCGTTTGAAATGAGTATTTCATCGTCAACTTTGTCATTGGATGGCCTCGTCCGGGAATGGAGGGTAAATGATGGGTGCTATGAAAGTCAGCGGAATCAAGAACAGGAGAGAAGCATGGATTTCGTCTCCAAACGACGGAGGCGACGGATTTCCCATAAATACCAATCTTTGGACAACTTAACAACTCGGTCTCTCGAGAGAATGGGTGGATTCGGGTCGTTAGAAGGGATCAGGGATGTTTCTAGCGGTTTTGGTCACAATCCTGTGGTGTGGAGGGCATACGGAAAGTTCGTTAAAGGAGCATGGAGAAGATCCAGGAGCGATTTGGTGACGCACACGAAGAGAGCAGAGGAGCTAGAGCTGAGAGAAAGATCTGCGTTGATACAGATGTCGTCTGTGAAGGCGCTTCTTAGTAAAGACAAAGAAATCATGAGGAGTCAGGCAGCGGAGTTGAGCGCCATGATCAGATCTGTTCGGGGGCTAGAGAACGAGTGCGCTTCTCTCAAACAACAAAACATAGCCAGAAAAGAGGAGGTAGAGACCGTCCATGAAGAGGTGAACCGGCTGAATGACGTACTGTCCAACGCTAAACGATCTCTAGCCTCTACATTTAAAAACGAATTGGCAGAACTAGAGAGGATCCTTGCGAAAAAAGAGAAGAAAAGGGACAAACAATCCACTGAAATTTCAGTCAAGACGATGAAAATTGAAGATCTGAAAAAGGAGACTACAGCGAATGAGCAGTCCATTAAAAAGATGCAGGATGATATTAAGAAATTGGAGATGAAGAAATATCAATTGAAAGGAAAAGTGCAAGATGCTGAAATGCACTGCAAGAAGGTTGAAGGGCTTTTAGAACAAAGAAAAGACGAGAAGTTCTTACTGGAAAAAGACTTGTCTGAGATGAGAGAAGCCAATCAGATGGCGGACACGGAGGTGACATCTTTACAGGTAATTTCTTTCAAACATCATTATAGATAGGTGAACAGTTAAAAGTCAGACTAATTTATTTAGAATTTATGTATAGTAGAGGTTCAACTGATTTCTTAATTCGTCTAGGGTAACTCGTTTTTCAAAATTTCAACATAGTTTAATGAGTACCTACTAAGCCTGTTGGTAGTACCTACATTAATAAATTAGCAAATTTTTGTACGAAATGAAGCTATTGCTATGGCTCCAAAAAAATTAAGGTAAATATTTTCGAAAATTTGAATTCCTTCGAGTCCGTTTTGGAGCATTCTGGAACGAATCCAACAGTTTAACGGCCATTCATGTCCTAAAAAACTCCTTCCAAAAGCTTTCCAAATGAAAAGGTGAGTTTGCTGGACAGCACGCTTTTAACACATTAAATTGGAAATTTCAAAAAAAAAAAAAAAAAAAAAAAACAGTTAATCATTAGAAAAAATTTGTTAAATATCTTCTTCTTTTTTGGTTTATTATTTTCAATAATGAACCTTTGTAATCGACCAAGAAAAAAAAAAAAAATTCAACACCCCCTGACAATTTTTTGGTTTACGTTTCAAGATGCCAAAAATCGAAAAAAAAAAAAAAAAAAAATCCACCCGTCCGTCGTCTGCGGTTTTTTTCTTTTCAATAGCAGTACTTATTTTAGTCGAAAAAATTATCAACAATGAACTAGAACATTGAAAATTGTTGAAAAATTGATAGAAACTGCAAAAAAACTAAAAGTCCAAACTCTTTTTTGGATCGAGAAATATTGCTTAGAACGCGTTTTTTGCTATTAAATGGGTAGTTTACAATTTCATTGTACTCAAAGGGCTCAAATTTCTAAACAGTGCAACATGATAGCATATAGGTACGATAATCACGAAAATTTGTTCATACGGTCATGCTGCGTGACTGGAGCTTTGTATGTGTGACACCGTTTTCACAACCACTTTGACAAATCACTTTAATTCCCCTTAGATGCATACTTTTTGAATCTAATTGCATTAAGCATATATTATCAAATGATCAAATCGTAAAATGTTGACAGGGAGATACTGGATAGATTGAAGTTTTTGATGAGAGAGTAGAATAGAAATAAAATATCTGGAATGAGGTGAAATGAAACTAAAATTTTCGTTAATAATTGATACAGACGAAGCTGCTTGATCAGGACATGACGGCTGCCAAATTGGAGAAAGTACTGAAAATGCAGTATGAAGAGCTGGAAAACCTTCGAGTCGGTTTGTTGAGGAGCCCAGGAAGCAAATGGGACAAATTCATCTGTGGTGTGTGGGCGGCTTCTTGCGTTCTTCATTTGATTAAAGCGTTAGATCGGAGGTGGCCTTGAGAATATATCACGTAATAGCAGCTGCCAGCCGATTTTCAAGAAATACATCACCTATCTTAATGATCAAAGTCTTGATTGATTTGTCAGAAATGTCCTTAGTATATACGTTTAATTTAGGTCACGTATTTTATCAAGTGCCTTTACAATTGGGCATAGAAAACACGCCAATTCATTAGGACGTCCTCCTGAAGCTATGTCTTATTATAGGCAAGGCTTCGTTAGCATGAGGGACATCTATTGGAATATCCAGAGGTGTGGGGGACAACAAAAATATGAGAAGAAAAAAAATCGCATACAAATCTGTTTTAGACCATTCTAAGACCAAATCCGTGAAAAAACACATAGACATGTATGTATGTATGTGTGTGTATGAATGCGTGTTCGAGCAGCTCACGGCTTTGTGTGTCTCCGAGCTAATAGGTGTGGCGCCCAAGAACCGCGACCGTGTCATGGCGCGGGGTGTGGTGCGGGAAAATTGCCACGGAGTTACTCGAGTTATGCATCTCGGCGGGAGTACTCCGGGGTATCGCCACATGCGCCCTGGGGGGGGGGTTTCCTATATGAACTGGTGGTTATTTTATAGGGACACTTCCTTTCATCCCTCTCTCCCTCCTCCTTCTTCTTCAGTTTCCTTGATCCCAAGGGTCTCCACTTTTTCAATTTAGTTTTTTGTTTTCATTTAATGGAGTGCTCCCTCCGCCTTTGAGCAGAGTTTTGTAAAAGAAAAAAAATGTGTGTGTGTCTGTTTGTGTAGTAAATTTTATCGAAGCTCTCCAGGCCACAATTCTCAACCGATTTTCGAGATTCTTTCTTCGTTCGATCCCAATTTTAGTCTAACTGTGCAACCAACCTCGGAAATATTGAATTCTTCGATGAAAGAAGGAGGATGGAGGGGGTAATAAATACCGTAATCCGTTCTCGAATCAGTTGATGATTTTTTAATTTTTCAAGGTAGATGACTTTAGAAAAAATAGCGCATTGGGTTCAATGCAGACCCCTAAAACGCCCCCGAAGGAATGCCATTGAATTTTTAAAGAAAATTTGGTTTTTAATCGACTCTATTCAATACTCGCACGAGTTGTTCCTTCGCTGTCCTAGGACATTTTGAGCTTTGTAACAGTTCTAATTAACTGTTGCTCCGAGTGCTCCACAGAACGCCGAGTGAATCGATCGCGGTTCCTCTCCTCCCGTCATTTAAGATTCACCTTGTCCCAAGGTAAGAACTCTCTCTCTCTTGTGCGTATAGCAATTAATTATCATTCACACTTTAACGATTTATACCTACCCATTCCTAACCCAATAGCTATCCTCACATACCTACCTACACCCCAGTGCTGTATTTTATGACCATAATTGAATTGTATTCAATATAAATATCTTGACAACAGAGTAGTCAGATAATCCTCAGATAATACCTTCCTTGGAGCGTCATTTGAAGAAACTGGTATTAAAAGAATTCCATTGATTAATTTCTGTATTTCATTTAATATCCTCAAATAATATAAAAATATAGTAGAGAAATAAGAAATTTAATCACGACAATCACTTAGATTATAACAGCTTTACACGTAAAACAGCCCTTACACTAAAAAAATTTTACACAGGTTTTAAGATGTGGCCTTTGTGTAAATATGGAAATTTATCCTTTCCATGATATCGGCCTGTCCAGGAATTTTGTCTCTATCAAGATTCGTACATAGGAATGTTTACTTACATATAGGTATGTACCTACGTAATAATACATCCGTATATGTTATTCGTGCTACCCCTGCATTGTAAAAGCGCCATTTAATTGGTCTGTTGGAGAGATGTAGGATTATATAAGCTGAAGAAAAAAGATGATTAAGGGCGATAGAAGATTGAGGGTCTTGGAAATATCAGTTTGAAAACAAGAAAGCTTGAGTCGTTTAAGAATAAAAATACTTTAGATGACTTTACAAAACAAAGTGTAATTTCAACGAAGTTACTGAAGGGGATTGTATTGGTTGATTAGAAACTCTAAACTGAACCCTCCCTAATCAAACTGAAATGGGAAGCAACGATGCAGACGGGTCAGTAAGTTTGCGCACATTCCCTCGCCGATGTTGGGATTTCATTAAGGGTGATAAGGTTAGAGGCTAAGGGCTCAAACTTGAGTTGAAACCTGGCTAATGGAAAACATTTGAGTTGAGATTAGGTCGGTAAATGGGGGTAGTTTGAGGCAGGATGAGGTGCCGCTCAAGCGAGGCATTGTTCCCGGGAGTGGCGTCTGTTCGCTGCTCTTCGGGGTAGCTCATTTTGTTAAACTTACAACAAATACTGTGATTTTGAGGAACTTGTTGGATAGCAGTGCGTTAGGTGTATGTAGATTAGGGTGTCCGCTATTTCGAGAATGGTGGAATTTTGATGACCTCCACCCGAAATTTGGTTTAAAATCTAAAAAAAATGGCCTCTGAATTTTTCAGATTTTACGCATAAGAAACACCTACGTCGGTAGCTCGATTTTGGTTTTTGAACTACGCTTTTTTTGGCCAATATCAGACTTTTGAATATAACTTTTACAAACTTCTTTGCAAAATTGTGAAACTTCTTATACTCACGTTTTTGGGGTCGCTGAACTCGAATATGCAGTCAAAACAAGTCGACAGCAACAACTTTTGATAGTTTGGAATTTCAAAATCATGTCAAAAAATGACAATTTTTTAAAATTCATTGTAAAATTATAAAAATTTGTATTTTTTGGAATTTTGATTTTTTGACAGCAAATCCAAAAACATAAGAATACAAATTTTCATAACTTTACAATGAATTTTGAAAAATTGTCATTTTTCAACATGATTTTGACGATTTTGAGATTCCAATTATCAATAGTTGTTGCTGTCGACTTGTTTTGACTGCATATTCGAGTTCAGCGACCCCAAAAACGTAAGAACCTATACGAAAGTTTCACAGTTTTACAAAGAAGTTTGTAAAAGTTACATTCACAATATTGGCAAAAAAGTGTATTTCAAAAACCAAAATCGAGCTGACGGCGTAGGTTTCTGTTATGCAAAAAATCCGAAAAAATTCAGGGGTCGTTTTTTGACATTTTAAACCAAATTTAGGGTGGAGGTTATCAAAATTCCACTTTTCTCAAAATAGCCATCACCCTAATGTACATACCTCATATATGTCATACTTTGGATAACGCTATGATCAAGCACTAACTAGGCGATTGGTAGGTACCTACATCACCATTTCGTTTGGTTTGCTCATTGATTGATCTTCGAATGTATGTGTGTGTAACTATAAAAATTTAGTATACGGTATCCAAATTCAATATACTGATTCAGTATTGCTGCATACGAAAATATTGCAACTACACAGATATAAATTATTTGCAATTGGTGAAGAATCCCATAACGCTCATACTTACATGTAGATTGTCTATACTTGCACAGGGGCTTCGCTAGACAAAAATAGTGAGGGGAAGTATCATGAAATTCCCAACTGAACCGAATTTTCCCAACTCCAAAAACGGGAAACAAAAAGAAGAAAATGTGTAGTATCACTTATAAATTATACTTGCTACCTAAAATTGATATATATTACCTTTAGATACCTATTAAATACATGTACTACATCTGTAAAACGACAATTTTTATGAGAGTTGATATACTAAAATTTGATAATATATCTTTTGCAGCAAGACCGCAATATTAGTTATAGATTAAGACAATAATAATTGTCATTATTCGAAACTTGAAGAATGTGTAAACGACCTAAATAAATCTTCCGTTTATCATTAAAAGCACATAGCAATTTGCTCATTAGTTAATCAGATCTGTATTTATAGTTTTTGAAATGAAACAACAGTTATTACAAATAAGAAATAATAATAAGAAAAAATGCAATTATTGAAACTTTTATCTGTACACGATCAGTGTTTAGAAGGTTGAGTTTTAATTGCAAGTGGATATGCTGATTTTTCAATTTAGCCCATGCTTGTACCACACTACATCTGCTATGTCAGGATTCTCAACAAGCAAGATCTTTTTCGCATTGTAATTGAAGCTATGGACATAGGCACTCATCCATCAGTCATTGTAGCCTTTAAACTATTTTCCATGTGTTTCACACTACTGAATGTTCTCCATCAAACTACACAGGGTGGATTCGGATGAACGTGAAAACTGTTTTTGGACGAGTAGATCGAAAATAGAGTAAAAGCCGTCAAGCGCGATTTTCTATCTTAATCTGTTTTTAAATGATAACACAATTGGGAAATACTGAGGAAATTTGTGAGAATCTGAACGAAAAATTCCAGTTATATGCACAAAATGAAAATAATTCAAGTCTCCCGTAAATACCTGGGGCCTACAGTTGGGAAAATCAGGATTTTATTAAGAGAAGACTTCCAAATAGGTTTCATCGAATTGAGTGTTTCATTACCCTCCTCCCAAATTTTCCCAACTTCTTCCCCCCATCCCCTATAGCAACGCCCCTGTACCTGCATAATGCTCATCAAATTACCGTCATGTCATCTACGTAGGTCATCGCCGGGATTCATCTAAAACCGTCGAAGCACAAAATTGCTCCGGCATTGTGGACACACCGGGTATACTTTAGCCGATAGGTGGGTAGGTAAAGCCTGCCAAGTATGATAGGACCTCTAAGGTATAATTACGCCGGGTGGTAAGCACTCATTGTCTGCCTCGGTACAGCGCCAAACACCTCGCCTCGCGAAGCTTGTCTCTTGATCGAGCGCCGACGTCTATAATTTGGCTTAAACGTTGTCGAACGTTTATGACCAACATTTTCAACTCGTGACGAGTTGCAGATTTTGAAGTCAACGACACCGGACGTACCGTAAGGATAATCGTAAGAGCCTACTTTCCATTATTTATATTTATGGCAGTACGTTGTCATATTAGAGAGTTTTTGGCGACTTCAACTTGACGTCACCCGTCACCATAGTCTTGAGGGAGCAAATAAACATGCACCCAATCGGAACCGGGGGCACGGTCGCCTTAATTTTGATGTCACGTTAACGGTAGTTGGGCAACGCGATATTTTCCCCCAGCTGTCTAATTATCTTCTTTATTTCGATATGAAATGCCGGTTTTCAATCCTAAATTCGAATGTTAGTTTCAGTACAAATATGGGCTAATTTCTCATGTTTAGTTTTCAATTCATGAACAACGCATGGATTTATCGCAAAGGTAGTAAGCCTCATGTGGGCAACACCGCGGTTTAGTTGCACTTATAGGGCATTAGTCGTTACGAGCTTCAAGTTTTTGGGCTATGAAACAGGATTTTACCTGAAAACCATCAGTGGAGGCAGCACTTCACGCAATGTTCATCTGAAAACAGCTGGGAGATTAGGCAAACTAAAAACAATACTGCGAAGAAGCAGAGTCTTAAAACTTAGGTTGCTCATTTAAAATATGTAAAATAATAATAAAAATAAGGCTTTACTCGAAGGCTAGTAAAGCTAGACGGTGGAGACGGACTTCAGATGTCAAATTCGGTCTCTATGGACTAGAAACGTCAAATAACCAAGTTTGAAGGGTATTCAAAAAACCTACCCGCTACATCATAATAATTAGTAGGTACTGATGTATGGGAAATTTGAAGAAAAACTATTGTTATTTACTTCACCAGTATTCGAGTAATTTTGAGGTGACAAGTAGTGTTACATTTACAAGAAGGTTAGGCTGGTGTCGTGTGCCTTTAGGTTCCCAAATGGGTGACGTTAAATGAGCCATTCTAACGTTTCTACGTTGTTACGTCCCCTCAAGGTCACGTACTCTTGGGTACGTTAGGGTGAGGTTAAGGGCACGTTAGTGGTCACCAAAAACTCTTGGGGGACACATGTGGCTGCCCAGAAAGTATTTAGATTGCAAAGAAACCCTAACGTAGGCTTGCGAATAAACCAGATTGTCGTGATGCCTTTTAAATTCTCTAAACGCTCATTCTTTTAGTTTATTATTTTCAATAGTAAACCTTTATCGATCTAGAAAAAAGTAATTACATTTCCAAATCTGGTTAGGGAAGATGTAACTTTAGAAGAAAAACAATGGATTAGTATACCTTATTATGGGAAAATGGGAAAATTATCATGGGGGGGGGGGGGGGGGGGGGGGCACGAAAATTTGCTCACGTTGTTATGATGCATGGCTGGAATTGTTTTTACTTTCCTTACTAACCCGAAGGGTGAAGGGAACGTCCTGCAATCACCCTGAAAATCAATTTATGAAACCCATGCTATGATGGGTATTTTGTTCAACCTGAACCCATATCTATACGTTTCATGAAAATGTATGTGTGTATGTATGTATGTATGCAACTCGTGTACACGATCGCGACCTTACGGTACGACATACAACAATTCCAATTTCGGGTTTGGGTTTCTATACCCAAGAGAAACTACTGTACACATTTACTGTACTGTCTACATCTACTGTAGAAAAATCATCTTAAAATGATCATTTTTAGAAGGTTAAAAAACATCGTTTTTAGAATTTTTTTGCCTTTTCTCCAAAATGGCTCGAGGGATTTTGATGAAATTCACAGGCGTTACTCTTCTTGATGGTAAAAATGATATTAGATACACATGCTTGGGAAAATACGCTAAGGGAGATAATTAGCAAAGTACTTCGAAAAGTAGGTTTAAAAGCGTAGTTTTTTAGCACCTTTTTGGTCTTTCATTCAATATGGCTCGATGGATTTTGACGAAATTCCCAGGAGTTACTTTTCTTATGGATATAAATGATATTCGATACCCTTCATGACCAGGAATCGTAAGGCCATTTTTACGCACGTGCAGCGCGCCAATTTAATTTTACCATTCAATTCAGCAATTTTCTTAACCACGACTACTGCGAATCAGCATTTGGGACACCTCTTCAGTGATCGTTGAGTCGGACCAGCCATCCCCATCCCAAATTGCATACCAAGTCCTGAATTTGAGCTGACTTTGGGAGGAAATTTCACTCTCCACCAACTGCGTTAAGATCTTAGCATTTACAACCCATTTTGAATATGGGCGCCCCATAAACCTGCCATCACTATCCTCAACGAATTTGCTATCTCCAGCATCAGGGCACCAACAAGCGCTTTAGTTGTTAACATTTATTATTTACTAAACACAGAATTATTTTCATTACAACTATTTCCTTTGTTTTTTATTTGTTTCAAATACAGGTAGTTTTGGAAGTATCTGTAATGCTTTGATGTTTTATTCATTTCGTACTTCCAATTATGGAAGCTCACTAAAGCAAGCAATCTGCCATTTATTTTCAATTTTTAATTTCCGAGGTCCTTCGTTAAGCACCTATGGAGGCTAGCTAGTTTGATGAGTGAAATTGAACGCACACAATTTCAAATTTGCTAACCACCTTCTAAAATGTGATTCATCATGATAGCATCCATGTAAAATGAATACAAGGAAGGCAATTAGTGTGAAGCCTCGTACCAGATGTTTCATAAATTAGATTCTGTAAATATAGAACGGCGAAGAAGGCTTGAGATAGCATCTCTTGAATACGATCACCTACGATGAATAGTGGCTGACCTGCTATCCTAGAATGGATGGGAGCAATTAGCCCATTGCGGTCCGCCCATTAAGAAACCGGCGATCGGGTTCGCAGCGGGGATGATAACCCGGAAACCAGTTACCCGACTCGGATCATCCGAAACGCCGAGCCGAAATCATCGGCTGCTCCCGGAACGGGTAATTTACCCAAAAAATATTTCCCCGTCCGAGATCGAGAGGCCCTCGGGGGTCTAACTGTCGCTGGCAGCCTCCGAGGAGCCTCTTTGATGTGAAATGAGTGCGTAATTACGCGGAGGTCTCCACATGGCCGAGCCTCCTTTGAAGGTGAATCCCTTTTGGCTGCGCCCTTTGGCATCACAACCTTTGGAGATGTTGGAGAACTTTTCCCTTTGAATAAGCGATGAATTACAGAAGGCCTGCTCGTGATTACTATCTAATCAGATGGATCGCAAACGTCAATAAAACATCTGGTGCAAGGCTTCACACAACTTTCCTTACTTGTATTCATTTTACATGGAAGCTATTATGATGGATCACATCTTAGAAGGTTGGGGTTGCTATTCGATTGTTTGATTTTCAAGTAATAATAATAATAATAATAAAACATTTATTAACCCAAAGACATGTAAATATTGTCCATAGCGGGTCACATGAACCACGTATGGTGAAGGTGCAATAAACTGTATAAAACGCCAAAACGTAGAATAATTATGGCTAACGAATAGTGACAAGAAAAAGTTAGAGGGAAAAAAAAAGAAACAAAAATTATGGTTACTTAATTGAGAGAAAAAAAAAAGGAGAAGAATTTGAGAGGAAGAAAATTAAGCATCCATCGTAAGGGGAAGAAAAAAAGGGGGGGAGGGGGAGGGGGGGTGCACATAATATTAGGTTATTCAATTGTCGGTATTCAGGTGCTGCTTAGGATAGCTTAAAAACCGACCAAACCCTAGCCCCAGCCACCACAAAGGACCTGGCCATGGTTCGACTGAAATGGCGGGAGATCATCAGGATATTTGACCTCGAAGAGGCAGCTCTCGTGGTCAGGTTGTCCAAGTAGTCAGGCAAAGAACCGCTCAAGATTAAATATAGCGTTTTCAGGTGGCGAAAAATAAAATATTTACTCAAGGGTAAAAGGGGGTATAGGACTTCATTAGTCCAGAAGTTTCTTCAGGTGGCTGTCAGTAAGAGACCGATGAACACCGATTGTATGACTTCCTGTATTTACTTTCCGGGCGAGTAGGAAAGTGATAACTGTCTTCTAACCATCCCTAAAAATTGCAACAAACTGATCATAATCTGATCATAATCATAATCTGTTGATCTAATCTCATTTTCGTGGTCTTAACAACTATGTTGAACGTGTTAAATCGAAAGCTTCGCAATCTGCAGGAATCATGAGGATCCCATAACTCAATTATACTAAACTTCGAAAAATAGAAAAACTCTAAAAGTGCAATGAATGTGAAATAGGTACTGAGTTTTTGAATATATTCAATTGCCACACGTAATACACGATTTTGGAGTATTTATTCATGCTGAACCTCGCGATGATGTTCATTTATTGATATTTGCTACACCAACTTGGAAAATCACCAAAAAAATTTACCAGAATTGCACTTTTCTTACACATTTTCGTAACATCATTACGAGGTTCAGCACGAAAAAGTACCCCAAAATCATGTATTACATGTGGCAATTGAGTATCTTCAAATTCCAAAAACGCGGCAGGTCGCACATACTTTCTCTCTTATGAGAGAAGAGCTATGAGCATTGAAAATGTCTCAGTAATTTCAATGTTTTTTATTGTTTTAAACAAAATAACAATTAGAAAACATAAAATAATTATTGAGACACAATTACTGAGTTTGCTGTAAGCCAGTTTTGACGATGCCAAATTCTTCCACGAATATGAATTCACAGTCCTTTTTTTTAACACAGAATGTGTTTTAGCCATGGACTAACTAGCCGAAAATGGAACGCGGGATGGGAACGAAATGTGTGACGGGAAGCGAGAGGTCGTGGGTTCGAATCCCGGCCAGGCCTGAAATTTTTTTTTTTTTTTTTTCTCGTGAGACGAAGGTCGTGGGTTCGAATCCCGGCCAGGCCTGAATTTTTTTTTTTTTTTTCTCGTGAGACGAAGGTCGTGGGTTCGAATCCCGGCCAGGCCTGAAATTAGGTTGTGGGTTTGAATCCCAGCCAGGCTTGATTTTTTAACAACGCAATTTTCGTAGTTTCATACTATAACTATATAAATTGATGTTATAAATGAATAGTAAACAATGACGCTTGTTTGGTTGTCACTTGGTTGCGCGACAACGCAAACACATTCTGTGTTTCAATAATTTCGTCCGAAGTATGTAAATAGAGGTAACCGGGGGTCCAGGGGGCTTGCCCCCTGGCGAGGCGCGGAGCGCCGAGTTTTTTTTTTTTTTTTTAATAACTGGTATTGAGAAGTACCTTACCTATCCATTGACATCAAATTACAAAATACTTGCAACCATCTAGAGTTAAAAGGACGATCAGCTAATTGGCGTCTCATAAATGTGAGTGCTTCACATGAAACTTAGTAGTGATAACTCGTACTGATTTCCCCAACCGAACATCAAATGATTTCATTGCTAGTATACACAATCATAACAACACCTAACTTGTTTATAGGTTGCGTGACTTTTATTTCGTTGTGTAACAAAATTTCCGGTTGACCCGTCGGCTAAGACATTTTCAATGTCGAAACTCAGTATTTAACATTATTGCACTTTTAGAGCGGAGTTGCGTAATTTTGAAGCGGAATCGCGCCCGTCTGCGCGCACTTGAAAAATCGAATGGTGGGTAATTTCTTCATAAATTTCACGTAAAATTGAAATCTGCAATAAAAAATGGGGTTTCCATTTAAAATGACGACGAACGAAGTTGATGTCAACTGTGCATGTGTGCAATGCGCAATTTTGTCATTGTTGAGATCCTTTAAAAAAAAATTGAGATTGAAAAAAGAAGGTTTTTTACCCATTATTAACGATTTTAGCAACAGTGGGTTGGGGGGGTTGGAGACACCCTGTATATAGCGAGCATATATGACTGGAAAAGGAATTTGAATTAAAAATCGGATTTATCTATTTTACAGGGAGAGAATGTATGCATGAATGAAGCTTTGCTGAGAGGAAAGGATGATTAATGTGTGGGACATTAATCAAACTGGCACCACCTTCCCCTTCGCCTCTACTCTTTCATTTGATAAAAATTGAATTTCCCTCTGGAGCGATTAGGGATTTAGGCCAGTCCGGATTATTCCGGAGAAAGTAAAGAAGGGGTTAAGGCTTCCTTAAAGTTTTCACCGGCAAGGGAAATATAAGGAGTGATGGAGGGAAGGTGGGTTTGCCTCTAGTTATCTGTGGGCTGTGAGTGAGGAAGAGGGGGGGGGGGGGCTTAGTAGCGTCTGTATACTAACGAAGTGCTAACGACGTCCATAGCTACGATGATTTATTTAGAACGCGGGGATTCAGTTTCTGAAGGCTTCCGGAGCTGAACAATATCGCGCTCGCGGGGTGGGAGTAAGAGGGATTATAAGGGATTGGTTGTGGGTGGGGAGGGGATTAGATGAGGGAAGAGATAGGATTAGTACATTGAGAAGGATGTATTGCGAGGGATTAGCAGTGCATGCCCTTCTCCTCCCGATGTTATGACTTCTATAGTGCAGATGAACATCTCGAATCAATAGTCATAGTGGAGCAAAATTGCATGCGGCGACTCAGCATTAATTTTGATTTAGTATTTAAATAATGAACCATTTTGATGCCCATGAAAACCAATTTTTCCCCCCTTTTGAGAGAGAGAAGAGAGAAAGGGAAGAAGTTTATTGACAGAAAGCTTACAAAATAAAATTGAAGTACAACTTGATGAAATAAATAATCACATGATGAATTCAAAAGGGGGGAAAAATTTCTGGTACAAAAAAGTATCTAACTACTAATGTAACTTATAATAAGTAGACAAAAAACCAAATCTGATGGTTATGAGAGTCAATAAGCCCACAGCATTAGACTGAGGTCTGTGTAGCTGTGGGGGGATGAGTGCTTGCAGTCTTGAATATTAAGGAGGCCCTACACTATCAAGCGGCTTGATCAAATACTTGGGGCTCCAATTGATGGGCGCTTCAAGTGTACTTCAAGCAACCCTTAAATCTTTTGATGAAAACTCTCATCAGTTGAAGCTGAGAAGTGGAGAAGGGTGAGGCGTAAGGGTGTCAAATGTAGATTCGGGCTTCCTGGCCTTAACATTGGTTGCTGTGAAGCGGAGAAACCACAAAAAGAACAAAAGACGGTGTTCTAAGGACTGGTATAAAATGAGGAACCGCTTCACTCATCAACATCTTCTTAACTTTCGGAGGGGTTCGACACCAGAGGATTATAGGAACTTTCTACGCTTAGACCAAGAAAGTTTCGATAATCTACTCGATTTACTCCGCTAAGAAATCGGGAAGGACACGAGAATGCATGAGGCGATTCCTGCAACCCAGAGATTATCTGTCACGTTGAGGTACCTAGCATCTGGTATGGATTTAGAAGACCTGAAATTCCATGGACGCCATGCCTTCCACCGCTTGACTGACGCAATACTTGGTGAGAATTGCCCTAGACTATCAAGCGGCTTGACCATACGCTTGAGTCATTAAAACTTTTTATCAATCGCCGTCAATGCTGCTTCAAGCGTTGATCGGGTTTTAAACTATCGATCACGCTTGATACAATCAATTTGCTCAAGCATTTGATGAAGCCGCTTGATAGTCTAGGGCCTACTTTACTTACTCCTATTGTATGATGTACCATAGTGTACTTTTGGCTACATGTTCAAAGTATTTTTGAAATCTTTATGTTATTAGAGAATAAAAATTTAGAGATTTTGTTTCGATAGCAAATATACAAGTTAGATGTGATATATCACATAACATGATAGAATTTGTATAATTTAGTTTAATTTCAATTTAGATTCATTACCTAATTTATTTTAGGTAACATATTGGCTAGTTACAACACTCTCGATGTCGCGCTGCATCGGGCGTCGCGGACGTCATCAGCTGTCTTCCAAATTGAAGATCAGATTTCGTTCTAATAATTTCGTTTAAAGCTACTCATTGCCTCGCCCCCTTGAATGGAGAGGGGTTTCGCCGTGCGGAAGCATGAAAATTACTTAGACGGGAGATCCTTACCTGGGTAGTCTTCGCTAATCGCACGAGAAACGGTTCATTGCAACGCCTAACCCGTACGGTATTCTCACCCAGTATCTACTCACCTTTTAAATTATAAATTCAAACTATCTATCGATGAACCTCCATTTGGTTTGAAAATTTGGTTTAAAATGTCAAAAAAATGACATGACCTACGCCGGTAGCTCGATTTTGGTTTTTGAAATCCGCTTTTTTTTTGCCAATATCAGACTTTTGAATATAACTTTTACAAACTTTTTTGTAAAATTGTGAAACTTTCAATACTTACGTTTTAGGGGTCGCTAAACTAGAATATGCAGTCAAAACAAGTCGACAGCGACGAATTTTGATAGTTTGGAATCTCAAAATAGTCAGAATCATGTCAAAAAATGACAATTTTTCAAAATTTATTGTAAAATTTAACTTATTACCATTTTACAATGAATTTTGAAAATTTGTCATTTTTTGACATGATTTTGACGATTTTGAGATTCCAAACTGTCAAAAGTTGTTGCTGTCGATTAGTTTTGACTGTATATTCGAGTTCAGAGACCCCAAAAACGTAAGTATACGAAGTTTCACAATTTTACAAAGAAGTTTGTAAAAGTTATATTCAAAAGTCTGATATTGGCAAAAAAAAAAAAAAGCGTATTTCAAAAACCAAAATCGAGCTACCGGCTTAGGTTTTTGTAATGCAAAAATTCTGAAGAAATTTAGTGGTCATATTTTTACATTTCCCACCAAATATCGGGTGGAGGTCATCAAAATTCCACCTTTCTCAAAATAGTGAGCACCCTAATGAACACACATTTTTGACATTTTCATGTCTTTGCTTTGGCACATAAACTAAAAAAACGTCACGGAAAATAATTGCTCACGAAAATTGCTCACGAAAATTGCTCACGAAAATTGCTCACGAAAATTGTCCCAAGTGGCCACAACGATGATTATGACCATCAGAAATGACGTTTTTACCTACTGATCCCACGATTCTGAGATTTGGTATGTGGGCCCTTGAGGGACTTCTGAACACAACTGACCGATCCCAAGTCAGCTGAGTGGCTCTAGAAACCAGTTTTTTCCCTAATGATCCCACGATTCTGAGATTTGGTATGTAGCCCCTTGAGGGACTTCTGAACACAACTGACCGATCCAAGATCAGCTGAGTGGCTCTAGAATCCATTTTTTTCCCTAATGATCCCACGATTCTGAGATTTGGTATGTGGGCCCTTGAGGGACTTCTGAACACAACTGACCGATCCCAAATCAGCTGAGTGGCTCTAGAAACCAGTTTTTTCCCTAATGATCCCACGATTCTGAGATTTGGTATGTAGCCCCTTGAGGGACTTCTGAACACAACTGACCGATCCAAGATCAGCTGAGTGGCTCTAGAATCCATTTTTTTCCCTAATGATCCCACGATTCTGAGATTTGGTATGTGGGCCCTTGAGGGACTTCTGAACACAACTGACCGATCCAAGATCAGCTGAGTGGCTCTAGAAACCAGTTTTTTCCCTAATGATCCCACGATTCTGAGATTTGGTATGTAGCCCCTTGAGGGACTTCTGAACACAACTGACCGATCCAAGATCAGCTGAGTGGCTCTAGAATCCAGTTTTTTCCCTAATGATCCCACGAATCTGAGATTTGGTATGTAGCCCCTTGAGGGACTTCTGAACACAACTGACCGATTACAGATCAGCTGAGTGGCTCCAGAATCCAGTTTTTTCCCTAATGATCCCACGAATCTGAGATTTGGTATGTAGCCCCTTGAGGGACTTCTGAACACAACTGACCGATTACAGATCAGCTGAGTGGCTCTAGAATCCAGTTTTTTCCCTAATGATAAGGAAATAATAAGAAAACACACATGAAAATGTCCCAATGTGTTGCAGACTCGTATGCAAGCATTTCTGATGATTTCCGCTTACTTTACTAAGTTTACATCAAAATTATGGTTTAACCTAATTTTTTTTAAAGAATGGATAGTGCAACCTATGATGATTTGTTGGATAAAGTACGTCCGTTCAATGAAAAGAAGGACACGATCATGAGATGAGCAATTATTACAGCAAATGAATGGCTGTTGGCAACATTGAGATTTTTAGCGAGTGGCCGGAGCTTCGAAGATTTGAAATTGACCTCGGTTCCTGGGCTATGAGGTAGAATGTCAATAAAAGGGAAATAATTGCCACAATGCGTTCATCCCAATAACGTCATCCCCTCTGTCAAACGTGGTTCCCACCACCTAAAGGCGTTTCCCTGTAGTTTGGGAGGTCCAACTCGGATCACGTCGTGAACTCAATGAGTCACTTGCTGCCCCTTAGGAATCGATCGCTTCAACGCCGACGGGGTGCATCGAAAATTATCGTTGACCCCCCCCCCCCCCCCCGGCCAACAATCATCTTACCCCCTCTCCTCACAACTCGTAACCCCCTCCATCCACCCCTATTCTACCCCGTTTTATGGCTCGACTCGTAACATTGTTTCCGTTTCCATCTACATAATCGGAATAAAGCGACAGATGGTTCCGATAATCCCCCCACCCCTCCACTTCACTCAATGTACGTGTAACCCCCGCCCTTAACCCCCACTTTTAACCACCCCCTCCTCCATTAATTTTATACGTCTCATCTGGGGGTGTGTTGATGATTAGAAATACTCTCCGAGATTATTGCATGAATCCATTCATGCGTGAACGCATTAACCGTAGCGCGAGTCTAGTGAAATTACTAACATTCGGAGCGAAACGGCTCATCACAGCAGCGGCTTCTACTAACAAACCCTTCCACCTTCAAATAGTCAATGCATCTCGTCATTTGAAAATGTTGATGGTTTTTGCTTGGGTTGGTCTTAAAATGTTCGTTGGAGTTCCAATTTGGTCCCATTTGAGTTTCGAGGCATGAAATTGTGTTTTCCGATTGTGGTGAACGAAAATGTAGACGAAAACGTTGGTTTTCGAGCTAGCGCTCTTCCTATTTTTATTTTATTTTTTATTTAGTGATTTAAGCCGCACCTCAACCATAAGGGTCATTAGCGACATTGAAAAGGCGTCCAAAGGGACACTGCAAGTTTCCAAGTGTGTCAAGTGTTCCAAGAGAGGCCAAGCTACCCTCCACCGCCAAACGGTGTGCCATCACGGACTCCACTGGCAAATCGGAGGAGGGTAAATCAAGGGGTACAGTGATGACCACTGTTTACCCCCTAGAGCGGATAAAAGAACCTCAAAAATAAAATAATATAACTAAGACTAAATCTAGAATATGCTAATAACTAAATATATAGTAGAGCTCAGCGGCTCTCAGGTACGACAAGAGGGACAACCTTGTCTGGTCCAGATAAAACGTCAACCCACTGAGGGGGCCGGTGCTGGAATCGAAGGTCCACAAAGGCTGGGCAGTCCTCCAGAAAGTGGCGGATGGACAGATCACCCCCACACCTTCCACACACAACATCTCGAGCTTCTGCACTAAGCAGGTTTCTGTGAGTAAGACGGGTATGGCCAGTGGCAACCCGGTTGACCACTATTCGATCCCTCCTTGGAAGTAGGGTTACGAAAGGGCCCACCTGGTTGAGCCCGATGTTGAGTTGAGGCTTGGTGTAGCGATACACGTAGGCTTTGAATTAGAGGATCATCCGAATAGGTATCCCTTATCGCTTCGATGTTACTTATTGAATCGCTACAGATCACATTAGGCTCTTCCTATTTCGTCGAAACTTACGTAGGTACTCTGAACTTTGTATTAGAAAGACAATTCTAACAGAAGAATAGACGGGGAAAATAAGAAAGTACAAATGCGTACTTATACAAACCCGTATAAGCATAGGTACGACTTCATGATAGACAGCTATCGAATAATATAGACCTATTCAATTTCCGTTTCCATCTACATAATCGGAATGAAGCAACAGATGGTTCCGATGATCCCCTCACCCCCTCTCCATCACTATAAATGTACGTGTAACTCCCACCCTTAACCCCCAACCTTAACCTTAACCACCCCTCTCCTCCCTTATTCTTATATGTATCATCTGGGAGTGAGTTGATGATTAAAAATTCGCATTAACCGTAGAGCGAGTCTCGTAAAATGACTAACGTGCTCAGCAAAAGGACTCATCACAGCAGCGGCTTCTACTAACAAACCCTTCCAGCTTCAAATAGTCTAAGCATCTCGTCATTTGAGAATATAAATACTAGAAATTAGCAGTAGGTTACTTTGGATCATCATTTAGACTTTAACATAAGTGGAAGCTCAATTTCAATTCGATAAAAGTTCCATCCATGCAGCACTATCGTATGAGCGAATTTTAGTAGAAAATTGTATTATAGGTGTTAGGTATGTTACATTGTTTTGATATTTAAGCACTTTGAGTGCAAAGAAATTGTTAATTAGCTACTAATTTTATCGCAATACAACTCGTTTTAAATAATATTCTGCATTTCAAATTAAACTTTGGATTTATATATTTTTTGCGTTTTTTTAAATTGGTTTTTCAGCAAATATTAATGAGAATTAAGTAGGTGCATGTTTTAGAAAAATTTTGTGCATAGATTTTTAATGGTCTAGTTCATCGTTGATGAACATTTTTTTTACTTAAACTCTGCTGAAAATTACACATTTAACGACTTAAAGTCATTTTTAGCCATTTTTAGTGATTTTTTTAAGCACGTTTTTTGAAATTTGACTAGTTTAAGCTCAAAAAGTGCTGGCCAACGAACTCATCCTTTCATTTGTCTTGACACCTTCAGATGTCAAGGATAGGCAGAATGCCAGCCGAAGAACTGTGTTTATCATCTGATATGCAAGAAATGCGAAGATGGACCAGCTTTTTACGTAGGAAAAGCCACATCCCTGAATCTGCGGATGAACAATCACAGGGCCTCAGTTCATCAACCCAGAACACTTCCAGTTGGAGTCCATGCACGATCTCATGCTTCGGAGTAAAAGCGTTGCGCGAAATGCCAGATACGGCTAATGATCGTCTATTGCAACAATCAGTAAGGGGGGGTTTAGGAGTAACAGACCCCCTGGCCTCAATTTAAATAACTAATTAATTGTGAAAAATGGCACCACATATTATTCTGTTTCGGCCATGGATACTAAAATTGAATCGACGCAACCTGGACTCATGAAATCATTTCTATTCTCATTTTCTGTGATCAATATTTACTCGAAATATTAGAAGCAATTCTTTCAATCTTTATATCTGTCTAAATTTCTTTCTCATAAATAATTATATATAGTTCAGCAGAACCATTATTAACTTAGTATATATATATATATATATATATATATATATATATATAATCTTATTTTTATTTATTTATTTTTTCAACAAGTTTTCATTAGCATTTGTTAAGATTTGTCGAAGAATCATGTTGTCACATTATAGCTTCTGATTTCTCAAGAAAAGGGGAGGGTTTCGCAATTCAAATTCAATTAGGGTACCGTTGTTTGCACTGTGCCAATGAACTTACCACCACTCTCGAGAAAAAAACCTCTCAGAGCGGCAGAATTTAAATGGAAACTCAATGTACCTCGAATGTTTACCTTTTATTTCAATTCTCTAGGGGACGGGACGCGGGGCTACGGTTTGTTTGGGATATATCTATAATGCACGGTACGAGACGTATATTCATGACCCTCTACGCCCACCAACCATCTACAGCGTTAGAGAAAACTCCATTGAAAATGCATCAACTGAAGGGGAAACGTTATCGAGGGAACCGGGTGCTTGTAACCGTTTGATTTTTGATAACCGTATAACCGTAATGAAGCCTCCCCTTTCTCCCATTTTCGACTTTAAGAAAAAAATAAACTTCGAAACGCATTATATGTATAAAACTTTGAAACGATAAATCACGTTTATATTGGGGCGTTGATCGAAGTTAGAGCTCCTCGGAAAGCGATATGGGAAGTCGCAAATCCCTGTAGGAGAAAATCGTTTCCAATGATTTAGCCTTGCAGTTTATCGACGAGCGATATTGTCGGGGAAAATGAATGTTGGGAAAAAAAGAGATTTTACGGCCGTCAAAAGCTTTTGAATAAGGGTAGCTAACTCGGTGTACCGTCAAGGGGTCTGGAGTACTCTGTAAGCACGTTCCCGCACTAAAACGGTGATAGATCCTTCGTTCAATACGACTCAGTCTGTAAAACTCTAAATTGGCATAACGAACGCCTTTTCGAAAAGTTACCAACTTTGGGATACTTGAATATCTACCAAGATTGCGAGGTTCAGTAATCTTATATATTAAAAACAATTTACGAAATATAGGAGTAATATGTCTCTAACAGTCTCCCTAAATCGGAATCGTCAACGGAACTGTTCATTATCGTATACATCGAATGGATTCTGTTGATCCTGTACTTAACGCTTTGGTCTTGTATGCTGCCGTTTTTCGTCAACCCACTCGTCGAACTCAAATAACTCAAAATCCATCAAATCCACCAAATTTTGGAAAACAACCAAAGATACCTAACAAACAACTTCTTGTTTACGTTGGTAGGTAGAGATAAACTGATGCACTTAAGTGTCCTCCCGCTGTCACTCATGATGTTGCACAGATGAGCTGAGGCTGACACTGAACTCAACGCCATTTTTTTGTTTATGAATCCCGTTCAGTGTGCATTTGGAATGCTCACTCAGTGCGCCCAAAGGGTCGCCCTCAAGTCACGACTATGAATCGCGTTATCACCTTATCAATGCACTTAGGGGCCCACTCACACTCGGTTGACGTCTATGAATTCCGCCCCTAATGTGTCATGGAACCCATGTCCCAGGTTCCAGGCACTTCCCCCGAAATCTAGCCTTCTAAATAACCAAGAGTAGCTTTCAGTATTTTTTTAGATGGAAAGTTGGCAATATTGTTTGTCTACTTCCCTCTTCAAGAAGTCCTTCTGTATGAGAAATAATTTATCTTCCCATTCTCTTCTCTGAAGCCATCTCAATAATCTTTGTGCCTAATAAGCCAACTCCTCCAATTTTTCCTATCTTGATTTTCATAATGCCTAGTGCTACCTTTCTGCATACAGGAAGGAGGGAGGCACTTTGAGAACCTGCTTTGATTTTTATTTTTATTTTTTAAGAAGTAATTATTATTTGTTTATAACACGAGCGATCTCTGACACTCAACAGCATTTTCATTGCCAACCCACCCCGTATTATTAGATACCTACTCAAATGAAAGATACGTACCCGAGGAATCATTTTGAAGAACTATTGACTGAGGTAGAAGATCGTATAATCGTATTTTTCCGCCTGCTCCTTCGATAATTATCTAATTTTGCAGATTGCAATTTTGTAGATGAGGCAGGTGGAAGATGAGTTAAATAGAGACACTAGAGAGTTCCTAAACGATAATCTGGGGCGAGCCACAGCGGATAGTAACCTGATAAAGTTAAAAGGGTCGAATTAGCATTTCATCTTAGACTGACACTACTTATCTTCAAGTAACGAAGAATCACCAAGGGGATTATCCAGCCTATCCCGTGTGTTCAGTTTCCAGCATTTCTAAGTTTCCTAGTTCTTTTCTCATCCACGAAAAGATCGAGCAATGGCAGATTTTGAAAATTTATGAACAAGAAAATGAATATAATTTTTATGAATCCTGAATATCAACAAGAAATGAATATCGCTGTTATCGATGTGTAAGGTTACTTTGCAATAGGGAGGAAGAGATGAGATAGGTTGGTTCGGGATGAAGCGTCTTATGTTTAGGTGAAATAAATTTGTCTTATTGAAGATGAGGAGCCTCATCTCCATGCGCAGTAGTTTTTTCCGTTCACGATGAGGCGCCTCATCTCTATCCCCCTATCGCTTTAGGAACTCTCTACTATTATTTTTTGGTTTATTATCTTTAAATACAGCTGTGCACAATGAAATAAAATAGATGAAACGTTGATTTTGACCGACAAAATAACGATATTTGTCATTCAAACGCTATTTTCTCCCAAACTTTTTTTTTTTTTTTTTTTTTTTTTGACCATTGGAAAGCTGACTATTGACAATTTTTACATTTATTTCAAATTTTGAACTTTGGCCATTTTTTGCACTAACTAGAACTAATAAAAAAAAAAAAAAAAATGAAATGAAATTTACATCAGAAAGATAGGAAATCTAACGTTCTTTCCAACGGTATCCTCAGATTTGAAAAAACTCCAAAAGTTGGGGAGTTAGAGCTGTTTTGTGACTTAAGGTCGAAAACACGAAAAAAATCTTAAATAAGAAATAACTCGGAAACGAAGCCTCAAAAAACAGAAGTCTATGAGGCACTTTTTGTTGCAAATTACTTGTAGAATCGACCCCCGAATTTTTGCCCTGCTAAAGTGTAGACACCCCGTATAGGTACAGTCATACAAACACGATGATATTAATTATAATTGAATGTATGTAGGTTATATGTCAATAAGTTAATTATTATATCTAATAAAACTATAATAAAATTGTATCTAATAAATTATAATTTATTGTACAGCTCACCACGGCTATGATTGACTTCAGTCATGTTTTACACGTACCTGCAACAAACAATGGACGATAAAATTTTGAACATACATAAAACAAATAATTGTTAAGTCATAATCTCTAATATTCTTATTCGTTGCTCCAGTTATATGTCAAAAGGACCTGTGACTATGGAACCTAAAGACCACTGGAGAAAAAAAAAACCACGCAGTTTGCTTAAGTAATACTAATTTTTCGAATCGGTCAGGTAGCGCTCAGGGTGTAGCCCGTCATTTCATTCGTCCCTTGATGTCCAAGAGAGGCTTCCTATCAAATTTCGTTGAAATCAGACAGACGACATAACCTTTAGCACACTCAGCTGATCAGGATGGAGCCTGTAAATTCATTCGTATCTTGTTGTCCCAGAGAGGCTCCCTATCAATTATTTTCAACGTCTTACGGTAAACAGGAGAGATTTTAGCTCACGCAGCTGATCAGTACGGCACCCCTCACTTTGCTCGTCTCTTGATGTCCCAAAAAGGCTCCTTATCAAGTTTCGACGTCTTACGATGAATAGGAGAGATTTGAGCACGATTTGGCCATCATTATCTATTTTAATAAAACCGTAAGTATGTCTGTCTGTACATTGATTAGAAACATTTCATGCTATTTGTAGACGATTGGTATAATTTTCTCAATTTTTCTCTGTCTCTCTGTCTGTCCGTAAGTTTGTCCGCTTTTCACGGTTACAGGGGTCATTGAACAATTGATATGAGTTGGGGAAATGTCTGTATCAGTCCAACTTAAGTTATAGTTTATTTGAAGTTTTTAAATTTAAGCCAGAGGGGGTATTTTAGGGGAAGGGGAGGGGGTGAAATGGGGTATCGAACTGTGGTTCTGATTGGGCGACTATGTTTGGATTATTGTAACTTAAATCACATGCTACTTGAAAATTTTCAAATCTACCCAATAGGTGTTTGTTTGGGAGAGGAGGGGGTGAATTGGGTATCATGGACGTCAGTAAATAAACTGGAGACGTTAATGTTGAAATATGTTCGGGTTCATTAAATCGATATCATTAAATAAACTGAAGCTGATTGGTAAGAAATGTTTGAAATACTCTTACTTGAATCGCAGACTATTTCAAGTTTTCCAATCTGCCAGGAAGACTGGACCATTTGTTATCCTATGTTGTACTTTAGCCCTGAAGATGGTATACAAATATAGCGAAACGTCGGCGTAGAAGAGTTTTTGAATTATTGACCAACCCTCGCTAACCCTCAACTTCACTGCTCTACATTATCTCGAGAGTACATACCAAAATAACATTTTAGCGACGTACCTATTATTGATAGTATATTTATAAGTTATAAATATACTATCAATAATAGGTACGTCAGTAGTAGGTAGTTATAAATTATAACTAGCTGACCCGGCGGACTTTGTCCCGCCTAAGATATTATTCGTACAGTCATGGTTAAAAAATAACAATAATTCATTTATTACAATTTATTATTTAATTGAGAAAACGTTGAGAATAAATAATAAAGTAGTACGTATAAAGGGGGTACGTATAATTTCGATTCATAATGGTGCAATTTGTTTTGTAAACGATGCCTCTAAATCCTCTTGCTTTTTAGTTTCTTCCCATTCCCTTTTAACAGACGCTATTACGTCACTTAGAGTCGGCGTATTTGAATTAGTTACTGTGGATGTATTGTCCAATCTTTCTGCGACATTGAAAATACGTCGGACACTTTAAGTGTTAATTCAAGGAAAGAGACCATCATTTTATGCGATTCTCGATGCCCCTGAGATGCTTACTGTCAAATTTCAAATTCCAAGGGTGAATAGGAGAGAATTTAGGTAAGTCAGCTGATCTAGTTGGAACCTGTCATTGCATTCGTCTCACAGCGTCCTTGAAAGGCTCTCAGTAAAATTTCACATTCCTAGGGTGAAAATGAGAGAATTTAGCTCACTCAACTGATCAGGAAAGAGCCCATAATTTTATTCGTCTCTTGATGTCCCGCAGAGGCTATATGACAAATTCCAGCTTCATAGAGTAGATAGCACAGGAATTAGCTTTAGGAGCTACTCAGCTGATCTGGGTCGTACGCATCATCAAGTTGAAGTCCCGCAGAGGCTACATGCCCAATTCCAGCTTCATATGGTAAATATAATAGGAAATAGCTTTAGAAGCTACTCAGCTGATGCGCCCTAGGCATCCTCGTAGCTAATTAAGTCCTCATTCTCCTACACACCTTTCAAACTGCCTTCATTTTCTCTCTGCGAAATAGATCATAAATCACTTTAATTTGAAGGAACTGAACATATGATTGGCCTTGGAAACCATCAACAATGTTCATAAGGAAGACCGGGTTCCCGATAAAGGAGGAAGTTAAGACGATTTTACTATAGCCTATGTTCTATTCCGGAACTTGCACATCAATTTGGGCCGTCTCTCATGAAAATTGGTTCAGCCGTTCTTGAGCTATAAACAAACAGCGTAACTAACAAGACTTTCTTTTAAATACATAGATTGGATTTTGTAAGTTTGGATAATTGTAAGGTTCAGATATGAGCTTGTGGGTATCCACAGTACCAAACTACACACATTTCGGATCACTATTCGTTCAACCTGGTCTTCGTACCTTGTCTACATTACACTAAAATGATTGATTTAGGGGTTTTTCATAAAAACTATTTGCAGATTACGAAGTGGACACACTATCTGTAATTCCTATTTTCAACGATTTGGGATTGGGAATGTAACCGGCGACTGCAATCACTGTGGAGAGGAAGACACTGCGCAATACGAAATATTGGAGTGCCCTATATTTTCTCGAGAACGACAGCTTCTTATGGACAAAATAAGCGATAAAATCCCAGCTCCATTCAACTTAGATTTTAATCTGACGTCAGCAGAGCAAATGGTCTACAAAAAACTCTACGAGATACCTTAGTACATTCAACTGTGATCTATAAAAATATTTGTTATCAGATAACTAAAAATATGTGTTAATGAAAAATTAATTACCAAATATGGTGTAAAAGTGTACTCTTGAGCGAATAAAAATGTATAAAAATAATAAAAAATGTAAAAAATAAGGCCGAGTTTTTTCTTTTTTGATTTTTGAGATGCGAGCTAAGGATATTTTTTTATTCGTGAGATGCTATCTTGCAAGCATCCAGACCCCTCCCTTACTATTCACATCACTCGCAGGCATCAATTGGGAATGAGTCATGAATGAGCCAAACCTACAAATAGCACATGTTATCCACCTGTAAAAGTGGTTATCGACAAGTGCGCTGTATACCATCCAATAGTAGTAAAGTCCTTCTTAGGATCTGAGTTCACTATTGCTGATAAGTTGGGTTCCTTCGAAGGTCGAAAAGCCGCAAGTGCGGGTGACCGCTGGTGAGCCTGTCCGCCTCCCACTGGGATTTACGACCCTCCTGCGATAAAGGAGACGCCTTCGCGTCGAACTTACCTTTTAAGGAAGTTGATCGGCTTTGCTCGATAGATGTCGACATTCGCGCTTGACACAGTTTCTCACGAGAAGTGGGCAAGTGGTGAGGACGAAAAGGAGGTTAGTATGGGAGAGGGGGTGTTTTTTTTTTTTTTTTTGTTTTTTTTTTTATTTTTTTTTTTTTGGTCGACATTCTCAACAATTGAAGAGGTGAGAGAACCCAACCAGAGATGCACCATGAATTTTTTACTTTCCCTATTTAACCAGTAGGGTAAAGGGAAAGTCTTGCAATCACCCTAAAAATCAATTTCTGAAACGCATGCTAGGATGGGTTTTTTTTTATCAACCTATAGGTACGTTTCATGAAAATGTATGTGTGTGTGTATATGTGTGTATTTATGTAACTCGTGTACAGGATTGCGACTGCAAATTTCGGGGTTGGGTTTCTATACCCAAGAGCTACTGTAGAAAAATCACCTTAAAATGATCATTTTTAGGGGTTAAAAAAAATCAAAGTAGGTGAAAAAACGTCTTTTTTAACACTTTTTTCCCTTTTCTCAAAAATAGATCCAGGGATTTTGATTAAATTCACGGGCGTTACTCCTCTTCTTGATAGAAATGATATATCATCCCCCTCAAACCTGGGAAAATACTCTGAGGGCGGAAATTAACAAAAAACCTTCAAAAATAGGTAAAAATGCATTTTTTTATTATTTTTTTATTATTTTTTTTTTTTAAGCTCTTTCTTGGCTATTTTCACTTTTCCTACTTAACACAAAGGGTCTTGCAATCACCCTGAAAATCAATTTCTGAAACTCACGCTAGGATGGGTATTTTGTTCAACCTGAACCCATATCTAGGTAAACGTTTCACAAAAATGTATGTATGTATGCAATTCGTGTTAACGATTGCGACATTACGGTACTTCATAAAACAATTCTAATTTCGGGGATTGGTTTCTATACCCAAGAGCTGCTGTAGAAAAATCAACTTAAAATCATAATTTTTAGGAGGTTAAAAAAGTCCAAGTAGGTGAAAAACCGTCGTTTTTAGTGTTTTTTTGCCTTTTCTCGAAGATGGCTCGAGGGATTTTGATTAAATTCACGGGAGTTACTCCTCTTCTTGATAGAAATGATATCCCATACCCATCATACCTGGAAAAATACTCTGAGGGCTGTAAGGGAAAATACTTTGAGGGCTGTAATTAGCAAAAAACCTTCAAAAATCTGGGGGAAAACGACGTTTTTTAGCACTTTCTTGGATATTTTCCTGATAGATACGACCCATTTCCAATAGTATCCGTCTATAATGAATACAAGTAGGGAAAGTAGTGTTTTACCTTATATACAGGGTGTATTGCAAGCAGATTACAATACTTAAAGAGGTTGAACTCGACCAAAAATGTAGTTCAACGCCGCCAACTGCAACGCTCTATCTCAATCCGTTCCAGAGATATGTCGTTTTTAAGGTTTCGTCGAAAAAACACGTTTTCGTTATAGAAACCCCAATTTCTCAATTTTATTTCATATTAACATTCGACCCCATTCTCGGAATATGCGTTCAATTTTACATAAGACAAGTGCACCTTTGTTCTTGAAAAGTACCATCTAAAAACCCTAATGGCCATTCAAAAGCTCACAAAAAACAAAAAAAGTAAACTGCGAGATCTCACAAAAGTAGGGAAATTTAAACAGCTTTTCAGTGGTGTGTTCAAAATTAAGTTACCTTCGAATTTCGTGTAGAAATTCAAGTTGCACTATTGCAAAAAATTCCGGTCATGTAGCATGATCGTATGAGCGAATTTTCGTTAAATATCGTACCGTATTATGTTAAATTGTTTTGAAAATTCAGGACTTCAAACTTTATGTAATTTGGTGAGTTGAAGGATTCATACAACTGTCGGTAAAGAAAAAATAAAGTAGAGCGCAAACACAGGCATAATGACGCCTGTAAAGCTCAGAGTTAACTTTCGGCAGAATTATATCAGATTTCGCATAATTTCTAGTGGAGGGTTGAACTGATAAATGTTCCTCACAAATACCAGTGTCAAATTCGTGTAAGAGTGAGTGGTATAAAAAAATTGGCGGATAGTTTTGACGTTAAATTGTTCATATGTACAACAAAGCAGATGAAAACTTCGAATTTTTACCAAGAATGATTCTTGGCAGCTAATTTTGCATAATCTGGACGCTTTTAACAAAAGATTTGGCAGCCCCTCCCCACAATATAATGTTATTCTTGCATTTTGAGTAGGCGAGACCATAATGAATAGTAATCATTTTATATTTTGATAAAAATTTCTTACTCCTTCCTAACAGTTTCCTTAAACGAGCAACCAATAAATCTATATGAGCTTTAAAGTTTATGTTGGGCTATCAATTATAACACCCAAGTATTTAAATTGATCCTTAAAAGGCTGGGGACTGCAAGTAAAATTTGTATCAAGAAAACAAGCGGCATTTGAATACAATTTGATTTTAACGCATTCCGTCATGCTTCACTACCCAATTTATTCTTTCCCTTCACAATTAATTATTTTAAGACCGCCGTATGCAAAACAACTGAAGTGCCATTTTTCGAGAAATACTTTTTTTAACGGATTCCGACCTTACTTACGTACCCCATGACAATTGCTCATGAAGTTTCTGAGTTATAGTAGAGTTCCGAGCGGTTCGTTTATCAATTTCAATCCAAACAGTACACCATTAGATTTTTATTTAGGTAGCTAATAGAATAGATTATATAAAAAATGAGAGAAATTGTATGTTTTTATTGTTTCAAAATGTTTTACGTCCTAGCTTTCCTTACATTTTAATTACTTCTTTTAATACAGTTGTTGCAATAAAAGTTTTAATTGCCTACCTACTTCATATTCAACTTCTATTCTACTCCATTTCTTCAACATTTAGTGATATAAGAATCAGAGCATACTGATATGTATTCAATAAACTAAATTTGACCTTCCTGGCCATCAAAATACGTTATGCAAGGGGATTGGGCACTAAGGGTGTTTTGGTTGGATTTCGCTAAAAATAGGATAGTTAGTTTTAGTTTTTGATTTATTTGCTAATTAAACAATAATAAAATCTACAACAGACATGGAAAACTACAAAATAAATTTCATTCATTTTTTGGCTCGGCTATGAAAAGTTTTTTGGGTCGCTGGACAATTTTATAAATGGCACTTAGGATGTTTTACATATGGTGGTCTTCAGTTGTTCTAATTTTAGGTAGTTAATAGCAGTCTAGTGATATTTACAGAATAATCAGGTTGAATAATTTGATTAGGTATTGAAAAATAACACGTCATAAAAGTGAAAAAATATATATTTCACACAACAAATAAATAAATTCAACAATACAAAACAAACGTTTACATTATGAGTATAGGTAACTGAACGGAAGCCACAGTGAGGAAAACCCAGTTCCCAAGTGTTAAGTTCCTTGTATTATGTAATGGTAATTAATTAATTATTATTGTCACGAATTCCACCACACTCAGTACCTAAGCAAGAAGAAGACTTAATTTGGAAAATAATTCAGTAACTAAAAGATTTGAAATGTCTGTTAGTGATAAATTGATCTGAAGAACTTTATGGTTGAAAACGACAATGATCAAAATTTGGCCTTCTCTTTTCTCATGAGTAATTATTAAAAATTTATACTAAAGGAAAATTTTCTGCTTGCGGCGGAGCTAATCATAAACACTGAGGAGGGTTGGGTAGAATTGGCAAATGGGAATTATTGAATTGACATCAACCTAGATGAGAAAGATGTACTAGTAGATGATGTACTAGTACACATAAGTACCACCTTCTTACTTGATTTTTTTCGAACGGTTTTTAGTGATTATCACCGGAGAGTTGTCTAATTTTAGGTTGTATGATCGATTTTTTCATTGAAAGGTGAGTATGATTTTGAAGTCAATATTTTGGACCTTAAATTTAGGTTTAGGATTTTGTAAACTCTGTAGACACTCTGTAGATAAGTTTCAACTTCCTAGGGGAAATAGGAGAGAATTTAGCTGTCAGCTGATTGGGAACGAGCCAATAATTGCAATCGTCTCATAATTTCAGATTCAAAGATTAAATACGATAGAAATCATCAGCTTTAGGAGCTCATCAGCTGATCAGATATCTATGCATCGTCTAGTACCTACTGCTCAATAGTATACCTACCACATCCCTAGGGCCTTCTTTTCACACCATTAGTTCATTATAGTTACTTAGCATGTTAGTTTATAACATATTATGATTAATATAATTTTATACGCTAATATAAATGTCAGCGTAATAAATCAGCTTTCCCTGACACTACAATGGCTTAGGGATCATGAGATGTAATAAAAAGAGAGCGTTCCAAAAAGTGTGAACGATTTTCCTGCTAAAAAAAACTAAGGGAGTAAAACTTTGCTAGTAACGCATTGGTTCTACGTGAAAATCACCAGAAATAGAAAATAACCGTTGCATTTTATGATACTAATTTTTGTACTCACGTAGGCCAGCTAATAGACATATCCATGTCAAAAAAGTTTTCATAAAATAGCGATATGGGGATGTGAAAATTTATATTTAACCAGGTTACATAATATTATCTATCATTAAGTTCTTTCTTATCCGATGTGTGCCTGGGAAACATGTGGTTTTTTCCTTTAAAAAGGGTCAGTAGTTTACATAGGTATAAAATTTAAAAATAAACACAACCAAACTGTTTGTTAGCTCTTAACTTACAAAATATGCTCCTCATTTTCAGTCTACTTGCACCTACAAATGTCAAATTTCACCCACAACTGGTTAGAAATACTTTACCGGTTTAAATGTAGAGAGATAAAATTGATAATAGGGTGGAATTTTCAACCTCATTATTATAGTTTGAGCGTTGAATTTGAAAATAGTTTCTTATAGAGTTGAATTTTGAAGTTTGATTAACAATTTTAATTAATGGTGATAGATATTGTGGTGGTTAATAATGAGTATTTTTATGTTACTGAAATATTGGAGTGAATTAAGAGGAATTTTAAGTTTTTCTGTGGGGGCTTTGGTGTTATCTGGGTGTGGATTCAAATAGTTTTTGGTACTTTGGTCCGGCGAGCTTAGAGAGAAGTTCGACGGAGCGAAGGGCGTCTTGAGCGGCGCTGTAGACGTTGGAGGAGTCGGCCGGGTCGGAAGCGTAGACGCCGCTGTTGGACGTGTAGGCAGCGGGCACGTCGTAGGCCGGCACGTCGTAGACTCCGGGGGCGTTGTAGAGCGCCTGGTACGTCCTGCTGGGGGTCTCAACGGCTCCGAAAATTTCAACTTTTTTCGGCTTGACTTTCGTAGCGTCGTAGTCGCCGTCGTAAGAAGGCACGTCGTAGGGGCCATCGTAGGAAGGACCGTCGTAGGGGGTGCCGCTGCTGGTCGAGTAGCTGTACGCGTAGTTTTTGGGTTTGTCCTCTTGGCCGTACGTGTACGACGACTCGTAGCTCCCGTTCTCGTCGTCGCCGTCGCCTCCTTTCCCGTACTCGGAATGCGTCTCGTAGCCGTACCCATCCTTCGCCCTTTTATCGTACGAGTCTCCGTGGTTGTACCCGCTCTCCCCTTTGGTGTTCCCCTCGAGGTAGTAGCCCTCGTCGTCGCCGTAGTCCCCGTACTCCCCGCCGTACTCCCCCGCCGCGCACATGCACTTCACCAACAACAACAACACTACAGCCGTCCTCGCCATGATCTGAACACCGGCGCCGTCCCTCTCTTGCCTTTTATACTCGCCTGCCCGCTCGACCGTACAGCCCTCCGCCCCAACTTGCGCAAAAAACCAAAAAAATCTCCTAGGAAACAATTAAAAACCCCCTCGCGACTTTTTTTTCGGTTACATCACGAAACCGTTACGGGCTCGTCAAAAGTCCTCCGCCACCCCCTAACGGTTTTCTCCCCTTGCTCGCATTTTTACGGGACGTTTACACGGTTCGTGTGGCGGCTAAACGTTTTCATTCAGATACCAGAAAAACTTCCCGCGGATGGAGGAAAAATGTTCGTTTCTATGGGTGCAGCCTGACAAGACGCCTTTCGCAGGTTTTTCTTGCTTTTATAACGAGCGAAATGCGCTGGATTATGTGGGGATTACTGCGTTCCATAGAAACCGTGTTGATGTAAACGACGGTAATGCAACGGCAGCAATTGACGTTGACGAGAGAAATCCCATTCGAACGGTTGACCTAATGAGCGAAGCTTTCCAAGATATTTTAATTACTTAGGTACTTACTAATTTAGGGCTGTTTGTAACAGTTTTTAACCAGTTAACGACCGGTGTCAGTTTAAATTAACAGAGAGTTCCAGGTTAGTACGGTGTTTTAATACGGTGTATGAGAATTTAGGGAAAATCAAAATTTCGCTAACACGCTGGCTGTTACTACAGTGCAAACTCGGTGTTTCACGCGTCTTCACACGTCGTCTCTTATCAAATGTTTTGTAACCTGACGCTGATTCCGACGTCTTGTATTTCTCCGACTATGTTTTCCTTCAACCTGAGCTCAGTTTCCATCATCATGTTGTTTTATGGTTTTGTTTTCGATTCGTAGTGATATTTAGAATGTCACATTTTGTATTTGACCAAGCAATTTTTTTTAAACCCCCCCCCCCCTCTCAAAATTTGTTGGTAACGTTTCATGATACGTAGATTTCAAAAATCGAATCAATCCGTCGTCCGCCGTTTTATTTGTGTAATGAAATTCAGCGAAAAGTATTGAACTTCGTAGGCTTACATATCACCCGTTTATTGAGCAGAGACGAGCTCGACGATATATGATCCAAGTTTATCCTGAGAAACACTGGCGATCGTTCAATTAAGTTCTTAGTAGTAATTGGGATACGCAGATATATAGAGATTGGTATTATACAGATTTTATGCATTTTGTGGAGAAACTAAGTAAAATAATACATGTTGGTATCTTATTAGTTTAATTTTTGTGTCTTGAAAAAGTTGGATATGATTGGAATGAAAAGATTTTATCCGTTTTTCGGCAACCCTTCATCCTCCGTTTCGTTGACTAAGTTGTTTTTGGGCACTCGATGATTGGACTGCTTCGAGTGGAAATAAGATGAATAGAATTTAGTATATTTTAAATAAATTTAGTATATTTTAATATAATTGTATATTTAATTCATATTTTAAATAATATAATTACTTAATATGTTCAGTATAAAAACATGAACTGAACACAGTTATCACAGAAACCTTCCTCGTGTTTATTCATTTACGGGCGTAGAGTTGAAGACGTACCTACCTTACTGAGGTTCGATCTTGCGTTCTCAATCAACCGGTCTCCTACTCACGTATCGCGATTGTAGAAATTTGTCAGCTGTCGATTGTTACCAGATCAGCTGATCATGGTTCACGTGTACCGTGTGATCTGTAACCGCAGTAACCACTCTAACCACAGTAACTCTCTAATCTCGTTAACATGAATATGGGGCATTCCACGTCAAACGGGAAGCCCCAAAAATAAATCCTCTCCAAAATAAAACTGACTATTTTCTCACAACTTGTATACACATGTAAGAAAATAGTCCCCCCCCCCCCCCCCAAATTTCAAGTTTTTAAAATTATTTTTCGCCCTTCCACAGGTAGCCGAACTTTATGGAAACTGATAGTTGCTCTTTTCTGTTATATCCCCGCACAAACTATTTTCTATGGAATGGGGATTGATCGGCTTGATGATCCAAAATCATTTTTACGTTCACTGTGGTAAATAAGATCAGAATGCTGTGTATAGTATGGTGGTCTGGATGCTCGCAAGCTCGCATCTAAAAAGTACATTAGGTACATCAAGTAATCGATCTCTTGGTAAAAATTTAGATTAGTTGGACATGTAGGTCAGAACTATGTGTATAGTTTGGTGACTCAAAAATACGTTACATCAAGTAATCAATCCCTTAGTAAAAATACAGATTAGTAGGTAGGACATACAGGTCAGAATGAATGAACGCTAGAGAATTAACGGAAATATGCGGGGATATAACAGAAAAAGCCACTGATAGTAAGGGTCTATCTATTTCAGTGGATCTTCAAAAATCTCGTGTTAGCAAAAATAGTAAAAAAATAGTTTAAAATCCAAAATCTCTTTTTGAATAGCAGATTGTTATCTAGAATGATTTTTTTTTTTTTTTTTTTGCCTTAAAATTGGTAATTGACATTTTCTTTTCACTCAAAGTGCTGAATTTTCAAAACAATGTGCAGATATGCACATGCAGATATGTGCACATGCAGTGATCATATGCAGATGATTGATAGTTGATATGAATTATCTATCTGATTTGCTAAAATATATTAATAAAAACTAAATATATTTCCTTAAAATGAAGTAATTTTTGTTCTATGTGATGTATTAAATACATTTTTGTGTACCGATAATTACAACCATCAGGTAGCCCTTTATTCATCCCTATTATGGTAATGAAAGTACACGTATCACACGTTAAGAAGACTGAAGCATAACCGACAACATAATAATCAGGTACTATCCACCATTTGGTTGGAAACCACCGAAGGCTTACAAATTCAACGATTTCAACATTATAGCCTAATTATATGTTAGAAAAACTAACAGAGGTTGACATTTATGGTCGTTTCTGAGTTTGTACCTAATTAAATGATGAACATAATAACATGATTTCGGGTTTATTGGTTCATTGAGACTCAGAAGAATTGAGAGTCAGGAAGAATAGAGTGAGAGTAAATACTGCGATAAATAAAGTTCAGTAAGCAATACAAATTAGTGATGGAATTTAAGGACTTATATAAAATCATATTTCCGTAGGTTACATACCTACTTGAATGGCAGATAACGTTCGAATCAATAAATAGCCGATAACTACACATTTTAGCTACAAAAATCAAGATATTAAGTCTGGATTCAAGATATTCACCTCCGTCTAAAACTGAAAGAGCGAATGCACAACTAATGGCTAACGGTAGAAATCGAGAGTTCCTTCGTAAGAAATGATGTGACAAGAGTAGGTACAAATGTTTATGATAATGGACGTTTAGATAGCTTTCTATGTCGATTTCCAAAAGTTAACTTAAAACAAGTAGGTTGGCAGGTTGATGTAGGTAGGTCCCCTAGAAGTCACGGCTGAGTTCGTAGAATAGCAACCTAGGATCAGTGTTGGGCATAATCTTATCGTCGAATATAAATTGATTTTAATCGCGATAATTATTCTTTGATTCTGAGTCAAATGCGATAATATTCGTATTTGTGTAATCGTATTCGTCTGTCGGCGATTACACGAGAACAACCCAAAAAACGCTGCAAATTATTTCACAAAGGATTATTATTTTTTCAATTGAGTATGATCGTAGTTTTAGTTGGCTTGCGTACGTCATAAGGCCCGTCCAGACTCCTCGGCGTGTCCTATTTCGAGTTGCCACAACCTATACTTCTATAATTATATACGTATGTTTATATTTCTCGATTTGAGCTCCTATCTATTCAAATAATCATTGCCTTAATAATATCATTATCTAAGTACGTACGAAAAGTCGAGAGGATTTGTTATTAAATATGCGTATGCAAAGCATTGGTATTAACACACAAATATGACCTAGAAAAAAACGTATATTCATGCCTCGAAGGAACATGAAATTCGAAAGCAATACAAGTGTAGGAAGTTTTCCACGCCACCCTGGAGGTACTCCCTAGGTCTCGTTACCTCACAACCGGAGGTTCACCACGCTTACACTATCATATCACTCATATTTTTCCATCAACATTTATTTGAAAGTTGTGCATTTTGAGATGAGTGAATTTTGTCCTAACATGAGAATAATAATTATTAGGTCGTGCAGTTGTGGTCGTGCATGATCTGGTCCTAAAGAGTTCTGTTGCGTAGTCCTACTGCCCATTAATATCTTAACCGTGGAATATTAGCTTGCGCAGTTGTGGTTGAGCAGGTTGGAGTTTTAACACGTCAGTCCAACACTCAAAGCCTCCAAAAAGACACTTTTTCGCCCGCTTTTGGCCCATAGCACCCGAGTAAAGCGATCGGGATGGTTAAATGATAGGACCAACTAGACCCCAAATGGAGCCCCAACACAGCAGGCCCAAAGAACGGGTTTTTTAAGTCAATTCTTACGCCTTTTATGGCCCGGACGGCGGACGGCGAACGGCGGACGGACATTTCAAATTCTGATTCTACTCACCTTGAAACGTAAAGTGACAATGATTGAGGGGGGTTATAAAAATTTTTTGCTACACGATCACATAGGCTTATTATTGGAAATAATAAACCAAAATGCGTCACGGTCATAGCTCCAGAGGGACTTCCTATTGAAATAGATTTGAGCCAAATACGCTGGGCTCCAATCGTTGAATTCGCTTTAAGGACGTCCCTCTGAAGTTAGGTAATATTAGCAAGGCTTCGCATATTATAGGAGGGACGCCCTATTGAAATTGATGACCGTGACGCATTTTTATGGGTTGTATTCGTGTAATCGCCGACAGACGAATACGATTACACGAATACGAATATAATCGCAGTTGACTCAGAATCAACGAATAATTATCGCGATTACAATCGTATTCGTATTCGACGATAAGATTATGCCCAACACTGTCCAGAAGTCACGGCTGAGTTCGGAGAGTAGCAACCTAGGATAGGATCCACAACTGGAAATGTGCCGCTCTTCCTAGGAAAACTGGACTTTCGGTTTTCAGAGTGATTTTCGTCCGGACAGCTCGTTAAAAAATCGGACCGTCCGGGCCAAAACCGGGGGTTGCCAGGTGAAATGGGGGAGAAAACCGGAGAAAGAAAAAACTCATTAAAAATTATGCAAAATTAATTCCACGCATAGCCATTGATATGCGTTTCTTACATGAATTTTCTAATACATGGACATTCTCTGTGCAATCCAATAAATAATATTTTCTTCACTCTATGTAAATTTTGTTTAAATTATAATATGTGATTCTTCAATACATTTTCGTGCACCGGTAAATTCCATCAGTAGGTACTTTTATTCATTCCTAAAGATAATAGTGAAATTATCACATATAGCCAGAAGATTGACTGATTCAATTTTGTCTAGCTAGACTGCGTTTTTGAACCACTGCGCAGCGTTTATTATAAAATTAGTAATAGCCAACACAGTTCGACTCAGCATGACAAAATGCATGATTCAGTGGTAAAGTTCCCAATTTACTTACTGACTGCTTTTAGGGTTTTTTTTTGTTTTTTTTGTTTTGTTTTTTTGACATGGATATGTCTTTTAGCTTGGAGTTTTGAAAAAAATTGCGTGACTTTTTCCAGCCCGAAAAAGTGTAACGGAAGTTTCATATTGGTTTTTAATTACAACCAATCCGTAACCGGGCTATAGACTGTTGAGCAGCACTTTGGCTCCATGCACGAATTTCCACCATATTAATCGTATGAAGCTGAAATTCGGACGTAAGTTTGAAGGTGCACAAGGTGTAGATCAGCTGAGTTGATACTAAAGCTAACTGCATAGATGCTATTATCATTTAATAATGATTAATAGGACGTTTCCATTTAATTTCGTCACGTCACGAGCGTCACGTCACGGTGGGGTTTTCTATTGATTTTCACGTACAACCAATGCGTTACTAGGGAAGTGTAACTCCCTTAGTTTTCATAGCAGGAAAATCGTTAGCCACTTTTTGGAATGCTCTCATTTTATCACAGCATCTCGTATTACCTAAGCCTCTGGAGTGTCAAGGAAAACTGATTTATTACGCTCAGTTATAAACTAATATTGCTAAGTAACCAGGATGAACTAATGTGTAAAATTAATCATTATTAAATGATCTCACTGTAGAATCGTAGGTCTATTTATCGAAGGAACGAAGCTGCAACAAGATACTCATATATAAACTCCTCATACACCTGGCTGTCACCCTAAACAATCGACACTGTAGGTGTCCCCGCAGTCGCAATAATTGCAAAGGAAAGCGGCTCCGTCCTCTGGGCGAGTCATTGACAGTTTCCGTGCCGGCGGAAAGCTGGTGGCGCAATCCGGACCATCGGAAACCACAAGCCGCCGATGAGCCAACTCAGCTGACTCCGAGTGAGTAATCGGGTCGGCGGTTTGGCGGATCTAACCACAACGCGTGATCCCTTCTCACTTTGCCGCGGGTTTCACAGGCCCTCGCGACGACCTTGACGAACCGTGAACTCCTGTAAATGGACTGTTCTCGATCTACAGGCCGAGACTAAAAGACCCCAATCCAAGATTTGAGGGGTTCAGCTCTGAAGCTTGCAGTTCTTTTCGATCAATTGCCTGCCTTTTTTTTTTTTTTTTTTTCAGTCGGCTGACCTGCATCCAATTGGTACATACCTACCGTGGATAATTATGCCGGTAACAGGCATCTAAACCACCTAAAATACGTCTGCCAAGTTGGGTGTGGCACATAGCTTCCTCGTTTACCTATCATGAATGTATAAATCTTTAGTGGAAAAGAATAAATCAAGAAGTCAATAGGTACGGGACCATCTACAATCTAAACCGCGCATTCGCTGACAATTTCATCAAAATCGGATGAAAGCTGTGGAAATTAAGGTCATTAGAAGTATTTCACATTGGCGCATGCGCAGTAGCTATTAATAATACAATCGGGTTGAAATTTACATGAGGTAATCAAGTCTTCTACACACACACACACACACAAACAGACACGGAACCAAATGTTGTTCAGAATGGTATAAAACCTAAAATGCGAGTGGAAATTTCGATTTTTGAGACCAACAATTTTTTTCACCCGGAAGGTAGACTCGGAAGCAATACGTAGTTTTGTATTGCATTACTTTAGATGTCCTTTTGTTTTATTATTTCCCATAATAAATGTTTGAAATCAACCAAGAAAAATTTCTTTAACTCCCTGGGAAGGTTTTGTTTCGAGATACCACGAAAGTTGGCTGAAAATCACATATTGTCCTCTGTTGCCTCCAAGACGCGATCTGAAGCCGCCCGAAAGCAGGGGATCCCGGGTTCGATTCTCGGGCTGATAATGAAATTTGCCAGGTCTGTGGTCTATACGCAAGTGCGAGATTTTAGTGGCTCTATTCAAATTGAGATATCAAATGAAGGGTTAATTCAGATCCCAAATTCAATTTAATTGTTTGAATTTAATATGCCTTCGGTATGACATGCAATCAACTCCAATTAGCAAAACCAAACTTGAAATTTTGAAATAAACTTGAAAAATCATATCTGAAAAACTTATATAGGTATAATAAATTTTTGCGGTGTCAAGTTGCTGGCTTTATTGAATTTGAACATTTTGCCGACAGTTGAAAAATTAATGATACGGTTTTTTACCCAACTTTCGTAGAAAAGGGGGCATTACGGCGGCACTTGGGGGTGGGGATGCATTTTCTTTCCGTTTCAGAGGGCGTAGAACACATTTACAATACTAATTTATTTTCATACATATATATCTTATATATGAATATATATATACTCGGCGCTTCGCGCCTCGCCGGGGGGCTTCGCCCCCCTGGACCCCCCGGATCTTTTCTCTTTTGTACTGCGTAGAAAACGAGGATAATTTGCTATGCAATTCTTAGCCTGAAAACGCTCAAAAAATAAAGTCGTTTTTTTTCTCTTTTGTACATTTTTATTCGTTCATTTTACATTTATTTTACTTTCGGGTAACAACAAAGATTCTTGATCATGTCTAGCGATAAATTGGGTGGGGTAACCAGGTGATATAATGAGTCGTTTGCTATGGTTGGACGATTGGAAGCCATGTGATCTATAGCAACTACTCGGTTGTACGTGAAAATCATCGTTAATTTCGTCACGGACGTAACAAAAAAAGTTGTTGGGGGTCGGGCTAAGAATTGCATAGCAATTAATATATATATATATAGATAATATATTAATTGTAATATAATAATATATATAGGTATATTATATACTCCTTCGAAACCGCTGGTCCGATTTGGACCAAATTTTGATATGATGTATTACCGTGCGGAACTTGTGCCTCATTGACTTTAGTGAGCGCAATGTCAATCATAATGATGGCAAAATCTAGCTCAAATCTCTCCTATTCATCTTAGGGCGTCGAAATTGGATAGGGAGCCTCTCTGGGACAACAAGAGACGAGCAAAGTGAGGAACGCCATCCTGATCAGTTGAGTGAGCTACAATCTCTCCTGTTTACTGTTAGATAACAAAAGACGAATGAACTTACAGGCTCAATCCTGATCAGCTGAGTGTGCTAAAAGTTATGTTGTCTGTCTGATTACAATGAAATTTGATAGGGATTCTCACTAAGTCATCAAAGGACGAATGACCCTGAGCTCCAGCTGACCGATTCGCGTGGCGTTTTTCGCTACATCCTACGCGAACCAGCGGTACATAAAGAGACAAGCATTCTGTAAACATAAGTTCCAGTGATTAAGACAAAATTACTATTAAACTAGCGACAAATAATCACCAGCATTTGTTCAGTGAAACTTGACTTTTGCGTGCGAGTTTTCACCTACATATATTTTACCAATCTCTATTCGAAAAGTTGGTCATGCTTACGCAAACTGCGTAAGTGTTTTCAGTGCATAAACTGGCCATTGCTGGGCAGCTTGAATTTCATAGTACCGTCATACACAACCAGTGCCGACTGCTTTACCCCAGATTTCAGACAGACGAATTATGGATTCTATAGCCCATTGGTGAGACTTCAGAGTAATATTAATGATCACAAAGTTAATTTCGGTTTATTTTTCGGTAGTGGGGGTTAATTAAAAGGATGTTGTATAATTTTACTTTCGTGTCTGCAAGGCAGCGGAAGCTTTGTTTTCACTTTTGAAATGAAAAAAAAAAAAAAAAAAATGTTTGTGCTCCAAAATCAAAATTTCCACTTGCATTTTGCGTGTCATGGCCTCCTGAACAAATTTGTTTTTGTGTCTGTCTGACCGTCCGTCCGTCCGTCTATCTGTCCACATTTCCTGGCCACAGCCTTAACTTCCACAATTTCGATTGGATTTTGATGAAATTTTCAGGAATAGTGTGAGTTTAGCCCTAGATGATCCCCTATTTGTTTAATCATGATTGAATCAGCGGTACGCTCTGGGCATGCGCGTACATGGACACGGGCATGAGCGTTTTTCTTGTGATAGTCCGTCAAGTGCCGTTTTTCTATTGGTCCGTCAATGTTGAACAGATTTTAGTCAGATTTTCAGGGATGTTGCGGGGAAGGTCCCTTGAGGTCCCTTACGACATTCATCATGATTGAATTAGAAGGTTTTAATTTTTGGTAACAGGCTTGGCCAAGCCCGCCGTTTGGGCGGGCAAATGTGTTACTTTTGTCTTCTGCCAGCATTTCACTCTCATGAGAAAATGCGTTAGTTTACAGTTGAATTTTTAATGATGATTTGATTGATGTTAATCATAAAGATGATTTGATTTGAAAATTGTAAAACAAAATTATTTACTTGTGCAATGTATGTATTGAAACTTCTTGCGATGAGTTTAGTCCGTGGTATATTATACGAGTAGGTAGTCCTCAATCTGATATCGACTTAGCATCGCAAGCCGTGGCACAATAGGCAGTGGATGGGGGAGTCTGTCCCAATCACATCCCTCCCATCTCAAGGCATTCAACAATTTTCTTTCCAATGCAAGCACTCAACAATCCCTTCCATGTCACAACCTCCTTCCCCATCCCTTATTCCCACCCATTCGCTATAATCTCTCTCCACCGATTCCCCTCCACTACATACGTATCGTCCCCTTCCGCCTCCTTTACACTCATCTTCCCGCCACGATATTATCTTAATCGATACAAGGGATCTTGGGGACCCTCCTTTTCACTGCAATATCTTCATACCCGATCGCTTTTTCATATCTTCTCTTAATACGGTGAGAAGTTTGTTCTTGCAACTAAAACCCGTAATGGGCATTGTCGCTGTCTTATTTCTGTCATTTCTTCAGCTGGAGCAATGGGAATTAGACAATCGTGAATAAAATAACAGTGAAAAGAAAACGAAAGGACGTCATAGTGGCACCCTCGCGTCGGTCAGTCCTTTGGTAACATTTAGCTTTCTTAGTATCCTTTTTCCACCCAAATGCGCCGACATGTGCGCCAAAATTATCTGATAGAGGGCACTGATCCGATTCCAAGATCAAAAATATTACTATCATAAATATTCGTCAGCATAAATAGTTGGTTGAAGATTTTAAAAGGAAATTAACTAAAATCCGGGGGCAAAGTGTAGGATATACCGGAATAACATGATACTGAGGTCATTAGCTAGTCTTCCAATTTAGTCCAATTAGTCGTACAATGGTTCGATGGAATTTAATCTTAATATTATGTATTTAAGATCGTGTATTAAGTACTGTCTCATAACGATGGGCCATTGAAAATTTGAGCAATCGGCTGAAAACAATTTGATATCGTTCCATCAGTTCAACGGTCCTCCCACAACCCTTTTACACATTCTGAATAACCAACACCTTATCATACCACACATAACAACTTGTATGAACCAATAATTAATTATAGTAATTATCATTATAAACCTAATTGCTCCATGCGGATGGTGGCTGTAAAAAATCAAAGAACCTATACAAATTTCACTGTGCCATTCATTCGAAGAACTTCATAAGAAAAAAATAAACTAATAATAATAAAATAAATTAAAATGAAATACGAAACAAAAATCTGTTCCCTGTTCGGGCTTCTCTAGCTGAGACTAATACAAAATAAGGGGGTGAACATAGATTGGAAATGTTATTTTCGTATGTTATTTGAACCTTTCCTAAATATTCAAAAAAAGACGAATCAGGTACTTTTTAAGTGCTTCGGTGCGTGCTTACAAATTTCATCTTAATTCATCAGCATACTTCGAGGAAACACCAAAATGCCGTTAAAATGGTCGATTTTTATCGTATTTTCTAAAAATAAAAATTAAAAAAAGGAAAAATGAGTTATTGTGTTCAGTTAGTCCGTTGATACATGTATGTCTATCCTATTAAAATCAATTTAAAAGCGACTTCCCGACGTCCGATTTTGATTAAACTTGTATGGATGTAATCTGTAACATGACGAGGATAAAGATGTATCAGGGGCCGCTGACACATGAGAGGTCATTGATCAGCTGAGTGAACTCCAAAGCCATTTTGTCTCCTATTTGACGCAGGAAACTGAAATTTGAGAGGGAGGCTCATGGGGGAATGCTGAAGACGACTTAGAGGTCATCGATCAGCTGATTGAGCTCCAAAGCCATTTTGCATCCTATTCAACACAGAAACCTGAAATTTGAGAAGGAGGCTGAAGGGGGAATGCTGAAGACGTCTGAGAGGTCGTCGATCAGCTGAGTGATCTCCAAAGCCATTTTGTCTCCTATTCAACGCAGGAAGCTTCTATTTCACGCGGATCTCCTTATAAGAAAATGCGCTATCAAGTGACTCACTTCGTGAGCACTGATCTACTTGTTTTTCTTTTGTCGAAACACTCAAATTTAAATCCCCAAGATTGAATAAAGCAGGTACCAAGGACCCTTCGATTTCTACTAATATCCTCAAAGCTTCTAAGTCCACTCTTGAAGGAATAAGAAGCCTCCAAAATGTCGTTCTCAAATTCTATTTATTTATTTTTCGTTTCTTGCACATTAATTTTTTGAATATTCTTGCCATTTTATCTTCAGTGTTGGATTAATTTGTGGGTCGGTAAAATTAATATGATACTTCAGTTACATAGTTGGGAAGGAATATTTACATCGCGGTGGATTCGTTTATAGTTCTATATTTTAAACTCCATTGTATCTTATCATGTGACTCTACCAACAAGAAACTATTTGTCAAATTTCATGTTAAAAATAACGAACTACAGTTTATTTTAAGACACACATTCTCTCTGAACGGAGAATAAGGTTCAAGAGAACACACGCATTTGAGACAAGGGAAACACGCTGACATGGCTTATATCCAAGATATCTCTCTACTCATGAGGGAGCTCCTCAAAGTACCCAAAGACTACACTCCGACGGCTATGGAGATTTCCAAGTACATCAAGTCGCGATACAGCTCTGAGAAGGATATTGGTAATGTAGAAATTTTCAAGGGTTGTGCGGGTTAACCTCTATATAATATCCGACATGCCATCGCCTTATAGCATCGCTTAACATGTCTACTCATAGGTATATTACTGGTCTATTTTGCATTCAATCATTTCGAATCGTACTTTGTTCCGCAACAAAAAATCTATACGTTCATGTATACATATTGATCATAGGAAGCTATTCTGCCCACCCAACTTGGCATACTTTTTTTCGAATTTGGCGTCAACTCGTTCTGTAGCTTGATAGGAGAAACGGCATCCAAGGGAAACAAAGATATATAAATGTCGAACATAATATAAAAATTTTATTGTGAAAAAACATTGTCATAGCGCTTAATGGAAAAAATGGCACAATAGTTGGCAGACCACTTTACATATATCTCACATCTCACCTTTTTTCAACTAGGTTCATGTTTGCAATAAGCAAATCTTTACATAGTCGGTTTAGAGCCAGATGCCATTAAGGTTTACTTTAATGCCTTCTTTAAAGTAGGTACTTCAAATTACCTTCATCAATTATTTTTGGGCAGTTTATTGATTTTCTCTCGAAAGTCTCATAATATATAAAAATATAACCTCAACATCGTGAAATATTGAATAAAAGTTTGAACAATTCGCTTCATCACCGTACGATTTAATGAGATTTAATTAGCAGAAAAATAAATGGTTCCAGTATTTTTCCAAGTATACACACACTGCAATATGGATCAGTGTAATGTATGAATATGCGACTGTAACCAGGGGCGTCGCTAGACAAAAATAATGATCTTTTTCGCATTGTATTTGGAGCAATGGCAAAGACACTCTAAGTCGGTTTAGCCTTTAAACCATTTTTCTTATATTTCAAACTACTGAATGTTCCTCATTGAACTAAAGGGGGGATTCGAATGTGCGTGAAACATTTTTTTGGGTGAAACTGCGAGTAGACCTTAAATTGAGTAAACTGCCGTCAAGAGCAATTTTCTGTCTTAATCTGTTTTCGAGGTATAACATTTTTGGGAATCGCTTCATCGTTTCATGTACAAAATGAAAGTAACTGGAGTCTTTTTATGAATACCTGGGACCTACAGTTGGGGAAATCAGGATTTGATTGGGATTGGAATCCAAATAGGTCTCTTCAAATTACATAAGGATATTATCCCCCCCCCCCCCTTTACCAACGCCCCTGACTGTAACTGACGATGAAGAGGTTTGCAACTTGCTGGAACTCCAGTTGTTTAGATTGCTTTGTTTCACTAAAACGTAAGAAATGGGCCAAATTAGTCGTTTAGTCAACTTTTGGGGAAAGCATCACCAAACATGAGATGCAGAAGATGTGTAGTAAGTACTTATAGTTCCCAACACAAAATGTGGGTGCACGGATTATTATCTGAATGAACTTGTTGAGGAAGTAAAGTGAATCATTGCACCAGATTCTGTGGTATCATAACTAAATTACTATTCAATATTAATAATATTCTAGGAAAGCGTCCTATGGGAACCCGTGCATTCAGTTCCGGTCCGCGTGGTCCCGTGAACAAGATGGCGGATGCGTCACCATCAACCATCACACCCTTCAACGCATCGCCGCCCAAAGTGCCACAGCGCGCGGCCACCAAAAACCGTGTCGCTGGAAGAAGTCTCAACTTCTCCACCCTAAGGTCCAACTCAGCCAAAATAACCAAGAAAAACGACAACTTGGTAAATAATTATTTGATGCTTTGATTTTGGATAATGAACGTTAGTACACAGTTGGCCAAGAACACAAATATTGATCTCAAATTCGCACTTGCATTCAAAGAAGAAGATTCTTATATTCCGAAAATTGAATAGAAAAAAAATAAAAATCAAAGGATTTTGTTCCATATTGTAAATACCATTTGTACACAAAAAATTTATAACTGGTATACTTGAAAACTCGAATCAATTGGCCTTGTAAAACGATATTTACTTATTTTTTACTTCATTAAAAGTAACCAATTACACAATTTTTACAAACATCTATTGCATTGCAGAATAGGTTCATGTTTTATCTGAAGTATAACTCACAGTAGTTGCTACAGGATTTTATTTATGGTTTGATAGCTAAACAAGCTTGGATCGGATGTAAAGGCAGTGGTCAAGAACGCTTCTCAGAATAGAACGTTTCACCAAAAGAAACCAATTCACGGTAAAAAACTCAAAAAACCGGCGACAGCGCCACCGGCTGCAGTTGAGGTGCAAAGATCACCTCACGGACATTATCGGTCATTCTGGAGCTGGCAGACGGTAAGAACCCATATTTCGGATGTACTCCACTTGAAGTTTCATGGAAAGAAAAATTTATTTGGGAAATCGGGATCTCTTAAGAGACATTAGTACAGGCAGATTGACTCAATGATTGGTTTAGGGAGAATGAAATACGAAAATGCTGTCATCCACAATGTACCCACTAGTATCCACCAACCACATGTAGGTTTGCTATACTATCGTGTGTGTTCGGTTAACTACACTGAGTTTCCGTAAACGAATTTACTTTGAAATCAATATAAACTAATGTTCCAATTCATTGGTGGTAACAGCAGACCGAAAACGGAGAAGCAGCTACCGAAAACGAAAATTTTTTTAACAAAGGCTATAGTAAAATGGTACCAATCGTCTACAAATAGCATGAAACGGAAAAGAAACGCAAAATTTCATGATTCTAATCAATGTACAGACAGACGTAATTACGATTTTAGTAATATAGATTGTCCAAAAAACTTTTCCTATGTAGTAATCCAATTCTTTGATGATATTGTTAAAATTCCACGCATATAGGTAGGTACGTACATTGAATCTGAACTGTGATCTCATGCTCTGGCAGGCCAAAAACAATATCCGTCAGGCAGTTTCCGAGATAGTTACAACACCAGCTGCTAAGACGAAGTTGTCCGCCCTGGCTGACCAGCACCGATTAGATCCCAACCTGGAGATCGCGCTGGAGAGGCAAAGGAAGGAAATGCTCAAGCAAATGCTCGATACGGGAACTAATCGAAACGAGCCGCTCAGGACCAGAGAGGTCATTCAGAAGCTGATGGAAGACAACAAGCTTGAGGTCCAGAGGCGAGAAATAGCTAAGTACGCTTTATTTTCAAGTTGCATGTATAAAGAGTTTGGGGGTAAAAGACAAGGAACTAGAAGGGACCTAGAATCCTCTATATAGAATCCTCTATATAGGTCCATGGTGTAAGGTATGACCCATCATTTCTCCCACCAAGGAGAAAAATAGTTACTGGATGACGGGAGAATAGATGAAGTTGTACTAGAAATTTATCGATCGAATCAAAATTCAAGAATACGAACCAAATCACTCACGACGAAGTTGTGGAAACCCATTTCAAAACGAAAGTTTGTGGGGTACTTAAGTATACCTTTTGGGCAAATTTCTGATAAAAACGGCAGAATTCTATCATCGAGGGGTTACAAAGTGGGTTTTAAAACTGGAAATGTCTTTATAGCATTACTGGGTTCCGTTAAAGACAAAATCAATGTTCAGGATAGTGGGGTTTATAAAAAATGCTCTTGTGGCTACAAATATTTCGGTCAAACTGGTAGGAAATTCGGAGAAAGAATAGACAAACATCAAGAGGATTTCAGGGAAAATGGGGTAAGTCTACGTTTTAAAACATCTTGAGGAATCCAATCATAGTTACAATTTTGATTTGACAGATAGACTTTTTGTAGAATTTCTTAATTTTTGTCCGAAGCGAGGTATGTTGGAATGTACTTTGGATATTCGAAGTGATTGAAAGTTACAGATCTGGTAAATATTTAAATGAGGATATCCCTCAATATAGTTCACCAATGATAAGTTCATTTCTCTAAAGCTTCGAATGATCCCTTCACAGTGTTAAAACCAGATCAGATTGAGTAATTCTTCCCCTCCTTTCACTTCTTATTATATATAATCCCCCTTCACTTGGTTTGCACTTAATTGGTTGTACCTCCCGGTCCTTCTCTTTTTCTCGACCAATGGGGTTCAATCTCCCTTCACATGTGATTATATTAGCTGTGGCCTTTCTAATGTGTGTTCACTTAGTGTTTGTTACTGATGATGACCTAGCCGTCTAAATCGATTTAACATTGTAATTCTTTATTTTTCGTGGAAATGGATAACGTTTTTACACAAACTTCCGTTTTGAAAATGTAAGAATTTGCTTAGGGAATAGGCACAAATTATCATGTACTTTTCGAAAATTAAACGAGAAAAGCCTGATTTGAAAATGTTGACTGATTTGTCCTGAAATGAGTATTATTGGGATAGGAAATAACTCAATAAATTTCTATATCCACTCCATAAACTACGGAACAAATGAAAGTTAAGTTGTTTCCGTAAAATAGTAATTTTTTCATGTTTCATTCATAAAGTAACATGTACAATTTATATTGAGAGGTTGGAGCTTGAATGAACTGTGAATCTCCACATGAATATATTAATTACTCGATAGAATATACTCCATATTACCTAATCATGAAGGTGATCAGGTCTCTATAGGCAACAATTTACCTTACTCGCCAAAGATATGAGTGGCTGCTGAGAGAATGGTTTCCTACCTACCGGTAGAACGTAGATGTGCCCCGCCCGGCGCAAGAGGAAGTTTGTTATAAATGTGACATCAAAGGCCACTTTGCGAGGATGTGTAGGAAACATAAGCGAGATCACAGGCGGGGCGCAACATGTAGAGTGAATGAAGATGCGGAACCAGACGGCCACGAGAAAGCGACGTCATCAGGCAGTAGCACGTCCAGTACTATTCGTCAAGTTGGGAAAAAGGGGAGCAAGGCGATGTTGGATGTTTGCATAAATGGGAAGATGGTTGAAATGCTGTATGACCCTGGAGCGGTGCAGACAGTGATCAGTGAAAAGATGTGGAAAAGGATTGGACGACCACCGTTAACACCGGGAGCGGACCTTAAAGGGTACACGAATTTCCCAATCAAAACACTGGGAAGAGCGGCGGTTTCAGTTAGAGCGTTCTCTAAACTGACGGGACTTGCAGCGACTAATGATGAATTACTCTCAGCTCATGATACAGTTTGTTGATGTGAGTTAGACGATCGAGTGACTATTTCTTCGCATACAATTTTTTTAATTTCATTTTTCTTTTTGAGACTTCAAATGAATTCAGCCTATTTCATTGAAACGATGTTCAACTAAGATCCTAAACCAATAAAGAAAGACAAGGGGAAAAAAATGTCAGAAAATCATCTCGTTTGCTGACTCGTAGCAAATCGCCCCAATATCTGTTCGCACGGAAGACACAGCTGATCATGATCACATTCCTCCGATCTGCTAAGCATCTACGTATATACCAATTAAGAATAGTCTTGATCTGAATTTCGATCTAGCAACTGCACTTACTATGACCTCATGACATCTTCGGAATCGAGGATATGATCCGTCCCCTAAGCCATCAGCTTTTATAGTCACACTCCCCTGCGTCACACTCATCTTCGTAGTCAGTTCCTAATAATTCTTTAGCGATTCGATTTAAAATTTGGTTGGCAATACCATTTCATGTTCATGTATTGGATTGCAGGCTGACTGAACTGGCTAGAGCAAAAGTTCTCGAAGCACGGAGAGCGAACTTCGCGGCCAAAAAACGAGACATGGAATATGCTTAGCGAGATATGTAACCTCGATCTCGTTAGATAACTTCTGGTTTCGACTTCTGTGATGTCCATGGTTGCTTACAAGTGACCTCTTATGAACCGTAATAAATGTCCCTTCTTCGCCAAATGACCATATTGTATGACCGACACCTAAATTGTACATTTCTCAGCTTATAAGCCAGGGGTGCCCCCCCCCCCCCCCCCCCCCCCCCCCGAAGCGCAACGACTCGAGCCCCCCCCCCCCCCCCCCAAACTCCCGACCCCCCCCCCCCCCCAACTAAAATATTTATTAAATAGGTAATGTAAATGATACACTGATGTGATAAAGAATGTTGTATTTCTTGTTTTACAAATGTAAGTAATTAATTTGTTAGTATAAATCTTATTACTTGTTCATAAAAAAATTAAAAAATACTCATTTTTCTAACCCCCCCCCCCCCCCCCAAAATTTTAACGACGCGGTTTGCGTCGTGACCCCCCCCCCCCCTGTGGGCACCCCTGTATAAGCTACATAACGAATGTTTACTATGGATATTGCATAAATAGGACTACTAATTTACTATAGATATTGCATGTTTACTATAGATATTGCATAAATAGGACTACTAGGATGATAATACGTATATATTTATGCTGGCATTATTGGCATTAATTGTTCTTCAGCTCTTCTTACTATAGTGCAGTTTTATGAGCTGGAATGGAGCGCCTGACAAATGATCTGTGGTAGAGTGCGAGTGTGCAGCACTCCAAACCAAACTTTTAAGAAGCTTTGTACCTACATAACCCTAGAGTCATTACATGACATTGTCAAGTGGATAGGACTTCAAAGCAATGTTGAGTGCCTTGGAAATTTTATCAGTCACCTTACATATCCACACAGAGCTTAGCATTTCCTAGTAAAATGTAGTTTTTTCCCAATAATAATAAATTAAGAAATCATTCTTCGGGGCGTTTCGTTAGCGGTAACTGTTCTAAAGGGTACAGGTGATTCAAATTTAAATTAATTGAAAATTTCAGAGAAATGGTTCTCAGGGAGTGTTGGCTCAGATCCAAGCTCTCTCCATCTAGTGGTTCTTATGGCCTGGATGGAGAAGGCGTTCGTACGGAAAACCAAAGAATGTGGGTTCGATTCCCACCTGGAACCCATTTTTTCTGTATTTAAATTCAGTTTCCTGTTTTCCCATTTCAAAATAAACACCCCTGCCGGACCCATACGTCGACTAAATTAATTAAGGAAGCATAATTTTCACAATTTTCAACAGATTTTGATGAAATTTTTAGAGAATATGAGGGTTAATCAATACTTCACTCTGTGCATGGGTAAACGTAATTTCCTTAAACCTTTGCCCGATCTCGCTCAAACTCGGAGGATAGTCTGGGAAAAAGAATTTGAGTAACCCATATCAATTTCAATATGGCTGTATCAAAAAGATGCTCCGCGTAAGAAAGATGCAAAGCCGCAAAATGCATTTCATACAATTTGGGTAAAGCCAATAGTCTGATCTCTCGAAAGTTAAAAGATATCCTATCTACTAGTTAAAAAATTAACTAGCTAAAAAATTAGTTAACTAATGCCCAGCACTGGCACTTGGTCGTAGTGACGCCGAAATCCCAAAAGGCACTTCGTCAGGTCAAATTAATGTAGCCGATGTTTCAAATTGCATAAAAAATGGCAGAAAAGAACTGGTAGGAAAAAAAACGGGGTGAGGCGAGAAAAAAAAATGTGTGTGTCCAAAAACATGCATTTTTACACCTAGTTTTAGCGTATATACGCGTAGAATCGATTTACCGTTACATATTTAGCATCAGACGACTCAAGGGGGCACGCCCCTCCCAGGGTGTGCAAAGAAAATTAAGTTTGTGCCAAGAGGGTGAAATCGGGAGGAGGCAAATGTTGGGCCGAAGTTCCACTTTGTTACTCAACTTGGCGCGTCTCGTTGCAATGGTCTATTGAAAGCTTGGCAATGGGAGAGTAGCGTCTCGCTGGATCCTGTGCATATGCAAATTATGGAGAATCCATGTAACAAGCAAATTTTCAGCGTTTTCATCCGATTTTGATGTGATTTTCATGGAGTATGTGCGAGGGAGGCAGCATATGTTCCTCTATCAGTTTCATTGTTGCCAAATAAATGCCTCACTCTGCGAATGGCAAGTGTAAATTTCATCAAGCATCACTTTCTCTCGTCCTAGTCGTCCGATTTTGGATGATAGTTGGGACAAAACGATTTGATCAACCCATATAAATTTCAAAATGATTGTATCATTGGTAGCTGTGCGAATTCGCGAATTTTTTATCCTTGTAACGAGCTTAATTACCACAACAACTACTGAAACATCATTTCATCGTTTCCTGAATGACCGATTTGACGATTTATGCTACGTCTCGATTTATGATTTTCCGAAATGGAATTTTTAAAGATCATTCAAATCATGCTCTCAACGAAATGTGTTCATTGTGAGGTATAAACGACATTCCCATGTCCATACGAACTCCCAGATCACGCACCTGTTCCACACGTCCAAGGGAACATCCAAAACCGAACACGTAATCTAAATTCCTTGATCTAGTGAAGGATCTACAACAGCATTTGTTGATATTTATAAGCACACCGGTTCTTCTATACACCATTCCAGAAGATTTTTCAATCGATATATATATATATATATATATATGTGTGTGTGTGTGTGTGTGTGTGTGTGTGTGTGTGTGTGTGTGTGTGTGTGTGTGTGTGTGTGTGTGTGTGTGTGTGTGTGTGTGTGTGTGTGTGTGTGTGTGTGTGTGTGTGTGTGTGTGTGTGTGTGTGTGTGTGTGTGTGTGTGTGTGTGTGTGTGTGTGTGTGTGTGTGTGTGTGTGTGTGTGTGTGTGTGTGGGTGTGGGTGTGTGTGTGATGGATACGAGGAAGCTATGTGCCCCACCCAACTCGGCAGTTTATTTTTTAAAGCGAATTTTCGTAAAAAATGAACTATTGCAATGTCTCGGACAGTTTTAAAATCAGAATTCTTGAAAAATTTCTGCATCGAAATCCGTTTTGAGGCATTATTAAACAAATCCTAGAGTTTAACGCTTTTTCATATATATACATGTGTGTGTGTGTCATCCCAGAATAACTCTCCTTGGGATCGAGATAGAAATTCCGTTCTAGCACCAAAAAATCAAACATTCCAAACGAAAGGATGAGTTCGTTGGCCAGCACTTTTTGAGTACATTACATTGGTCAAATTTCAAAAAATTGTACTGAAAAAATCACTAAAAATGGCTGAAAATCGTTAAATTTATATCTTTTGGCAGAATATTGCTCAAATAAAGTGTATCAACAATAAAATAGAACATTCACAAATTTATGTACAAAATAATGCTGAAAAATGTACTGAAAGTTCATTTATATTTGCTAAAAAATCTATAACAACCTCAAAAAAAGCTGGAAATTTGAAGCCGATATTTGAATAGGAGATTATTACTTAGAATATGTTGTTTGCCATAAAATTAATTGTTAACAATCTCCTTGCATATCCAAAAAGCTCAAATTTCAGAACAGTTTAACATTATGCTATACGATAATTTATGAAAATTCGCTCATAAAATCATGCTGCATGACTGGAACTTTTTAATTTACTAGAACTTGTGTAGGCACTTATACGCAACACATGCCTGGTGCGAAGGTTAGAGGTTACTCGCAGAAATGTATGTATAAGGTGGGAGGTGCGTCTTCACGGCTTCACGCTTCTCTTCACCCTAACTGTGTTTTGAGAATCGGAAATGAGATGGGGTGCTAGTGGAAATCAACAGCTTCTGTGAGAATAGGGGCGTCTGATAGAGCCACTGAAGGAGGTCATTAAAATGTAAAAAAGTCAGATCTCAGAAGGGGTGTGAAGGTTTGATCCAAGAGCGCGTGATGCGATGAAGCGATCGCCTCCGGGACTCCTGCTGAGCTAAGTGATGACTCACCTATTGACGCCTCCCCTTCGCACAGCAGCCCATTTTCCATTTCACAGGAGCAGCCGTGAAGGAGGGGAAGGTCTTCAGTCAACGGTAGACACTCGAAAACAATTTTCCACTCACAAACTAATTTGAGGGTCGCCCGAGGGTGCGGCCTCCAGGGACAGGAGGCGATCGGGGTGTCATCCGTTGAGCCTCCGGGGTCCGGGAATTGACTATACAGCGTGGGTGCATCCTAATGTAGGGAGACCTTCCTCGTTAGATAACCCCACCGGCAGCCCTTGAAATCACAAAGGTGGCTCTGCTGTAAGTGGCTGTGTGACATCCAGGAAGGGATGAAGTGGAGGGTGCGGAGTATTATTAGGTGGTTGGTTTCGCGTTTCGTCTTGCTCAATACCCTTTAGCATCCGGGGCCCTCTCCCGAGGGTTCCTACTCCTAGTATACAGTAAACGTTGCACCAGACGACACTCCAAAAGTGTTTCATTTTCTCAAAATTGAAAATTTAGAAACCCAAAAACATTATTTTTAGTTTATCAATCATAATTATAAATGAACCTTCGTAATCAATCGAGAGAATAAAAAAAATTGGGCTTCCTCGTTACGTATCATGAATGTATTGATCATTGAAAAGTTCTTGAAAAATTCCATAGCGGAAAAGATTGATCCTAGAAGTGGCGTGAACGTATGATTAGTCAATTAAGAAACGAAAAAATGATACACGATGTAATTTATGTTTGCGTGTGTGCAGAATGAACTGAGGAGTTGAGAACAATGGAATAGGTACCTACGGGACCATCTACAAGTAGCTATTGATGATACAATCATATTAAAATTGATATATGGTAATCAAATCATCTTCTCCCAACTATCATCCAAATTTAAGCGAAATCGAACGACTAGAGTGTGAAAAAATGGAGCATAATGGAATTTTCGCTTGCGCATGCGCAGAGTGAAGTATTGAGTCAGAAACGTTCAATGCAGGTTTACTATGTACGGGGCTTAATAATAATTCACAGATATCATCCCAAAGAATCGAAAGAAACCACCCTGGTAGATGTAACTTCATAGGCTTGCTATCCTCCCTAAGAGCTAGAACTTTAACAGGGAAAAATTAACATGGGATGAATCGCAACATGTGAAACATAATGAAGATGATCTAATAAACTATGACGATCGTATCAGCTGGTATAATTCCAAAAGGAATTCAGATTGTTATAACTTTTGTCACCTATAAATGGAGCTGTCAAGCGTAGGTAGGTAATCTATTTCATATCATTAATTTTCAGTTGGTGGGTCAGCTTGTGTTAAATTCAAAAGACTAGTAGAATGTGGGTGTTTTTAATTTAATTTCCCCTCGGCAGGCGTCTATGCCACTACATATATATTTAGATAGTGAATAATAGACTTCGTTTAATTGAAGGGCTATCTAATACATAAATAATAAGCCTTTGTGTAATAATTTGTAGCGTTTTTTTTTCTTTTTTTTTTTTTTCTTCTAACTGACCGCGATGAACAACACGGGTTTTAATTCTTTGTCCACTTACGAATTTACTTTACTGGGAGCAGCCATTTTAGAAACTGGGAGTAAAACTGGTATTTTACCATTCTCCTAATGGTTCAAGTAACCTATGATATCGCATTTTTCTTAGAAAATTCAGCATTGATAAACGAAACACGTATATAGTATAGTATGCGGAGGACACAACTGAACTCTGTAACATATTCCAGCTTTTTACTCCCGTAACCAACCCATTTTTCAAATTCATTTCTCCACAACTAATTACCAGTATGAACAGCCTCTCAATAGAATCCCTCGTCAGGCCAACCATATACTCCAACGAAATCCAGCTTTAGATTTTTTCCTTGATCAGCCATCTCGAACCTTCCGCTCAAAAATATTACGTACTTTCCACCGTCCGCCCTGAAATCTCTGTCCACATAGCCTACACTCATCTCAGCTATAAGAAGTGTTTGTTTGTTATGTGATTTTTACCTTATATATACACATATATACCTATATTGTTTTTTTTTCTTTTCTTCTGTAACATCAAGAGACTAATTTATTTTGTTAATAATATTGTAATTGGGCATCGCCCGTTTTGTTAATAAATAAATAAACTCTTTGCTCTTCTGCAGTTGGAACTTTGCAATTATAAATCCGCCCTAATAAATTACATTTCAATACTACTGCATACCTATAAGACAAATAACATGTATCTTCTCTTTTATTCACAAAACAGTAAGCTTTTCCCTTTTTGAGGTTAAGATCAACAGTTTTACAGCGTAGGTTACGCCCGACCGGATTTTTCGAATTTTCAAATGAATCGTTTTCTCCATAAATGCGTACGAAGATTTCGAACCGTTCTGCATCTGTTGATAGGCTGGATCTACCGTTATGCCCGACACAGCTGTTGCTACTGCAGGATCTGCGCGTAGGACGAAACTCGGAAAATAGCAGCAACAGTTGGGGAGATTTCATTTCGTGGGGCGGCGTGGGTCCATAGTAACGAAAGGTTTCATCAATCAACTGTCATCCCACACTGCTCACGATGGTTCGGTTTTCACATTTTTCTACGTTATTTATTTAGTTTATTGTTAAGGGTTGCCTGCATTATTAATGATACGCCACAATCAACCTTTACTATTGCATGGGAAATTCGATATTTTCAATCGTATCCCAACCATACTTTAAGCATATACCTATGCGAAAACTCAAAATAAGTGAAAGTACTTGGCTAGCTCCAATGGAGACAAAAAAATAACCTATTATCATTGTACTCGAAATATATATATTTAAATTAAAAGCTCAAGAATAAATTCATGATCATTCATACCATAGTTCACGATACCAGAAAATTTTCAAATTGAAGGCCCTTCCCTGCACGCATATCCACATTTATCCAGGAGCCAAGGCCAAAAATAAGTTGTAATTTCAGGAGAAAGTTTGAGATTAGATTTTGGAAATTTATTCCATTATGAGTGAGATAATCTTTGTCTGCCATCTCAAAATTGGTGGAATACAAAATGGAGGCCGCATACATAAGGTTTAATGTTATAGACTCATTTTATAGTTTTCCTCTAATGATTCCTAAACCATTCATCAGCAGAATTTTTTTTTACGTAGCGAGCATAAAAATACAGAGCGATCCGATTCAAAAACTATGAATTATCTCTAAAAATGAGGTAATGACAAACTATTGAAAATCGTGCTAATTTTGGGTCAGTCCTCCTCTCCTCCCGCCGTCTAGACTTGTGCTGCGGCCTTAATATTGGTCTGATTTAGGTCTGACAAACTTCATTCGATTCAGGGTTATATACTCCCCAAAGTTCATATCGAGCAAGTTTTAGCTGAGACCCTTTCCCATGAAAGTACAAAGTAAAACGCCGTTTGTGCTAACTTTATGCGTAAAATGACACACTCGTAATTCATGAACTTCCCTGAATCGAATAAAGTTTAGCAGACCTAAATCAGTCCAATATAAGGGCCGATAGGTGATTTTGAAGGCAAAAGCCTAGAAGTGGGGAGAAGAGGCCCAAAATTTGCCCAATTTTCAATTGTTTGTAATTTGCTTATTTTGGTAGATACTTCATAGTTTTTGGATTAGATCGTTTTGTATTTTTATGCTCTACAACTTTGCTACTCATAAAAATTTCTGTAGGAAGAATGGTTTAGGAATTATCAAAGGAAAACTTTGAAATGGGCGAATTAAGCAATATTTATGCGGCCGCCATTTTGTATTCCATCAATTTTGAGCTGGCAGACATAAATTTCAAAATCTACTAAATTTTCAAAATCTAATCCCAAACTTTCTCTTGAAATCACTACCTATTTTCGGCCTTGGCTCCTGTACTACATTGGTACTTGGTCGTCCCTTCGAAGGCTTCGCATTTGTCTTTATTTTAATAACTTGATAAACGGTAACAATTAAGGACATCGGATTTGTCAGGAAGTAATTAAAGACTAGAATCTCATTTGGGTAGCAGCGGAGGGTTACTGAAATCCAATGTCCCTCTACTAAAAATTGGGAATTGGGAAGGTTGGTTTGGGATCATTAATTGGTTTTTATCAAAGATAAGCGAGTTCACAGTTTTTAAAGCTTGGCGTTCTAGTTTTTTATACGTTTATGTAAATTGTTGAGCATGACAACATAGAAAAATCATTTCCACCCATTACTTCATGATTTTTTTACGAAAACTGTAGTTTTTAATGATTTTCAATGTTACCCAAAAATCGAGTCAAAATCTTTTACAACGGTGAACTACAACGGCTTGATAAACCCGTCATCATACCCGTTACGGTATGAACTAGAACGTAGATTTACGTTACCTCCTTACGTCAATCCCCCAGTGTGTAAATGTGTTGAACGTCCAAGCCGCAAAGTGCAAATCCAGTCTGGGGACGATCCGCAATAGATCATTTGGGTAGCAGCGGAGGGTTACTGAAATCCAATGTACCTCTACTAAAAATGGGAAAAAAACTATGTGGTGTATAGGAACTGTTGTAACGTTTCAACAGTACTTACCCCCTTAGTACTTACCCAAATCAAGCAATTCAAATTTTCATTGATAACTGAATTGCAACCGATTATTGCATCTTGCCTATTGATATCATGTTTTCAAAACAATCCCCCAGCGTGTAATGGGTTGAACGCCCAAGCCGCAAAGTGCAAATCCTGTTTCTCGTCAGAGCGACACGTAATTGTCGCCGCTTAGTTCTAAACTCTGAACTGGAACTAAATGCCGAGAAATCGATCCGACGCAAGCGATCCACTGATCGACTGATCGACTAATCCGATTAACCGCTTCACTTCTAAAGGCATCGATCCCCAGGCTCATAACTGAATCGTGTCATGCTCCCTCGCTTCGCAGAGTAAAAAAATGCGGTTTTCTGACAATCGTACCGGAAAATTAAAAACAGGGCCTGCCTATTTGATAATATTTTTACTGCGAAACAGATTTCATTATTGTGTTGTAAATGTTTTGGTTCGATGTCCATTTCACTGGAAATACTTACCGAGGAACGAATAACCTGAACGGTTGATCATGCAGATCAGCCTATTAATGAATACCAATTCAGATTTTAAAAAATGTCCTCATGCAGCAAAACCAATAAGAAAAATTTTGAGATTTTATTTATGTTTTTAATTTAATTTTAATTAACGATAACTATTACTAATGCTTCCCCCGTTATGCAGACAAACCAACACGAGCCTCATAACCCCCACGTGCCCATTGGCACGTGGGGTTCTAGGGGAGGCGCTCGGGGGCGCCCCAGGCAGGGGCGTCGGCCATCCTCCCCCTCATCATGTTCATCATCATCCTATCCCTCTTCCTCTTCCACAGCCCCAATTAATGCCCACCAATGTGCCCATTGTGGAAGAGCCTTTAGCTCCAAGCGTGGCCTTGGGGCCCACGTCTGGCAGAAGCATCCTGTAGAGGCCAACGCAGCAATTAGTATAGAGCGAGACCGGCCCAGGTATGCTTCTGAGGATTTGCGGCGAATGGCAGTGTGCGCAATGGGGTACGCCGAATCAATGTCTATTTGCAGCAACGTTTTCCCATGCGCACGCTTTCTGCCATTCAATCTCTTCGCCTTAGGCCCCATTACAAGCAGCTTGTCCAGGATGCAATCCTGGCAAATAGCAGTGGGGCCTCTCCCGCATCTCCGGCAGACGTGGGACAACAGCCCGCCGTTCAGCAATCCTCCCCCGTGACCTCCGGTCTTCTTTCAGACTTGAAGACTGAAGTATTGAGGCTCGGGGAGCAGGTAGGCAGTATTGTTGGTTATGAGAGTGCCTACCTGCAGGATCTGGCGAGGCGGGCTGTTGAGGGGCCAAATGGCTTGGAGGACGAGGTCGCGGCCTATGTGCAGAGGATCTTCCCGCAGGTTGAGGAAGTGACCGTGGCGAGGCACCAGGGAGAAGTTCCCCCTAATGTGGTGCCTCGTGGAGGTCGCAGAGCAGCTAAGCAAGCGAGGAGGCGGGAATATCAGCGTGTCCAGAGATTGTGGAGGAAGCATCTGGCTTGTGTGGCTGCGGAGGTACTGGAGGGAGCTAGGGAAGAACAAGTAATGCCCCCCCTCCAGGAGTTTGTGGATTACTGGGAGCCACTTATGAGTGCTCCCAGCCACAACTCTGGTGAGCCAGTGGTACCCCCAGCTTCCACCAGGGAATCCTTACGCAGCATCATGTGTACACCGGTGCTTCATGACGAGGCATATAAGTGCCGTGTCAAAAACTCCACTTCTGCTGGACTCGATGGTATTTCCGCCCGACGCAGGAATCAAGCTCCAAAGAATGTTAGGCTGCTCATCCTCAACCTGTTGCTACTATCTGGAAGACCCCCGAAAGCGTTGACCCGTGCCCGGACAGTTTTCATCCCAAAGAAAGGGGGAAGTGGGCCTGGAGGCTACCGTCCAACATATATTATATAGTTTTGGAAACATACTTTTTTTTTAAGCGAAAGCAAATACTTTGGATATAAACATGATATTGGTTGCTAAACATAGTGTTCCATGAAAAGAGTACACGGTGTTCCATTACCGACTACTATGTATACTAGGTATGACAGGTTAAATAAATCACTTCGTATTGTTTCCGAGTCTAGCTAAAGGTAGCGGAAGCATTGTTTTCACTTTCGGGAGAAAAAAAATTGTTTGGTCTAAAAAATCAAAATTTCCACTCGCATTTTACATTTTACATTCTGGTTCCGTGTCTACGTGTGTTTGTGTGTGTGTGTCTGTCGTGTGTCCGCAAATCCTTGTAACAAGCTTATTTTTCACAGTTTTCATCCAATTCGGATGAAAATTTCAGGAACTGTGCGGGCTAGGAGGTCTACCAGTTTCATTGTTCTTGACTCAATACTTGACTCTGCGCATGCGCAAACGTAAATTCTACCAAGCATAATTTTCTCTCGCCCTAGTCGTTTGATCTCGCTCAAATTTGGATGATAGTTGGGGGATGACAATTTGATCATCTTATATCAACATGATCATTTTCAGCATGATTTTATCATTAATAACTACTGCGCATGCACCAATATGAAAGCTTTGTAACAAGCTTAATTTCCACTGTTTTCATCCGATTTCGGTGAAATTGTCAGAGAGTGCACGAGTGAGATTGTAGATGGTCCCCTATCAGTTTCATTGCTGCCAAATCAATACTTCATCCTGCGCACGTACAAACGTGAATTCCATCATGTTCCACCTTTTCACTCTCTAGTCGTTCGAGTTCGCTTAAATTTGGATGATAGTTCGGAAAAGATGATAGGTAAACGAGGAAGCTATGTGCCACACCCGACTTGGCAGACGTTTTTTAATTTTATTAGCGTTCCTCAGGAGATTCAGGAGGTCCAATGATAATTTTCTAGTGGGCCTTCTATACCGTTTTGCTGATTTAAAATTCTTTCGCTTTACATCAAAAGCTGGGTTCTTGTGAAATGCAGAAAGTTTTTGGGAATTGGATTTTCTTAATTTAAAGTACTCTTAGAATTTTCGGGAAGAAGCCCTGAAACTATATGGCATCATAATATGGTTCTCTCATCAATGCAGGAAAAATGATTTTTGGTTTTTTGCACGTTATTGTCTAGTTTGATGTTTGATAAATATTCAGTCTCTTGGATAAAAAGCAAAATATTTTAATAATTTGAACGAGTAAATCTTGAATCTAGTGCAAAATTTACATAAAGTATTAGTGACGATTTATAATTTATACATAGTGGAAATAACTAGTAACGAGGCTTTGAATGAACTCCTACCCTGGTTGTACAAATATGAAGCCTTAGCTATGGGTCACAAGATCACTGATACCTCACCATTTTTCATCAAATAACCTATTAGAAATAATCTTATAAAGATATACGCAGTTGATCGTTCAGCAACTCTTCTGCTCCGTAACTTCTATTTCGCTTTTCGTTTTTATGAACACAAGCAATTCGTATAAGTCGATATGCGAACCTGAGTGAACGATCAAGGCCTGTTTATGTTGTTAAGGTTATTTGACTTATGAGCCAGCTTTTCCTGGTTTGTTTGAGTTGCTCAAAGTTGTTCTTGGAGGGGCTTTTAGGTAAAGAGGGGGGAAACCCTTGCAGTTTCCTTGCAACTTCTTACGTTGACACAACTCAAGTTAGACGTCAACTGGTAAATATATCGCATCTCAAGTTTTAAACGGCTTATAAACGGTATAGTATAATCTTCATAAACAAATTTTTTGGTACAAAACAAATTATTTGTATCATTGCTAAAATCGATTAAAATATCCAAGATTGAAGAATATAGAAACAATCCACACTTGCAAATCATACCTTTTTCAACGCTAAGATAATTTCAGAACGTTTTACCATCTATGTTATTTTCTGTGACAGTGGAGATTCAGCTCTGAATTTGTATCATGAGAATTCTTCAACTATGAAGAGGCATCATTAACTCAATTAGACCTGCATAGTATTTACTGATTTTATCCAACCTTTAACAGATTTAATTCAACGTTTTGCTAGTAAATTCATTTAAACCTTTTACAAATTCAATTCAAATTTTTACAAATTCACTTCAACTTTTTGCAAATGCTATAAAACTCTTAACCAGTTTATGTAACTCAACCCAACCCTTTAACTGACTTCGTTAGGAAAAGAAAAGTTAGAAAGGAAAAGTAAGTTGCATCGCTCTATAAAACTGCGTAGTAAGCCGTCAGTACTGCGGATTTCGAAAGCTTTTTAGTAAGCCGACGGAGTAGATTTCTCACGCTGCTCAAGGATGTGGCCAGTTTTTCACTATGCTCTTTTCAAGTCAACTTTTGGTGTACAAATACTCGTAGAGTTCTGTCAGTATCACGGTTACTTACAATATTCGAAAGCTCTCTAAATCCAAAAAACATTTGCTACGTTTTGGAATCATTTACAGCAAGTCAATCGCTGTGGAACCATTCACGAATTGAAGCGACCGATTCAATGTGAAGGTGAATGATAAGTACGGATAGATAGCACTAGTAAAAATATTTAACATACCTTGATAACATGTCGTCCTGCTTTTTAGCTTTATTGGCTTCTGCTTGGAGTTTGAGTTGTTGTTTGTATTTCGAAAGCGCGAAAAAGAGAGCCAGCACGGACTTGAGGGAGCCTTCTCTCAGCTCTTTGACGGAAACACCTTCCAAGTTGACCCCGAGTCGCTCGAGGGCCACAAGGCAAGCCCGGATGTTCTCCACCTGGGGACAAGCAAATTGAAAATTTCAATACTTCATTTGGTGATATAAAACTACGAATAACATGTGAATATACGAACCAACTATGGTATTATATCTACAAGTTTATATCCGCAAGTAGAAATAGTAATATTATCATTTACGGAACTTTCGGGGGAATCCGTTGTCACTAGCAAGTCGAGTACCGGGGGCGAGTGCTTTCGATGTAAAGACATCATTATCAGACAGTCAAAACAGTGCTGAAGTCAGTCAGTCGGTCTGTCACTTTATATAGATGGGTGGGTGACGGGGAAAGGGAGGAAGTGACAGGCCTTGGCGATGAGGGGAGTATAGTTTATATCATAGATATAAGATACGATAGTACTGATCAAGGTTGAGGGGAGGAATATTAAGGTTACTCCTCGTGTGTTTAAGATTTTTAGTCTTTCAAAATCCTAGCGCTTTCGCCTGGTCAGGCCTCCTCAGGGATATAATATAGGTCACTATCGTTATGGGTATTATTATGGTTCGATGGCTACGGTATACCAATAAAATTAGGTCACCAGGTTTTTTTGGAGCCTTTACTAGACGTTGACATTCATATCTAGATTTCATATTATGTTCGTTGAGTTTGGCCAGTCGTTTGTGGGTTACAAATTTGGGGATCTTCAGTCTTATTATGAGTAATTGATCGTTAAATCTTGAGGTAGTAATATGGTTGTCTGGAGCATGGGCCGACTTCCAGCCTTGGTTTGTGGTATCAATATCGCCTACATAATACATTTCACTTGTTTAGGAGCTTGATAGTAACTGGATGTCCCACCTACCCTCTTCTAGTTCACCAGTCTTCAGTTTTAAAACCTTTATTGTTTAAATCTTTTCCAAACATAGTAACAGTTTAGTTACTTTCAAGCTCCTAAACAAGTTTAATGTACTATGTAGGCGATATTGATACCACAAACCAAGGCAAACCTCTAGAAGTCGGCCCATGCTCCTGACAACCACATGGCAGCCAATACTGCCTCGAAATTTAACGATGAATTACTCATAAAAAGGATGAAGATCGCCAAATTTGTAACCCACAAACAATTGACCCAACTCAATGAACATCTACATAATATGAAATCTAGATATGAATTTCAACCTCTAGTAAAGGCTCAAAACAAACCTGGTGACCTAATTTTATTGCTGTACCGTAGCCATCAAGCCATAATAATATCCATAAGGATAGTGACCTATATTATATCCTTGAGGAGGCCAGACCAGGTGAAAGCGCTAGGATTTTGAAAGATTAAACATCTTAAACACACGTGGAACAGCCTTTATAATCCTCCCCTCAACCTTGATCAGTCAAGCTGAATGGCTAAGCACGATACCATCAATGCGATGGTAGTTATATCTAGGTTAAAAGTTATAACTCACCAGCAGAAAGATTTACTTACTTCATACACCTTCTCCTTTCCCTCCTCCCTCCACTCATCGCCAAGACCTGTCATTTCTTCCCTTCCCCTCCTTCTCACACCCTTACCACCACCTCTCCTCCCTTTCCCCGTCACTCACCCATCTATATAAAATTGCAGACCAACTTACTGACTTCAGCACTGTTCCAACAGTCTGATGATGATGTCTTTTCATCAAAAGCACTCGCCCACAGTACTCGACTTGCTTGTGACGACGGATTCCTCCGAAAGGTACGTAAAATGATGATCGAACCTACTATGTACAGTAGACAGATGTGTCAGAGTCAATATTTTTGCTAATGTCTAGTTAGACGAATGACACTGATTCGCCTCAATGAATACATTCCCTGGGCTTCGATAATAAAATTTCACCATTCCAAACACGTTTAGTGTGATCGCATCAACCTTAACTGATTTATAGCACGATTCAGTCACTTCAATATCAATAAATATTAGTCATAAATCTTTTCTGATCAATATTTTTAACCTAAAAGCAATCTTTTTATTTAATTATTTTTATTCGTATATTCAACAATATAAGTAAAATTCTCCCTTTTTTGTATTCATAAAATATTCAAAATTACGAAGCGAGAATTTTTTAAAAATTATCTTTTGGTTTTTTTTTTTTCTTATAACATTTAAGCACATATTCATGTGACAAATTCAATCGTCCAAATTCAATCGTCCAAATTTATGGCATACACATAATATTTATTGCCTAATATTCCAGTGCTCTACAAATTTTAACAAGAGACTATTGCGCGAGAGGTACGAGAATGTGTGTCTGTGTGTCTAAGAAAACCTATTTATTAAAAGTCACTTCAATTAACAGGTAGGTATCGCTGACTATAGATTTTGATGACATTGTCAAGAAATATAACGGAAAGATACAAGATACTGAATCATTGAAATCATAATATATACAGCGTGATTCAAAAAGAATACCACAACTTTGAAAATTGATAACTCTGCAAAGAATAAACGGAGAGTGGAGTACTATCTGTCATCGATTCGAGGAAGCTCTGAAGTTCCTACGGAAGAGGTTAGTAATGAAACCTTATCGTCTTCAATTGGTTCAAGCCCTTCGTGAAGCTGACAAGGTTAAAAGAATCGAGTTCTGTGAGTTTGTACTTGGTGAAATGGAAACAGATGACTTGTTCATTTCAAAATTAGTGTTCAGTGATGAAGCAACATTTCACACAAATGGGAAAGTCAATCGACACAATGTCCGCATATGGGGCACTGAGAATCCAAGGCAAACAATTGAACATGAACGAGATTCACCTAAGGTGAATGTTTTAGTTGTTGGTCCTTTTTTCTTCGAAGGTGCAACTGTCAATGGACTAACCTATCTAGAGATGTTGGAGACTTGGCTGTTCCCTCAACTCGAAGAAGAAGCACGTGAATTCATATTCCAGCAGAATGGAGCACCACCCCATTGGTACTTATCTGTCCGTGCCTATTTGAATGAAAAATATCCGAGGCAATGGATCGGCCGCCAAGCAGCTCGAGACAGAGCACTTCATCACTGGCCTCCAAGAAGCCCTGACCTCACCCCCTGCGATTTTTTTCTATGGGGGTACGTTAAAGATCAGGTGTATCGACCGCCTCTACCAGCTAACATTGAGGAGCTCAAACAAGAAATAACAGCAGCTATACAAACTGTTACGCCCGATATGCTACTGAGAGTGTGGAACGAGTTCGAGTATCGTATTGATATCGCTCGAGTGTCTGGAGGGGGTCACATTGAACATTTGTGAACTTGTTTTCTAGTGGGAAAAAACTTATTTTAATACTCTTCATTTTGATTTATATCCCAAGTTGCTATTATGTTTCCTTGATTAAATACAGATTTTCAAAGTTGTTGTATTCTTTTTGAAGTTAGTTGTTGTATATTTAATAATGAATATTATTATTAAATAATTTATTAAATTATTATTTAATAATTTGCAACGTCTTTCTTCTTCTTCTCGTTATTCTGCTGTAATCTAAAAACAACGAATTTTATCCGTTTTTGGCGATTATGTTGGGAACATTGTATGAAATTTAAACGTCAGTTCTTTTTTACTTATTGCAAGCAATACAAACTTGAGTTGCTACTTCAGATGGTGGAGAACTAATAAATCAATAACACAAATCGTTTCGCGGGACCATAAACTCGGACTACTCTGACGCAAATAGGTGGTCCTTTTAACGGTGTTATAAAACTTGCAATACGATGCTAAATAGCTTTGGGTTATTTCGGTAGAAGGAAAACTAAAGATTAGGTACCTGATACGACCCGTAAAATCCTCACCAACAACGTTTTGAATACTGTTCGCAGCTGACCTAGTGAAAATTATGCAGACATACGAGCAGAATATATACATATGTATAGATACATATAATAGCAGAATATATACATATGTATTGCATCATGTGTATATGACGAAATAATTTGTAGAATCCTTTTAGTACGGCTCTTCACCTGTACGTCCTGATGTGTGCCATATTTAGTTAACACGTTTATCGCAGTAACCCTCTCGATCTTCCTACATTAATGTATTTATACCTATATAATTTCTGTGCCCTCAATATATGTCGACCCCCCCCCCCCCCCCCCCACATCAGATTTAGTGTAGTGTCAAATTTATTTAGTCAATGATTCTTAAAATAATTTCGTCATATACAACATGATGTTATATATATATATATATATACATATATATATATATTTCCACTATTATTATTTAGATATTAAAATAATTATAAATACAACTATTTTGTTTATTTTTTTAGAACAGATTATGACACCGGTCGAAACTGGTCTCCAGTTGTATTATTCATGGATACAAAACTTTCAAGCAGAGGACGTCAAAATCATTATTGCGTCATTCCCTACTCTAATTAACCACCTCTGCACCATCGGCAAATTCTGCTTCCGAGTCTACCTGAAGGCAGCGGAAGCATTGTTTTCACTATCGGGAGAAAAATAATTTTTGGTCTCTAAAATTAAAATTTCCACTCGCTTTTTACGTTATAGACCATTCTGAACAACTTTGGTTCCGTGTGTCTCTGAGTCTGCGTGTGTCTGCAAGTCCCCTATCAGATTCATCGTTCATGACTGAATGTCTCACTCTGCGCATGCGCAAACGTAAATTCTACCAAGCATTATCTTCTCGCGCCCCAGTCGTCCGATCTCGCTCAAATATGGATGATAGTTGGGGGATGACGATTCGATCCTCCCATATCAATTTCAACATGAATGTATCATTAATAGTTACTGCGCATGCGCCTATGTGAAATCCTTGTAACGACCTTAATTTTCTGTTTTCATCTGATTTCGATGAAATTGTCAGAGAATGCGCGGGTTAGTGCGGATGGTCCCCTATCAGTTTCATTGTTGCCAAATCAATACTTCACTAGTCATTAAATTTCGCTTAAATTGGGATGGCACTTGAACGAAGATGACTTGATTACCTCACATCAATTTAAAACAATTGTATCATTAATAGCTACTGCGCATGCGCCAATGTGAAATACTTGAAATGACCTTAATTTCCACAGTTTATGAATTTTCCGATTTGATGAAATTGCCATCGAATGCGCGGCTTAGGTTGTAGATGGTTTCGTACCTATTTCATTGTTTCAAACTCATCAGTTCATTCTGCGCTTGCAAAAACGTAAATTACATTGAGTTTCATTTTTTCGTTTCTTAATTGACCAATTATGACATTTCTCGCTACTTCTTGATATACTCCTTTCCGCCATGGAATTTTTCAAGATCATTTAAATCTTTTCAATGATCTATACATTCACGATAGGTAAACGAGGAATCTATGGCCCACACCCAACTTAGCAGACGTTTTACATTGTTTCATTAGATATTTTCTTGGGGTTATAAAAGTTGTGTCACGATAGTAAATGGAGTTGGGATATTCCGGGAGCCCAAGAGTAGCGAGGTTACAACACACAACCCGTAAAATCCCCCTCACCCGCCAAACAACGTCGAGCATTTTGAAGGTTTCACGCAGTAAACTAGCGAAGATTATGCGGACTCAGGTACAGGCTGTTGCAGGGAGGGCGGGATTCTCCAAACAGACGGGAGAGAGTCAATGGGGCGGAAGAAATATTGAAATTGATGCTTCGAGGGGTCCGCATCACTGAAGTGAAACAACAAAAACGGTTAGTGGAAAAGTCTACAACGTTTTAACCCCACGCATTTTGGGGCTACGGCCCTCCATACACTAGGATTAACCAAGGATTACTATCGATGTGCTTCCGCTCGCTTTACCGGCTAACAGATCGTTAAATCGACTGAGGATTTTAGATTATTGCAGTATTGCAACAATACGACCGCACCATCGAGCCTTCAGCTGATCCTTCATTGATCCATCGATGAATTGTTCGAATATGAACTTACGAGTATAAGAAATGGACCAAATCGGCGCTAAGCCACTCTATCAAGTGGGCTGCTTGAACTAATGTACCTACTGGGACAGAGCTGCAAAATAATTGTATTCGATTTTCAAGATTTTGAGTTAAATGTTACACGATATAATTGTCCTGAACATTCTTGCAATAAGCTATGCAATTGGGATGTCATGAACCACAGAACTACTACGAGTATGTTATCATAATAACAGGCTCTTAATAGAGATTGCACCTAACTCGTCCCTTATGGCTCTCATAAAAACAGCAAATACCCTTCAAGTTGAAGAAGAAAATCAAGTTAAACAAAAAAAGCTGCAAATTATTACATAAAGGTTTATTATTTCTGTATTAGATAGCCCTTTTACGCAGAACACTGGTCCATAATAAATTATCGATCAAACTGAGTCTATGGTGGATTATCAAAATATAACTGGACGATGTCACCTACCAGAAGAAAATTAACAAATTAATAAAAAAATAATAAATAAGTGAAAAAAATTGAAAAATCTTAAAGGTGACTGGGATGAAAAAATTAAAAATAGTTTTGTCACCACTGACGCCGGATATGAACCGACGCCTGTTAGTTACGCGTCCAGCGTGCCACCCTCGAATCGGACACTCAATTTACTAAGATATGATTGCAAGTATAACAATAATAGTAGTGCATGATTTCTGTTTGTTCTCGCGCGTGGAAATCCGAAGGTTTTTTCGAAGTTTTAGCCTTCAGGGAAAGCGAATGTACAGAGTTGAAAACTTGACGTGTAGTCCTATCAGTTTCATTGTTGCGAAATAAATACTCTAATCTGCGCATGCGCAAATGTAAATTCCATTATGCTCCATTTTTTTCACGCCCTAGTCGTCCGATCTTACTCAAATTTGGATGATAGTCGGGGGATGGCGATTTGATCATCCATATCAATTTCAACATGATTGTATCATTAATAGCTACTGCGCGTGCGCCTATGTGAAATCCTTGTAACGATCTTTATTTCCACTGTTTTCATCCGATTTCAATGAAATTGTCAGGGAATGTGCGGGTTAGGTTGTAGATGGTTCCCTATCAGTTTAATTGTTGCCAAATCAATACTTCATTCTGCGCATGTGCAAACGCAAATTCTATCATGCCCCATTTCACTCTCCAGTCGTTCGAGTTCGCTTAAATTTGGATGATAGTTGGAAGAAGATGATAAGTAAACGAGAAAGCTATTTGCCACACCCAACTTGGCAGACCTTTTGGTTTATTATTTCCAATAATAAGCCTATGTGATCGTGTAGCAAAAAATTTTTATAACCCCCCCTCAAACTTTGTCACTTTAGGCCCCTTTCACACCAAACGAATCCAAATCAATCAGCATCACTCCGAATCAAGTTGAATCTGATTGACCAAGATTCGGCTTGGGAGCGCTCCGTTTAAATGTGAAGGAACTCTTTTCCCGCCTTCACACCGGACGAATCTGGTTCAATCAGGTTTCATTCGACGTCGCACTTGATTCAACCGGTCGGATTCTTCGTCCGGTCAGTCATGAATCAACAATCATACGAGATGGACGTAGAATTGTTAATTTTAAAAGTTAAAGAAAATAGTGCGATTTATGACGCCAGTGATAAAAATCACAGCAATAGAAACGTCATAGCTTCTGTGTGGAGGAAAATTGGAGAAGAATTAAACATTTCAGGTAAGAATTATATTGTACTCAGCAATAATAATATGCCCATATTGTTTGTATTTTGCAATATTCGAGTTTTTCGGCTATATATGAAAAGTAATTGTACAACACCACACTGTATATTTTACCACACTACCATTTTTAATGAATTTTTTACACTAATATTTTAATGAAATAAATGGCAAACCATTTTTTTGAATAATTAAAGTAAGTAACAATCTTTTTCAAGTAAATACAGTAGGTAATTTCAATTTTGCCAAGGTATAAATCCTGCAGGCTGAAGAAAATACTCTTTCAGGTGGTTTCTTGTTGTGATTGCTTCGTTTGTTCCTCTTCTCTGAGTGGTAGGTGGGAGGGATTGGCTATTTTCTTGATTCCAAGAGAAAAGTTCTTGATCCAACATAACATCTCTCGGGCTTTGCTGTTTTTTAATGAAATTATGTAAAACGCAGACACACTTTATAGTCATATCTGTTTGGATGACATCAGTTTTAATGGATACCTGCAAAACTTCAAACTTCTTTGTAAGAATTCCAAAAGCACCTTCTACAGATTTTCGAGCGCGAGACAGTCTGAAATTGAAATTTCTTTTACTGAAATCTAGATCCCTTCGTGGAAAAGGTCTCATCAAATTTTTTTGGAGAGGGAAAGCTTCATCGCCAACTAGGTACATCTCTGTTTCGTACTGAGAACCTGGCAATGAGAACTGGCCTTCTGGTACATTCAATTGGCGAGCGTTGTAACAATTCCTCACTCATTCGGAAGAAGTCGTAGAATTTCTTCTCATCATTTTGTAGGTCAGGATGTAAATGATGAAACAAACCGAAATCCAGCCTTTTCCTATTTATGTGATGTATCCACACTTTTCTTGTTTTTTGTTTTCGCCGTTGCCTCCTACGAAACACTATTGCATTTAAAAACACTGCGTCCATGATGATGGCTCAAAAGCAACTAAAAGAAGGAAAACAAAAAGATGAAAGGATTTTGATTGATTCAGGTTGATTCAGCTGGTGTGAAAGCGTGGAGATGACGAATCAGATTCAACTTGATTCGGAGTGATGCTGATTGATTTGGATTCGTTTGGTGTGAAAGGGGCCTTACGTTTCAAGGTGTGTAGAATCCAAATTTGAAATGTCCGTCCGCCGTTCGCCGTCCGCCGTCCGCCGTCCGCCGTCCGCCGTCCGCCGTCCGGGCCATAAAAGGCCTAAGAATTGACTTAAAAAACCTGTTCTTTCGCACATAGACTCCATTTGGGGTCTAGTTGGTCCTAACGTTTAACCATCCCGATTGCATTACTAGCATAGATGTTATGGGCCAAAAACGGGTAAAAAAGTGTATTTTTCGACGCGCGCACGCCTGGCACGCTTGGCAGGGGGTCACGGTGGGTGGTGAAGGGGGGGGGGGCGAGCGGGGGGGTGGAGTGAGAGGAGGCGCCGGCGCCGCGGCACCTTGTGGTGGGCCCGGCGCCGGCGTTCCTTCGAGGCATGAATATGTTTTTTTCAAGGTCATATTTGTGTGTTAATACCAAAGCTTTTCCTACGCATATTTAATAACATATCCTCTCGACTTTTCGTACGTACTTAGATAATGATATTAATAAGGCAATAACTATTTGAATAGATAGGAGCTCAAATCGAGAAATATAAACATGCGTATATAATTATAGAAGTATAGGTTGTGGCAATTCGAAGTAGGACACGCCGAGGAGTCTGGACGGGCCTTATGACGTACGCTAGCCAACTAAAACTACGATCATAAAAAATAATAAACCTTTGTGAAATAATTTGCAGCGTTTTTCTTTTCCTATCGCATCCGATTTTATAACACACTGAAGTTTTTGGTATCTTTTCCTGCTGTTCATTCGAAATGCTAAGAGCAAACCCTTTGTAAAACTTTTTTTGAATTGTACATTTTCTTGAATTTCCCGTGGTAGTTTCGTTCTGTTTTCCAGAAATATTCCTTGCCGGAATCGAAGGTTGGGCGAGTCCGTTAGCCGGCCACGTAGTCTCTCCCCCTTTCACGATAGGTAATTGAATGACGCGAGCTCTTGACAGAAGAACATCAGAAAAATGTGGAAGAAGAAAAACTGTGAAGGGAGGAAGTGAGTTGTTACTGACACGTAACCAAGAACCCAAATTGCAAGTAGAACTCGAGCCCCGTTACTCGCCCCGAGCGAAAAGAAAGTCAAGTAGAACTAACGCAAATCGGCTTGTGTGTAGTATGTAATCACTACTGATGTATTCATATATTTATGCAACCAGAAGATTTATGACTGAATATCGAGATCTTTAAATAGTTCTGACATTTCCACATTAAATCCAAGGTTCAAGTAATTAAATTTTGAAAGGGTAAAAATTATATGGTAGCCACAAAATATATAGGTCAATTAAAGTTGGATCAATTAAAGTAATAGATCAATTAAATTCATAGCAGGCTATCTACAGCATCTGCAGTGTCCCTTTGGACACCTTGTTCAGTGCCGCTAATATACTTTCTGGTTGAGGTTAAACCATAAAAAAAAAAGAATAAATAAATGAAATCCATGTCGGTACGCCCCTTTTCAAAAACGTATTGAGTAACTGCTCAAGTGTCCTCCCCAGGTACCTCGAGATTTTGCCACTTTGGAGTAGTGGCCAGACCTCAACTCATCTCCGAATTTGGTTTATGACTACCACGCTGAGCAAATGCTCTTCGTCCCGAGTAACTACTCGAGTAATACTTGAGTAACTACTCGAGATGACAACTGTGAAAAGCGTCGAGCATGTGCCGTCACTCGAGGACCCATTCGAGGATTTGAGCGATGACTATGAACCATTTTAAATCATAAAATGCTGATTTCGAAGGAAATTTTAGTTGTTGAGGACTGTTTTCTTCACCTATCGAAAGCGATTACAACACTATCGCCTTTTTGGTAACTACAGAAGCGAAGTTTAGATAAAATTATGATTTCTTTGTTGCAGAAACACTACCAGAAAAAAGTTGCATGGCAATAATTTGAATGTTAGGAATTTCAGCGAACTAAAGTGTTCACATTCACAGTTGTAAACGCTTAGTGCTGCAACGTTCACTTGACTTGCAACGCACGGTTGAGCAAATTTGAAAAAACCCAACAGCCTTTACCGGAAAGAAGAAAGCCTCGCAGTAATACAGACATTTTAAGAGTTGGGCTGTGGATTATAATGGAGGAGCACGTGTTTTCTAGGAATAGCTCTAATTAGAACGCGGGGTTTTTCTGAGATGGAGAAGATTGAAACGGGGAGAAGAGTAATTGTGCGGAACGAGGAACGACGTCTAAAAAGTTGTGGCGACACGCGCCCTGCACAGGCCTTCGAAGCGAGAGAAATAATTCACAAGCATCTTCAAAGATGGGATGAAGTTCAATATAATAAACTTCTAGAATATTTTAACTGTATGGTTTTTGGAAATTTCACTCGTACAGCTGGTTTGATGTACCACTAAGGAAGGAATGAATGGCTGTCAAGCTTTGTTTCGGATGTACCTAGGTAGCGGGAGCAACAATCAGAAATTAGCGATCAATTTAACAGGTTGGATTTTTTACCATGGAACATAATTTTGCCATCATAACCCGTCCAAAATGAGACAAATTACTGTTTCGTGACATTTAGTGCGTTACGTTCCCATTTTCTGATGGTTATCGCTTAAAACCAAATTGTTGCTACGGAACTGTATCTCAGGCATTTGTCATCGTACAAAAATCGTTCGCCAGCTGTTGGAAAGCCCTCGATTTGCCTACCTAACCGTATTATGTTAACCACCAAGAGACTATTGAAATTATGGGCTCTTCCTAATCAGCTGAGAAATTCTCTCCTGTTGTCCCAAGGAACATGTTCCATGTTCTGCCAAGATTTAGTGCTTAGGATCTTAGGAGTTTTTCTTGCAACTAAACAACTTTTTTCTAGCATGTTATGTTTTTAGCCATCCCAGGTAATATTACATTCTTTTATATGTGTCTAGTGATCCTTGTAAAGAGTCTATTCTGAATTACAGTTCGATTTTGCTGAAATTATTAGGGATTGTTCAGTGAGGCCCGATTTGGTTCCATATGATTTCTGTTACTTTCAAATCAAAGGTGGTTTCTGCGTATGCACAAAGTTAAAATCCTTGTAACAACTATTAACTGCTTCAGTTTTTATCCGATGAAATTGTAATGGATTCGGCAGGTTTGAGCTAAAAGCTCTCCTGTTCATCCAGTGAAGTTGAGATTTGATAGGGAGTCCCCCCCCCCCCCCCCCCCCCCCATTAAGAGACGATTGAAATGATTGGCTCATTCCTAATCAGCTCAGTAAGCTAAATTCTCTCCTGTTTATTCTACGAAGTTAAAATTAGATATGGAGACTCTCTGGGACACTAACAGACGATTGAATTGATTGGGTCTCTTCTGATCAGCTGACTGAGCTAATTTAATTGAGAAATTTTCAACTTGAGATACAAAACACATACTTCATAGTGGGAAAAACAAGACATATCCATGTACCTACCGATGTATCTACATGTAGTGTAGGTACTCAACATTAGTTTTTTCTCCAATTATGACATTTTTTACCCGGACGAGAGTTTTTCGATGAAGTAGGAGACAATAGAACCTGGAACAATCGACATGAAAATCGGTCCACTATTCTACCGCTCATATGATACATGGCAGACATTTTGAAGTAAGTAGTTAGCAACACAGGATACGCTGTGAATGAACGATAATATTAATATTTCTCTGTTAGTACTTACAAGGAATATACACTGAATAAATACGCGAAAAATCGGCTTAAAAAACTCATAATTTTCCCCTTGTAATTCCGACGAATGAATTTATTATGATAAGAGTACGTAGCTTCGCGAACCGTAAAAAACAGTTAGGTTCAGAGGGGGATGCAGGGTGGGATATTACTGAATAAAAATGCTGTGTTATGCGTGAAAAAATAGCTTGATGCTGCTGTTGAGGTGGTGCACGGGGTGTGTTAATGTGTAGGCAGATGGGTAATTGATGTGGGGAAACACGACCTATCTCACCTGGCTGGGTGGAAATATTTACCAAGCCAGAGGGTTCGGCCTCGGATTCATATAAGTAAATATATTACCTTGTTTGGGCTCCACGGTGCTTCTCTCAGAGGGGTGCATTGTAATATACCGAGGGCTGGCGATGGGTTTTCCGTTCAGGGGGATAAAAACTGCGCGTGGAACGGAAACAGTTCCTGACCTGTTCTTTTCTTCGTTACCATAATGAAGGAAATTATGTACGTATCCACGCAAAATCTAAAACAGTTTGCCAAGTGGGTGGACAGTGTAATTTATTCACTCAAATCAACTATAATAGAGTAATTTTAACTGGTGTAAAATTGTATGGATAGATTGAAGTGTCTGTGAATGTCCAGAGGCCCCATTGAATTGATACATAGATTGTGTTAGCGTTCAATTCATTAAATCGCAAAGACTGAGATGCTGTATAGTTAAAATTGAAAGTACTCTTCGTTTAGTTCCCCATAAATCAAGAGAATTAAATAAATTCCGAGTCTTTCTGTCTACACGCAATCTCTGCCACACGCAAAACTCCCACGTTGGATGGTCTTGTAGGTATATGAATTTTACATGCTCTTCGCTCTTCTTGTCATTTTTTCATCCAATTAGAAAACTAGGTTAACATTTGCGAGTAACACTTTAAAAGATCTAGAGCGCATGTGAGAGTTCGCTAGTATGAAATGCCAGCTTAAAAGCTGCGTCAGGATTTCCATATGGAGTTTGCTTCCTCGTCTACCTATTAACTGTCTAACCTAGCATTATTTTCACTTTCGTGAGAAAAAAATGGGTGTCTCCAAAATCAAAATTTCCACTCGCATTTTACGTTTTAGAGCATTCTGAACAACGTTCTCTCTCTCTCTCTCTTTTTCTCTCTCTCTCTCTATCTCTCCTCTCTCTCTCTCTCTCTCTCTCGCTCTTTCTCTGTGTGTGTGTGTGTGTGTCGTGTGTCCTCAAATCCCTGTAACAAGCCTAATTTCCAGTTTTCATCCGATTTGGGTGACATTTTCAGGGGATGTACGGGCTACGATGTAGACAGTCCCTTATTAAACAGTCCCCTACTTGTAACGAACCTTATTTTTTCCACAATTTGTATTAGATTTTGTTGAAATTTTCAGGGATTATGCGAGTTAGGCAGGGGATGGTTCAAAATTAGTTTAATTGTTGCCAAATCAATACTTTACTCTGCGCTTGCGCAATCATAAATTCCATTATGTTCCATTTTTTACACCATAGTCGTTTGATCTCGCTCAAATTTGGATGATGGTTGGGAGTAGACAATTCGATCATCCCATATCAATTTAAACATGATTGTATCATTAATAGCTACTGCGCATGCGTCAACGTGAAATTCTTGTAACAACCTTATTTTTTTAATGCATTGGAAAACTTCCACAACAAATTCTCTTTTGTACAGGGAAATTTTGGACTTCACATTCACGATTAAATATTCTTTAAACCAATGCGAGGAACATTCACATCCCAAATTGAAACTCTTGCTTGTCGAACTTACGGGAATTTAAATTTGAAGATACTCAAGTTGGATTTGTACATTCCCTTATCAAGATGAATGATTGCTGAAAAATTCATATTTACGTTTTAATGCAGGATACTCCTACAGTTTAGAATTTGATACCCTGAAGTGCTAAATTAATGATCGTTTCATTTTCCGGTATTTTAATCGATATTCAAAAAGTGGTTTGAATGTGTGAGTGTCTATATATATCTAGTTCGGTCCCAAATACAAGATTTGTTGAACAAACAAAAAGGCAATTTCGGTCGTTCTGGGAAGCACTTTCCGTTTTTCATTTACCTTGCAAAGATATCTCAGTAAACTGGAAAGATTGAGTCAACAGTCGACATGTTTGCTCTGCTTTGCATATTGACAGCCAACCTCGGGGCTGGGAGCGTTTTAACAGGAAATGCCCTCTTCAGTAGCTTTCCCTTTGAATCAATTCCATCAATCGTTTCTATATTCACACTTTTTCGTTGAAATCTTCCCCCTGCTAGTTGCTGAAAGTTTGTACAAACGGATGCCATTACATCGCGAGTCTACATCATAAGAATCTCATCAGTCACAGGTTTCAACAGTACGGGGGATTGGATATCGATTCTATGTACATCATACGTTACCTAACATACAAGAGTCCAGGTTAACGCAAAATGTTTCATTGCTCAGCAGGTTATTGATATCCATAAAGTGTTGCTTTTTCTCCATTTGAATGTTTCAATTTTCAGAATATTAGTTTCTGATTCCAAGATGTCCATCATCAGCCTAGCGACAGACTCAGTTCTGTAACGTTATTCAAGATCTTACAAATTGTTATCTTCTGAAATGCAGAATAGTCATCACTTGATTCAAATCAAGTTCAACTATTTCTGCACCATCGGTAATCTCCAATTAACTCAATAGGTACTTATTGCGGAATGGAAATATATAATTCATTGAACAAACTAATAATAATCAAAAATGTATCTTCATGTACAGTCTCAAGAATTTGCAATGGAATATGTATTTCTCTTCCCGCTGATGAAAAAAGCAGGTGAATATTAATTCTAAATTAACTCCTATATATAATACGGAGTCGAGAGAGTGTATTAACCTCTGAACCAATAAAACTCTATGCTGAATGTAACCCTCATGGCCGAATCTCTACGTAACGCAGCTCTAATCGCCAGTAGGTACCGTTGCGCTAACTAATAGCCAGACCGCGAAGGTTGGTAGATCTGCCTAGACCCGGACCGTGCAGGCCCATAGAATAAAAAACATGGAATATAAAACAATAACAAGAAATATAAAACTGAAAATGGGAAATAAAATGAATACTACAAGATCGGATATAAAGGTATATCACCAATGGAAAAAGGTAGAATCACAAGCTAGAGGAGCTAGGTTTGTTGAGAGAGAAAGCAGTTGATGGTTTGAGTTTGAACGTCAGAATGTGATTTGAGGAGCAGGGCAAGTCCTCATATAACCCTTCTCCTTTTTGGTGGGTTACCCTGTCTTGGAGGTCACAGCTCCTTCTCCAGTCCTCATCCCTGGCCCTCATGTTCATCTGTTTGATTATTATTTTGGAAAACTACATCTGGTTAAAGGCCGAACACGACATAGTAGGTACAAGTTCATCTGGTTAGATAGGCTGTGTACATTCCTAAACAAGTATTGGCTAGCTACTACATTTTATCTCCTCTGTGAGCTCTGTAACTTGCTAGAATATGCTGAAGGAGGTCGTTTGATAACTTCACCATTACTACCTACCTGTAACTATTTTAAAAATAAAATCAGAAGACCGGTACGCGAGATATCGTAATTGGAACGTTAATTCGAGTTATTTGCTAGCATGATTGATGGCTGTGCTAAGCTGATTTTGCAGTGACTCTCAACTGACCAACCAACTTAAATAGTATCCAACAGGATTAAACTTTATTTTATCTATGTATTTATTTTACGAATTCCGGTGTTCGTAGGATATATCCAACTATGTTCGAGCACCCCCAAAATGACCACTAGTTGAAGTAAAATTCAATCAACATAAAGTCGAAAGATTTGGTGCAAAACAGATAGGGGGTGGAAGAAAAAATCTGACCATTTAAAGCCTAAATTGAATTGGGAAACATTAATGTTGGTGTAGTAGCGTTTTCAACTACTCAAACCACTCGAGCAACTCTGAACGACCCATGAGTAAGATAGATTCTGGTACCATACCATAGTAATTACTTAATTCTTCAGTTAATTTTCCCTATTGATTAACATGGAGAACAATTGGACAAGATCGGATTTATGTTTCGTGAAATACCAGAATTCATGGGAGACCGCATTTGGGCACGTACCTAGAATAATCTCTCAATTGCGATAAAATTCTTAGTAAATCCTTTTATGAAACTAGAAGCCAATTCCTACGCCACTATTGAGTGCAAGTAAATCCAAGCAATATTGGGCAATTCGTTTTAGAAAATGATGCTGTATATAATTAAGTACAGAACACCATCGATCAATGGGGAATACAATTTATATGGCATCCTAAGACAGGCGATGCTAATTCATTACATTGATAGATGGAAAAACTATCTAAACGTCTTTTGGAAGTAAGGAACAGCATCAGTCACAGTGTAGAAGTTGAAATTGACAACCCTACTCATTGAAGTAGGTACAAAAATACTTAAGTACAGCAAATGAGGTCCTAAGCACTAAATCTTGGGAGAACATGGAACATGTTCCTTGGGAGAACAGGAGAAAATTTAGGTCACTCAGTAGATTAGGAAAGAGCCCATCATTTTAATCGTCTCTTAATGTCCCAGAGAGTCTCCGTTTCAAATTTCAACTACCAAGTTTCTTTCCAGTCTAATAGTGGTTATGTTTACAAAATTAACAGAGAAGGATCACCTGTATATAAACAATTATTCAGACAACATACCTCAGGTTGCTGGCCACGCACGATTAACGATTAGTTAACTAAACTAACGAAGTAGTTAACTAATTAATAAAAAAAATCGTTAATTAATTAACGTTAATGATTAACATAATACGGTTAGGTAAATCGAGAGCTTTCCAACGACTGGCGAGCGATTCTTGTACGATGAAAAATGCCTAAAATACACAGTTCCGTAGAAAAAATTTGGTTGTAAGCGATAATCATCAGAAAATTGGAGCGTTACGCACTAAATGTCACGTAACGGTAGTTTTGTCTCATTTTTTTGGCCAGGTTATAAGGGCAAAAACATGTTCCATGTTGAAATATTTCTTAGCAAGCAAGTAAACATTCTATAGACTCGAATTTAGTTGGCTACGTTACTTATTAATCAGCAAACCTTTAAGCAAAACTGGACGCCCAGTTAAGTACGTAAAAACACGAAATCGCATTGAACTTGAACAATAATTGAGAATTTCAAAACAAAATATTACGTGGGTTTCGAAACGTAAAAGGTTTATTATTTCATTCGCTCTGATAAATAACTTCGACAAATATAAATGGTACCTGACAAAACAGCAGTTTTGGTTGGTGTTGTGTTAGTGATCCAGTGTCCATCCGCCTACATCGAGGAATCGTTTCAAACCAAGAACTGCAGTGGGAGGGAGGATGCGGCTTGTGTTGTAATTCACTGCAATGAACGATGTGTTTAGCGCCGGACGAGGTAAAAAAAAATCTTAACTGGAGAAGGTCAACTCTATTGAGAGCGCTGCTCAATCTATAGCAATTTTCTACAACACTCCCTCCTCTTCCCAATCTCCACACTTAATAGTGAACTATTAACGTCGATCAAAATTTCATCCTTTTTTCCTTAAATTCTAATTCAGTGCCTTCTCAATAATCTGATCTAATCAATAATCTACTCTAATTTGAGCCCCCTCGAATAAGACAAATTTTTAGCTCAAAATCCAGTTTGGTTTCATTATAACTCGCGAGGAAAGGATAAGCATGACGTCACGATCAGAGCGCTGCGGTTGTGTAACGAAATCGATGACAAGACATATCTGATTGTGCAAGATGAATTTCTAGTCGATTCCGGTCGTTAGATACATCATATTTCACTTTTTCGGAATGTTCTCAAAAAATTGAAGTGTTTCATATTCCAGTTTTCAAATAAAAGGCGGTACCCCAATACCCACTAACAGATTCGAATAGAAAGTTTTGTAGTTTAGTCGATAAATTGCTGTGTTATCCAAGAGGTCCATTATTCTTCAAAATAGGTGAAATATAAAAATAGTGTTATATGGGTACAGATTGAAATGTGGGTTACAATTATATGAATATAGGTTCGCAGATTTAAACTCCTACAGTAAAGTAAATAGAAGGGTGTCCACTGTAGAAAAATGTTTCAATGCGGCATACGACGATGCAGAAGACGACTAAACAACTTTCGGAGACCACCTACATAAAGGTACGTATTGTACTTCTATACACGATTAAAGCGTGCGAATAAAACGAGTTCGTTAGCCAGCATTTTTTGAGCACATTAAATTGTTCAAATTTCAAACAGCCCTAAAAAATCACTAAATATAGCAAAAAATTGCTGTAAAACGTTAAATTTATATTTTCTTAGCAAAATTGCTCAAATAACGTTTATTAACTACAAAATATAATATTCAAAAATTTATATGCAAAATATGCTGGAAAGTTTTACTTCAATTTTATTAAAATGTGCTAAAACTCGATAAAGACTGCAAAAAAAGTTAAAAATCCAAAATCTCTTTTTGAATAGCAGATTATTATTTAGAACGAGTTTTTTTGCCATAAAATTGGTAGTTAATAATTTCTTTTCACTCAAACCTCCTCAATTTTCAAAACAATGTCACATAATATCGTGCGATAATTTACGAAAATTCGCTCATACGATCATGCTGCATGGCAGCAACTTTATACCTAATGCATGTAGTTATACCTCATACCTTCTTAAACATGTCATTTTCTAATTTGTAAAAATAGTTGTTGTGTTCAGTTTGGATTTGTTGAATTGTTCAAGAAGTTTCAGGAAAACGGTTTCTGGCAGATCATACAATGTCCCCCTGAACCGATGGAAGTGTTGGTAAAAATTGAGGTTGCGGTAGTTACGAGTTTCGTAGTTCTCGTAGGAATATCCTACACAACCAATCGTTTTATTGCACCTGCTGAATCACTCTATCCAACCAACGTTATATTTTTACGTCTGCAGAATGTTCAAAACGAATTCTGAACCTGAGAGCCAACACCAGGTGGAATTCCCTTGGCGGCAATGAAAGATATCGCATCTGGTAATTGATCTACGTTATCCGATCCGATAACATCGCAACATTTCTTCAATAGCCGAGGAAGGAAAAAAATATCGATGAAATCATCGCTGGTTCGCCCTCTCGGAAACCGCCCTTTTGTTGAGAGGCCTTCCACCCCCATCACGTTGTAGGTGCCCTTTCGAGGGCGGGAGATAAAGGTCTAAATGTCTCCTCCCTACCACGAGGGAGTTATGAAAGATGAGGAAAGGGATTGTCTGAACCAAAGAGCAGCCCGTTCTGGCCTGAAAGTGGGATTCTGGCGTGCGAGTGGAATTCAGGTAGGTACGAGGAGGAGGGGGAAATGGAATAGCCGGTGGATGTTAACCTCCCTTTTTTGTAACCTTCTCGTTCCATCAGAGAAACATGAAATGCCATGGTTGAATGTCTCCCACATCATAGTTAGAGGCCCTTTTCAAAGCGTTGGCAAATTGTTATAGACTTCTCCAAATTACGAGAAGCCGTATTATTTTCCAAAAACACATTAAAGTCACAAGAGTAAAATCAACAACATAACTTAAATAGTAAAATCACAAATAACTTGAGAGCTTTCCAAAATGTGTAATATGATTTGAGTAAGAACCTCACTATCCATTGCCTACTAAGAAACAAGGTCAACATAGCCAACCACACTGCTTCAGATCGGGATCTAACTCTGGTGCATACATTATAAAATAGGGAACACAATTTAATGTATCCTGGAGTAGGTAGGTATATTATAATTCACAACATTGAGCCCAGTCGGCCTTTTTGTAACCCTACTTCCAAGGAGGGATCGAATAGTGGTCAATCAGGTTGCCACTGGCCATACCCGTCTTACTCACAGACACCTGCTTAGTGCAGAAGCTCGAGATGTTGAGTGTGGGAGGTGTGGGAGTGATCTGTCCATCCGCCACTTTCTAGAGGATCGCCCAGACCTTATGGGCCTCCGAGTCCAGCATCAGTGGGTTGACGTTCTATCCGGACCAGACAAGGTCCGTGTTGTACCTGAGAGCCGCTGAGCTCTACTACGAACTGTGATATCTGATCTGTGATATATTTATATACATCTAGTCGTAGTTTTATTTCACTTTGCTGATTGTATATAGTAGCATGTATATAGTTATTAGCCTATTTTACATCTAGTATTAGTTGTATTACTTTATTTTTGGGTTGTTTTTAAATTCACTTTGGGGGCTAAACAGTGGTCATCACTGTACCCCTCATTTTCTTTCCCCCTCCAAGTTGCCAGTGGAGTCCATGATGGCGCTCCTTTTTTGTCTAGGATGGCAACATGGCTCCTCTTAGAATCTCACCACTTCCAGTATCCCTTTAGGGACCTTGTTAAATGACGCTAATGACCCTTCTGTTTGAGGTGCGGCTTAAATCTTAAAATAAAAAAACATATAGTGCACAACATATTCAAGATAAACTCTTCGTGTTGGTTTGTACCCATTCAATTCTCCTTCAAACCTCAAACTAGAGTAGAACAATTACCAGCTGTTTATAGAAGTTTACCAACAATTACCTATTTCCGCATGTTCAAGAAGGCACGAAAGGACAACTACAAGAGACAATGATTCAAAGGCAGGTATTGTTGCTTTGTGTAAGGTAGGAACTGCCGGGGTGCGCCGCGCAGGCCGCGATCAGTCCCGCACGACTCGATTGTTGTTACGTGCTGTCTACCCTTGGAGAGACCCACAACTCCTCTTTCCGACTCAGCCATTGTCCCAACGTTCTGCGCCTCTTTTGACTACAGAAATATCCGGAAATAACGACGTTTGCCAGTATAGGTAGATAATGACTACCCACTACTACTACTACGAGTATTTGAGCGAGATCGGACTGATTACGTAAACTTGATGTAGCTAGATGAAAAATTGAATAATTAGACAAAAAATAAAAAAGTTGCCGTAATCGCGGCACTCTCGGACGGTCACCCATCCAAGTACTAACCAAGCCCGATGTTGCTGAACTTCGGTGATCTGACGAGAACCGATGTTTTCAAAGAAATATGCGTTGGCGAATACTATTTTTTCTTGGGTCGAACCTAGTGATTCGATGCCTGTGAAGACAGCTGATGAAGCAGAGTGTAAAATGATTTCAAACTTCTTCAACTCGATCTCGAATTCAAGAGAATCGTTGACTTTGAAATACTAAAGAGACTTTGTTTGGTTAGTCGTGTAGATAAGTGTAAAAAAACGTGTAGAAATACACGAAGATCTAGCATTTGCAGTTGCTTGCTGTAGACGCGGCTCTAAGCGATAACGTGGCAAAGTCGTACGGGAAGAACAAAAACTCTTTAATTATAGACTAGTGTTATGCGTGAAAGAACTATATAATACAGAGATAATAAACCGTTGTGTAATAATTTGTTGATCCAATTAGTAATCCTATTTATCGCATAAAACCTGTAGGAAAAACCTAAAGTTAAAATGAAATATTTAGTACCTACAGTTACGAGTATAATCGAATCTTTCCGCTGGGGTACCTCCTGGCTCTGTTCCCACGCGTTGTTTTGGTTCAACCTCTCCGAGTTGTTGGATGTTATCATTCAAGTTCCAATCAAAGGGCTATCTTTCTCGAGGCTGCCACTTCAGCAGGCAGTGCTGGGCTCCATTTATTTATAGGGCAGAATGCGGGGAAGAGGGGAAGGGAGGGGAGGTAAACATCAACAGAGGCCTATGCGGCTGGAATAACACCACCAACAAACTATCCATTCTGATCTCGGAGTATTCCGAGCTGCGGGTGTAGGTTTGGGAAACTAAGAATATGTCTCATCAGCTGTGAAATGTAATGTGTTAGCAATTGGATTTTCATTTGAAGACTACAGGGGAAAAAGGGGAGATAAGCGTCATTTTTGCAATTGTGCAGCAGAGCATTTTTTGTATGGAAAACGCCACTATTGTTCGCGTACGGAATTTATACATTCAAAAAATATTCCAACACTTTGGTCAAGTGCTATAGAATGTAACTGTATACTCAAATTTCGACAATTAATCCATTGTTCGGGCCAGGAAGCTAACTAACACCGAAAGTCCCAATTATACTGGGTAAAAAGGGGGTATCTCGATGCATTGCGGGTTTTCTCCTTGGTATTCTCAGTCTAAAAAGGAGAGTGAACGCAATATTTTCAGCCCCAAAACATAAATTTTATTTATAAAACATTCAAAACTTAGGAAAATACAATACTTTAATGTTGTTGAAAATAAATGTTTAAAAAAAATTGTATGATTTTGCTGAAATATGCACTCGTTTCGGAAGAGCAAAACTGTATCAACTGTTGGAGATCATCATATTTTTCCTTCGTGATCTAAGTGAATTCTTGTAGGCTCGATTTGGGAAATTAAATTCGTTGTCACGGAACTGCTGTTTGGTTCTTGGTAATGTCTTCGGAAATCGTTGTTTTTTCGTATTTTTCTTATTCCTTGGAGGATTCGGAATTACAATAGAGCTGGTCCAGGCTCCATTGTAGGTAACCCGATGGCATGTCAGTCTGGGATGGTTAATGTCCACGTTCAACTTTCGAGGAGCTCAAGTAACCCCCCTTTACATTCACGCTCCAAATACATACCTATAATAAAAAATAACAATATGATATAGAAACTGACAACAAACAACAAAGAAAAATAAACATTTTGATAGGTCGATAACACGATAATTTTAAAACCACCTAAAATATCACAGACGAACGACTACTAAGTACTACAGATCAAGCGAGAGTACTATACATAATATCCTCCGCTTGAGTCATAATAAGTTTAGAGCAAAACAATATATATGTACAAATCCACCCGAGTCTGCAATATCACCTAAGTTCTTTGGCCAGTATTTCACATACGCTAAAACCATATTTCATAAATTCGTCATAGGTGTAAAACGCATTTTTCTTCAAAAATTTACTAATTCAGCTAATAAAACGTTTGAATGGCAGTTTTAGAAGAGCAGGGGGTAATTTATACAAACTATTTATTGTAACTTCCTTATATCCAAACTGGTTTATACCCCACTCAAACTGTGTTGGTAGTTTCTTCAGGATTTACCCTGGATCGGAATAACTCTATCGAGTTTATTGAGTTCCCGTCGAAATAAACGGCGTCAAATCGAGTAGAGCGGTCAAACCGTCCATTCCGACGATTTGACACCGCTGACGACGCAGCCGGAGGTCACCGACGGCCTAATGTGCTTTTGATGGCCCCGCAACGACGCACAGGAAGCCAAACTTCGCCGGATGATAACAGCCGACCCCGTGCAATCCCGAGTTGCACAGCTATCTGCTCCTAATGACTTCATACTGTTCCCTTTGTAGCCGTTGGTCCACTTTCATTCCTCTTATCTCACAACTTAAACGCCTGGACGTGAACACGAAAAGAGAAAAATCGAAAAGGTGAAACCTCTTCCAGACAAAACTATATACTTTTTGAATAGCTTGCTTCCGGGTCTACCTATAACTAAAGGTAGCGGAAGCATTGTTTTTACTTTCGGGAGAAAAACGTTTTTGGTCTCCAAAATCAAAATATCTACTAGCATTTTACGTTTTAGATCATTCTGGACAACTTTAGTTCAGTGTATATCTGTCTGTCTGCGTGAGTGTGTCTGTCTGCGTGAGTGTGTCTGTCTGTCTGTGGTGTGTCCGCAAATCCTTGTAACAAGCTTATTCCCAAAGTTTTCATCCGATTTGGATGAAATTTTCAGGGAATGTGCGGTCTAGGAGGTAGACGGTCCCCTGCCAGTTTCATTGTTGACAAATCAATACAATTTCTACAATCCAATAGTTTTGGAGGCTTCATTACATTGTTACTACCTACCTACATGGTGAATAAACTTTTATTATGTTTATGAAGAAAAAACTGCGTTTCCTTTTTGTTTATTCTCTACATATGATTTTTTTTAATTCATTAAATATTCCAAGTTCATTAAGTCAAGTTCTTGTGTGAAGTCCTACAGACAGCAGCTGATCGCTTCTTCGATAGAATCAACGAGCACCCGAATCCCATCCACTCCCTGAAATCGTTCGACATGCGCAAACGTTCTCTTAAATTTGGATCGTCCTGGAAACTCTCCTACCTCCCTCCACACGAAGGCTCAAAAGAAAGTGGCACTATGAATTGTTATATACTCGTATAAATTGCTGAATATGTGAGTGATCATAATTATTATTGTTATAGTGAGGACTATCGCCAGGATAGGAACCTCACACCACCTTACATGTTTATTATTATTTATTATTCAGCACATCAAGAATGTAATATTGTTACAGTCAAGTTATCGTCGTACATGTGTTTTCTTACACCAACATTATTGATATTTTTGGAATATTACTTGAAGATCTTAGTGCTGATAAATAAAAAGAGAAATAGCTTGGTAAACTCTAACATTCGGTATTCACTATAGCAGTGACATAATGAATATCATATTTATCAGCGAAGTACCAACTAATTTTCCTAAAATTCATCAATTGTGGAACACCAAGGTTGATGTTTTATCTTATTTCCTATATTCAACTCGAATTGTATGCTAATGGAGCTATAAAAAGCCAATTAAGTTCTGTATTCTTCGCTTTAGGAGTGTATGATGGAATATTTCCACCTGTTCCAAATGGTCTAGATAAAATATCTTTCTATAACACTGCAGTGTGATGTACTCTTCTTGTCCTGTGACAAAAATGGGCCTTGCATAAACTTAAAGGTCTGCGGCAATTCACGTGTGATGTTATAAATATAAAAAATGTAATAGGGATGATTAAAATAAATAAAAAAGGGCAGGCCATATAAATAATGAGAAATAGGAATTGGTTAATATTGTATTATTCATTGTCCTTAACACGTAAACAGAAGATGTTTTTATCGATTGAGTTCGCATAAAGGGTTGCGTGATTCCCATAGGGGCAGAAAGGGGCTTTTCCCAACTAAAGTTGCCTACTCTCCCCAACAAGCGCCGGAGGTTCCATCAATCTAAACTCCATATCGTCCATTTCATGTTGGTATTCAGTGAATTAAAAAACGCTGCAAGGTATAATAATAAAGGCCTTTGATGGCTGTGCTTAGGAGTATACACGGAACAGCAAAACTTTTTTGAATTCCCGAGCTTCAATATGAACGCTCATGAAACAGCCCAGAATAGTGAAATATTCCAAAAATATAAATTATATATAATTTATATTAATATGTACAAATTTATCGAAAATGCTTATTCAAAGAGCATGATATCACCTGCAATTTCTAATTTAAAGAAGTGATTCAGGTACATTTGATTCGAGCAATAAACTGGTTTATATTAGTTACTATTCTTGAAATGATCGCGACACTATTCAATCATCATTAAAGACAAGTAGGTACGAGTTGTGGAAGGTTCCTCTACAAGGTCTGATATTAATTTGTATTTGGCGGAAACATTCAGGGCGGAACCGAGAGATGCCGAATGAAGCCTATCACGACCCGAGGGATCATTTATGTGGATCATCTCGGGTTATTTTTCAATTAACAAGTGAAATTATGGACAAACATATTCTTTATGGACTTGATAAATTTAACAATTCAAAATTAATTCCACTACTTAAGCGCAAGAACTTTATACACGAATTGTTATAATGATTACAGTTTCTCTGTGATCGATGCACTCATATATTATTTTGTTTCTGGTCTAATTAACATATGACCGCTCGTTTTTTTTATATATTTTTTTTTTATTGGTTTTTTTTCCGTACTTAATGTTATTTATTTATTTCGTACTTGTTCTTCTATTTATGTCGTAGTTTTATATTTATTTATGTTATAAATGGATATAGTAAACAATGCCGCTTGTTTTATTGTCACTTAGTTGAGAAGTTAATCCTGATTATAGTAATTGCAGACGCGCACCATAATAGAAAATTACCTACCTGTGAATTCATATTCGTGGAAGAATTGGGCATCGTCAAGACTGGCTTACAGCAAATTCAGTAATTGTGTGTCAATAATTATTTTATGTTTTATATTTTTAATTTTATTTAAAACAATAAACAACATTAAAATTACTAACAAAAACATTTTCAATGCTCATAGCTCTTCTCTCATATGAGAGAAAGTACGAGCGGCCTGCCGGATTTTTCTCCCGAAAGTGAAAACAATGCTCCGCTACCTTTGAGTAGAGTCGGAAGCATAGTATATCAATATATGAGACAATTAGAGGACGTAAGTCCATCATGGCAGTTCAATACGCTGATTTGGAATGCACATAAATGAATCTCATTATTGACAGTGTTAATATTTCAGTTAGTTACCAAAGGTATTGGCGTTCATTATTTCTTGTACTTTATGCTAATCGGAGACGGGACTGACAATTTTTCCCATTCATTCCCGAAGTCAAGTAAATATGGTTGTATTATCATGGAGAGTCTAGGGCACTGAGAAGTGATACCGGTACCGAGCGCATCCTAGCGGATTGTTTCCAAACCAGGAGTGTATAGATCAATTTGGTGGTCTGGATGCTGGCAAGCTCGCATCTCAAAAATTCATTACATCAAGTAGTCAATCCCTTCGTAAAAATTCTGATTAGTTAGACAAATATATCAGGATGATGTAATAGTTTGGTGGACGTTTGGCGTCAATTCGTTAGGATGCATTCGGTACCGGTATCACTTCTCAATGCCATAGGCTTTTTTGTATTATCGATTATATCAGTCAAACAAGTATTGTGTTAGATAAACATAGTTTACCGTACAGCTCAAGAGTAAAACACCGTAATAGAATTTGTACTCGATTTTTAGATGTTCTGTCATGATACGACGCGAAGTATGGCGATGGGAGGGGCGAAGTCACAACATCTACAAACATTTTCCACCAAAATATTTTGACCGGTCCTCCAGGCGTAGCTTCCAGGCCTATAAAACCGCTCTTGGCTCGTGCCCCAGAGGGGGCGTTGGCCATCGAAGAACCTATAAAAATTGAGCTATCTCTCCTCCAAAGAGCTAATAATAAGGACAAAGAACTGAATTTTTGGCCGGTTTCCAGCGGCTCCACCTGTTTTCTCTAACATCTCATTGACGGCGCTGGAGTTACTGATTTCTCCAGCACGAGCTGCGGGCGTCTTCAGCAGCTTCACGTGTTTCCCATATAGACGTCTCCGAAGGTTGTATTTCTGGCTCAGTTGGTTTTTACTGTAAACGGTACCTACAAACTGCAATTTATACTGGACGTACTATTACGTATTTATGCTGTATTTTATAGCATTTCCAAGTCAAATGAAACCTTTTCCAAATCACATTAATCCTTTTCCAAACCAAATGATACCTTTTCCGAACCAAATAGTAGATTTCCGTAAAGCGATAAATATAAAATATAAATTATCAATAAATATATAAATTAGTAGGTATGTGTCAGAATAGAAACTGCTACCATTTGCAAGCAGACCATAACAAATATAAACAAATTTCAGGCTTGTACATGAGCATATGCTACAAACACTCTGACAACTATAAGAGTTGATTTCCTCAATCCTAGGTAATTTAATCAACATTGACTGAGAATTTTTTCATTTTGTCTCAGATGACGAAATGTAAGTATAGTCACCACAGCTAATACAATAGGTAGAAATAGAATTTTCGCGTAATTGTAATAATCTCGTGCCCTTCAGCTATACGCTCTGGTTCGGAATAAATTTATGCAATTTGATTTTGAGAAATTCACTTTAGCGCGTGCTTACAAATCCTATTGGCCGGGAAGCTGTAAAACACTGAACCGAGGCTGTAATTTAAATTTTGGACTAAAACATTTCGTGGAAAATAAAGCTATTGCAATGGCTCCAAATAATTTAAACTCGAAATTCTCGAAAATGAATCCGTTTTGAGACATTCCGAGAAGAGTGTGAGAATATGTTTGGATTACTCTCATTTGAACCACAAGCTACTTAAAATTGTCCAAATCTGACCCATAGGGTGTGTTTTGGGTGAGGAGGGAGGTGAAATGGGGTATCATGGAATCAGTAAATAAACTGGAGACGTGACTGTTGAAGTTTGTTCGGGTTACTCCAACTTGAATCGCAGACTAGGTACTTTACATTTTCTAACCCAACCATTAGGGTGGGAGGGGAGGGTTGAAATGGGGTTATCTTGGACATCACTAAATAAACTGGAGCTGATTGGTAAGAAATGTTTGAAATACTCATACTTGAATCGCAGACTACTTCACGTTTTCCAATCTAACCCATAGGAGGTGTTTTGGGGTAGGGGGTATCATGGACATCACTGAATAAACTGGGGACCTGATGGCTAAAATATGTTTGAATTACCTACACTAACTGAAATCACAGGCTACTTGACATTTTTCAAAACTGACCCAGAAAGGGCACCACCACCACGCTCATACCTCAGATTGTTGGCCACGCACTGCGTAGTGGTTAACATAATACGGTTAGGTAAATCGATAGCTTTCCAACGACTGGCGAACGATTTTTGTACGATTATGAATGCCTAAGATGCGGTTCCGTAGCAATGATTTGGTTGTAAGCGATAATCATCAGAAAATCAAAAGTAACACTTTTCGGTAACGTAACGTAACGTAACACTTTTTGATTCTATGTGCTAAAGTAAAGATATAAAATGTCAAAAGTTTAGGAAGTCCGGAGCTATCTAACCAGTTAATACAGATACAGACCCAAACGTCCTGTCCCATGTGGTATCTTCAGCGTGAAATGTGTTCAAGGGCAATCTTCTCAGTAATACAGCGCTGAACCTTTTCTTTGAAATACTATCGACCTTCTGGAGGATCGAATTCTAGAGAAAAGAATCTCTCTCCCTCAACCTAAATCAACAGGGGCCCGCGGCAGCAATCGAATTATCCCGTTGTCTGTCGACAAAAGGGGAACTCGACTTGCTGGCTACAAATTCAGTTGAGCTGAAAGCTCCTTCAACACCCAAAAGAATCCATCTGCTTGTATACACACACACACAAATGAAAAAAAAAAAATCAATTTGCTTATAAAAAGTGTTTGCCACTTAAAATATAACCAAATATTGGAAACAATAATAATTAACGGTATAAATTTTTTCATCCCAGTACGTGTAATGTTAAATTATAGTATTTGCAAATAGAGTTAATCATTTGGCAAATCAAATCAATCTTTTGGCAAATTTAATTAAAATTTTTACAAATAAATTTAATCTTTTTACAAATAAATTTAATCTTTTTGCAAATACTCAACTCAAATGCAAGACTCAAAATGTTGTGTTATGGAAAATGTGGTGTATGGTGACTTAAAATGTTGTGTTGTGGACGTATGTAGACTTGAAAAAAAGGGAAAAAACCCTGGAATGACCAGCTTGAATAATAAGGTGACTTCTTCCTAACAGTAATTTAAGGTTACCCGGAAAGTGTACCGTTTTCGGAATAGTTTAACGTTGGTTTCCTAATCTCCAACCGAGATAATTCGACAAACTTTCCGGCTGGGTTGGGCATAATTTTATTGTCGAATACGATTGTAATCGCGATAATTATTCGTTGATTCTGAGTCAACTGCGATTATATTCGTATTCGTGTAATCGTATTCGTGTAATCGTATTCGTTTATCGGCGATAACACGAATACAACCCATAAAAATCCATCACGGTCATCAATTTCAATAGGGCGTCCCTCCTATAATATGCGAAGCCTTGCTAATATTACCTAGCTTCAGAGGGACGTCTTGTTGAAATAGATTTGAGACTAATAGGCTGGGTTCCAATCTCTGAATTCGCTTTAAGGACGTCCTATTGGAATGGATGACCGTGACGCATTTTTATGGGTTGTATTCGTGTAACCGCCGACAGATGAACACGATTACATGAATATGAATACAATCGAAGTTGACTAAGAATCAACGAATAATTATCGCGATTACAATCGTATTCGTATTTGACGATAAGATTATGCCCAACACTGATCTGTAAAAAGATTAAATTTATTTGTAAAAAGTTTAATTAAATTTGCAAAAGATTAACTCTATTTGCAAATAGTATAATATTGGTTTGTGGAACAGTAGCTGGAACGATACAGAAAAAGAGTTATAGCAAAACAAATCCATGTTATAGGTAGAATGAACGGGTACTCAAATCTTATTGACCACGAATCAAACCAAATCAATCTTTATTGTTTCAGGTCCGTGAGCCATACAATGTAAATTCACAAGTTGTCACAAAATTAACAATATTATCATTTAATAATGATTAACAGGACGTTTCCCTTCGTTTCGTCACGTCACGGTGTTGATTTTCACATACAACCAATGCGTTACTAGGAAAGTGTAACTCCCTTAGTTTTGATAGCAGGAAAATCGTTCGCCACTTTTTGAAATGCTCTCATTTTATCACAACATCTAATGATCCCAAAGCTCTGTAGTGTCAAGGAAAGCTGATTTATTACGCTGTTATAAATTAATATTGCTAAGTAACCATAATGAACTGGTAGTGTGTAAAGTTAATCATTATTAAATTATATGACTATAGAACACTAAATTAACATATGTTATCAATTGGTAAATAAACTTCCCAAATCTAATATGCTCTAATATAATGGAAAACCATGAGGAGTTATTCGTTACTTCCTCCTTTTAAAACTACATTAAGCAAATGCTCTTCTGATAGCCCTCTATTTCCTAGATATTTTACTTGCTCATTATGGACACTCACATACCACATGGCGTAGAGTCTCCTGCGATCCCATGTTGCACAAAATACAAGGAACATTTTGTTCGACTTTTATAGAGAGTTCTTTCCTTAAATATAGAGATACCCGTGTTTTATTACTCATTCTTTTTTGGGCCAACATTCTTTATTGTATAAGTTTGTATTCTGGTTTGAATAAGTTCGTAGTCAAATGATCTATAAATTGCCATTGACTCCAACGTAGTCTGTGTAAAGTCGGTAGGTTTTGTTGTAAGTACTTGAAATCGTTCCGAGCTGCAGAGAGAAAGCTCAGGCGCGTAGTCGACTCGACAAAATTTATGGGCCTTAATAGCCGGCGTAGTCCATTACCTCGGTCTGGCCCCCTCATCTGATAAGCCCTGGCTTGGACGATCTTGTTCTGGGTAGCTTATCACTCGGTGATCGTGTGTTACAAGTTTGTTTTTCTTTCTTTTTAAGGGTCTTTTGTTGTAATGGGAGACTCGAAGTCAATGACTTCATTTGGACAGCTGGAGATAACATAGATCACGTTGTAAGAGATTGCGAGTAAATGTGTATTTGTGAGAATAGCGCGGTAGGATAGTACCTTATGTGTCTTACGTTGCGAGATTGGTACGGCGAATTTACAGCTGTGTACAGAGGAAAAAGGAAAATTTCGAGGAGATAAATATTTCATCGCTTTTTGCGCTTGTGGTACACGCCCCTATAAAATGACCACCGGTTCAAGAAAAGACCCCTCAGGAAGCGGGTTGTGGTACCACAAAGCACTCTCGCCGAAGTAACTCCGTGGCACTTTCCCTGCACCAAACCTCGCGCTAAAACACACACACCTACACAAGGACACGTACTCGCGCACACACTCACGCGCGCGCGCGCACACACACACACACACACGCGCGCGCGCGCACACACACACACACACACACACACACACACATATATATATATATATATATATATATATATATATATATATATATAATATATATATATATTCTCTCTAATTTCATTGGTTGGTAGTAGGTTGGCAGCTTCTGGATGCGCACCTATTTAGTTATTTTATTAAAAAATGGAAGGATTTACTGACGTTACTCCACAGTTCCCAAATTCAAAAACAACAAAATAAATTCATTGCCAGTAAGTAGCTAAGCATTTGAACTCGTGTAACAGGAGGATATCAATAATTGGAATCTGCTTTAAATCGTATACCAAGTTAAATGTGGCACACAGCTGCCTCGTATCCCGTAAGATGGTTGTATAGATCGTTAAAGTGTGCTATTAGAGGGCATTGAGAAAATAAAGTTTTATTTTTACGTTTACTCAAAGGCAATGCAAACATTGCAAAGGCAATGTTTCATCTTGTAACAATAAAATCAGGACAACATAAAACGTGATACAAATAGACCTATTGACTAGAGAGACTTTTTATTTTATTTTTCCACTTTTTGAAAGTGATCACAATGCTTCAGCTAGGTACCTAGACTTGAGAGCAAAATTCTTGATTGAAAACCGAATCGAAGTCATGTTGTGGACAACTTCCAAGCTGATATGTGGAGGAAAATATTGTTGTTATTTGGTATTTTGCAACATTAAGACGTGACATGATACATGATTTTTATTTATTGGTTGCAACATATAATCGATTTTCAATAGGTTTTGGTTCAGACCATTCAAAAAATTACAATATGAAGAAATTTCGTCAACTGACGGATTGGCATTGATAAATCGATCTTCTCTCTACTCCAATGTAGGGCCCTATAAATTATTGAACGTTCAGACGAACGGCTCAATGATAAAGTTCGGAAGAAAAATAAATGATGACAATCTCGAAACGGGAGTAGGGGAGGGGAGGGGGCATTTAATTCAGTTTAAAGTGTGATTGTGGCGTGAGGGCTATCAGCTATCAACGTTGGGTCATCCATCAACTTGCTCCGACAGTATCAACTCGGAGGCTCTAAGTTCACTAAAGCGTAGTGTATAATAACCACCTACTTCTTCCACTAACTCATCGCTCGTCACGACTTCTAACTCCTATTACAACTATGTTGTTTTTCCTCGTTCATTCATCTTGATATTCAGGGTTTGGAAGTAACAAGGCAGATTTGGGTGAAAACAGTATTTTTATTTAATACTAATGTTTGGTCTCTCGACTGCTTTGCTTAAAATAAGGTTTGTTGGGGTCTTGAGGTTCAGCCAACAAATTATACCACGGTATGTCTAGGCCAACGTATAGTTGTATACCATAGTTAGTATATTTGTATACCACTGCTTCAAGGAAATGCACAACAGACAACCTTTACGTATACGCAGGAAAAACAAACATGAAATGTTCATAAGTACCTGTATATATACATGAATAACTATGTATAATAATGGACCAACAAAACTATTATCAAGTAGGGGATCAAAACATGTAGGGGACTACTTGTTGAAAAATGATTATAAATGAATAGATGATTAAACTGATGAAATCATCATACCCCAATGTGCGAGTTTGCGTGCGCGCGCGTGTGTGTGTGAAAGTGTGTGTGTGTGTGTGTGTGCGTGCGTGCGCACGTCAACTGTCGGTGTTTTTATCTCTTCGGAGCTCTTTCATATCCCTACCCAAGTCAAGGCCATACGTCCCCGTCTCGCAACCCGTGCACACTCTGGGTGAACAAAGGGTGGCAGAATGACCCGCTGGCAATCAGGGGGGAGACTCGTGTCAACACATTGGCAAAGAAAAGTAAATACGACAGAAATGACCTGCGGCAAACGATTTCCGAGCTAAAAGGAGTGTCAACCAACAACATCAGGGTAATGGCCGCAGCCGTGTCATGGCGCGGGGTGTGGTACGGGAAAAGTGTCACGTAGTTACTCGAGTTGGGCATCTCGTCGAGAGTACTCTGTGGTATCACCACCCGCGTCCTGAGGGGTTCTTACTTGAACTGGTGGTCATTCTATAGGGGCACTTCCTTTCATCCCACTCTTCCTCCTCATCCTTCTGCAACTTCCCACATCCCTAGAGCCGGCGTCGGGTTAATCTGGGCGTTCTCCCCACTTTTTAATAATTTGTTTATTTTTTCAATTTAATATTTAATGGTGTGCCCTCTCCGCCTTTGTGGGGAGTAAAAAAAGAACTCGGCCCCAAGAAAAAATTTCGTGACACATCCGCGTAACGTTTTTCGCTGGTTAGTCCAAGTTTCGTGACATTTCCGCGTAACGTTTTTGGGCTGTTAGCTCAAGGCTAAAGCATGTTCCATGCTAAAAAAGTGTGTGTGTGTGTGTGTGTGTGTGTGTGTGTGTGCTGTGCGTGTGTGTGTCTCGGGAGCCGCATTCTACGTCACGATGCGGTTGCCAAGTAGACAGTAGCGCTTTGTCATCCTACAGTTGGGGCCGCGACTGTGTCGTTACACGGGGTGTTGTACGGGAAAAGTGACACGGAGTGACACGAGTTTAGCATCTCGGCGAGATTTCTCCGTGGTAACACCACCCGCACCCTGAGGGGTTCTTACTTAAACTGGTGGTCATTTTCAAGGGGACCTTCCTTTCATCTCACTCTCCCCCCTCCTCCTTCAGCTTCCTTGATCCCAAGGGCCTGCGTCGGGTAAACCTTGGTGTCCTCCCCACTCTACTAATTTAGTTTTTTGTTTTTATTTAATGTTGTTTCCACCTATGAGGGGTTTAAACAATTGTACGTGTGTGTGTGTGTGTGTGTGTGTACAGGCGACAAATTACAACAAGGCCATGGCCGCGACAATGTCGTAACGTAGGAGTTACTTGAGTAGGGCATTTCGGCAGGAGTGCTTCTTGGTATCACCACTCGTGTCCTTCGGGGCTCATTCCTTTAACTGGTAGTCGGTAGATCCTTCCATTCCTTCTTCTTTCTCTCACTTTCATCAACTTTCCTAATCTCTGATGCCGCCGAAACCTGGGCGTCGTCCATTTTTTAATTTAGTGTTTTCGTTTTAGTTATTTAATGGTGTGCCAAAAACTACCGCCTTTGTAGGTAGTTTTGAAAAATTGTAATTTATAACTGTCCAACGAAAGCTAAAAAATACTACCTAGTAATAAAGACATGAAGCTTAGATTTAAGAAAATTTACCGAATGGCTGTAGAATACCTCTTGTGGGTCAAGTGTTTCCTTACCTGAAATCAAATAAAGTTCATTTTTCATTAACGAGTTTCTATGGTTAATTTAATGTTGACACGAAACTTGATAACAATTACAACGCATGATAATTCAGATGTATGAATGAGAAGTTCAGAAGCATGAAATCAGAAGCAAATGTTCCTTTAAGGAAACAAAGTACAAGAAGGTAAACTCCAATAACCAGGCATATTGGGGAATGCAGAAATACGTACATGATAGTAATGATCACGTCCAACTATCATATACAATTTTTAAGAAAATTTTATGAGAGTTTGGTTGAACTCCTAGTGGTTGTTGAGGGTGGGATTGATGGAAGGGTATCACGAGCTGAATATCTTTAATATAAATAATTGATTAATCATCATTCTATAAATTCTTTATGAAATAATGAAGAATTATCAAATTCTTTTGAAATAAGCAACCATAATTGCTTTCGAGTCTGCCAATAAGTAGGGGAAGCATTGTTTTCTCTTTCCCCCAGAGCCCTACTGGTTCGATCTTATCGAAGCAAAGCTTATGGCATGTGTGAGATTGCGAGGGCCGAATTCCATTTAACAAGGTCAAATAAATTTTCGTACAGTTTCAAATTCAACAAAAAAAAACCTCGAAAAAGTTATTAATAGTTGGTATAGTATCAGTTGGTTTGGGATCAACTAATCAAACGAAGGTCGAGTTTGGTATCGTTTTCAATAGTTTGCGCCACACAGAATCGACTAAAACTACTGTTAAAGCTTTAAAGTTGTCCTTGACGACAATACGACGTCGTCCTAGTCGTCACTGACGACATTCATTGTCAAATCATCAAAAATCGAGTTTGGCATCGTTTTCAAAGTTTTCGTCACATATAGGATGGAGTGAAACCCTTCTAAGCAACCAATTTTTCAAACTTCGTGAGGAACCTGGACAGCGACCCAACTATTAGGTACATATAGACTATAAATTATACGGTTAATACGTTGTAAGCGACCATACGGTCGGACGTTGTGCACGATCATACCATGTATAAAAGATCATATTATCGCAATATATATGAAAAAGCGTTTCACTCTAGTTTTCGTTTCAGAATGCCTCATAACGTAAAATTTTTGAAAATTTTTATTCTAAAAATCAATCGATTTTATGAATTTTATGCCTCATAACGTATCAATCAAAGAAAATATTTCAACAGTTTCTATGATAATTTGATAAAAAGGCCTCGCCTATACGAGCCTCCTAGTTCTGCGCTATCGCAGGTGAATGAATAAAATCTGCACGCTGACGTTCAGTGAAAAATTGCCAGACAGGATAAACTATACTTAGTTCACCTGAATTGAGAAGGTGAATATTCGTTTTTTATTCATAAGCTAAAAGGGAATTGGATACAGGAAAGTAAAGGGACGTCCCCAAGCTGAGAGAGGGATGTTCCTGAATTATGCATAGAGAAGGTGGGCCCATACATATACTGATATACAGCCCCACCCCACCTTTTTGCCCACCCCTTGCATCAGTCATTCCTTTCATACTTCTGTATGTATACAAACAAAACCCACGCTATCACCATGAATATTGATATCATACGCGGCAATACTATCCCTGGGGCGCGAGAATGTCCATCGTCGATTGTTTGGGAAAGACCGAAGATCACTATTTCCAATGATACGCTACAGTTTCGCCTAAATTAATGGAATCAGTCGCTCAAAAAATCAAATTTCTGAGTTGGGTATAAATTCGGTAGCTACGTACTTTTTTGAAAAGTTTGATCCACTGCAAGACTTATAAAGGCACGAAGAAGAAACGGAAGTAGAAATAGATTGATTGTGAGGTTATTTTGCAGCAGGTTGTGTAAATTTTTTCCATAGTATCTTCTTCAAATTTTGTGCAATTTTTTTCACTTTTTTACTAAATTTTTAGTCCTGAAATGGATATTAGTAAAAAAAAAAAAAAAAAAATTCTCACGTTGTCTCAACATACATTGAAGACCCAGAGACATAATTATTGCCGCTGAGTGACAGGTGAGTAAGAAAGCTGTGCATAACGTGTTAAAGTTGTGGAAGGAAATTGGATCTCTCCATTCTCGACGTGTTGGAAGGAGTGGTAGGACAAAAAGACGTCACCAACTTCCAAACCCATTGCAAGTAAATCTTTTTTCAGATCAATAGCAGTTCTTCTAGGATCACCTTTAGAAATCCTAAATAGCAGGGTGTCAGTTCTTGGAGAGGTATTGCTTCCGAGTCTCCCTAAAGGTAGCGGAACCAATGTTTTCACTTTCGTGAGAAAAAAATGTGTGGTCTCAAAATTAAAATTTTACGTTTTAGACCATTATGAACAACTTTGGTTCCGTGTCTGTCTGTCTGTGTGTGTCTGTATGTATTTTTGTCGTGTGCCCGCAAATCCTTGTAACAAGCTTATTTTCTACAGTTTTCATATGATTTGGATATAATTTTCAGGGGATGTTCGAGCTAGGGCGTAGACTTGACTCAATACCTCACTTTGCGCATGCGCAAATGTAAATTCTACCAAGCATCATTTTCTCACGCTCTAATCGTCCGATCTCACTCAAATTTGGATTTTAGTTGGGGGATGGCGATTTGATCATCTCTTATCAATTTCAACATGGTTGTATCATTAATAGCTACTGCGCATGCGCCTATGTGAAATCCTTGTAACGACCTTAATTTCCACTGTTTTTATGCGATTTCGATGAAATTGTTAGAGAATGCGCGAGTTAGGTTGTAGATGTTTCCATATCAGTTTCATTGTTGCCAAATACATACTTCATTCTGCGCATGCGCAAACGTAAATTCCATTATGCTCCATTTTGTCACACTCTAGTCGTTAGATTTCGCTTAAATGACTTAAGATGAATTGATTACCTCATATCAATTTCAACACTATTGTATCATTAATAGATACTGCGCATGCCCCAATGTGAAATACTTGTAATGACCTCAATATCCATAGTTTTCATCCGGTTTTGATGAAATTGCGAGCGAATGCGCGGTTTAGGTTGTAGATGGTCCCGTGCCAATTTCATTGTTTTCAACTCATCAGTTCATTCTGCGCTTGCGCAAACGTAAATTACATTGAGTATAATTATTTCCTTTCTTAATTGACCAATTATGAATTCACGCTACTTCTTGATTTACTCTTTTCCGCTATGGAATTTTTCAAGATCATTTAAAACTTTTCAATGATATATACATTCATGATAGGTAAGCGAGGAAGCTATGTGCCACACCCAACTTGGCAGACTTTTTTTTCCCTACCACTCTTTCCAACGTGTCGAGAATTGAGAGATCCAATTTCCTTCCACAACTTCAACACGTTTTGCACAGCTTTCAGACTCACCTGACACTCTGTGGCAATATTTTTCTGGGGCTCAAACGTTTGTTGAGACAACATGAGGATTTTGCTGCGCTTTTTTAAAATTATTTATTTATTTATTTTTAAACACTAATATCCATTTTAGGACTAAAAGTTTAGTAAAAAAAAATTAAAAAATTGCACAAAATTTGAAGAAAATGCTTTGAAAAAAAAAACTGACACTACCTGCTACATAATAACCTCACAATCAATCAATTTCTACTTCCGTTTCTTCTTTGTGGCCTTATAAGTCTTGCAGTTGACACAAACTTTTCAAAAAAGTATGTCGGTAAAAACTGGAAGTTAGTGAAAAAACGTTGTTAATTTTCACGAAATAAATGAAGAGTTACAATGGTAAATCTATTTCCACGGTTCTTTGAAAACCATAAAATAAAAAAGTTCCAGTCATGCAGCATGATCGTATAAGCGGATTTTCGTAAATTATCGTATTGCATAATGTACGAAATTTAAGAAATTGTCAACTATTAATTTTATGGCAAAAAACGTGTTCTAAATCATAATCTGCTATTCAAAAAGAGATTTTAGATTCTTATCTTTTTTGCAGTTTTTTATCGATTTTTTCAGTAAATTTCAATTAATTTTAAGTACATTTTCAGCATAATTGTATACAAAAACTCGTAACTATTCTATTTTATAGTTAATATAGTAGAATTACAAACCATTGAAAATCGAGCTGATTTTAGGCGAGTCCTCTCCTCCCCCTGTCAAGACTTTTGCCCTTCAAAATCACCTAGTGGAGTTAATATTGGTCTGATTTCAGTATGCTAAAGCTTATTCTACTCAAGATTAAATACTTTCCAAAGTTTGTATCGAGCATATTTTAGCTGAGACCTTTCCCCATTGACTTACAGCCAAACTTATGAATTGTTTGTCATTTTACTCATGTATTTCGCAAAAACGGCCTTTTACTTTGTACTGTATAGCATTTGAAAGTCAAATTAACCTTTTCACAAGTCAAATTAACCTTTTTACAAGTCAATTTAACCTTTTTTTACAAGTCAAGTTAACCTTTTTACAAATGAAAATAACCCTTTTACAAATCCAAATAACCCTTTTACAAATCAAAATAACCCTCCTTGAGCAATGCGCGAAAATCGTTGAAGGGCTAAGAAAAGAAACATAATATATTGAATACGACAAAGTAGGAGTAATAATAATTTAAAAAAGTAGGAGTAATAATAATTAAAAAATATCAATTTTCCAACAAAAAATATATCAAAACTTTCCATCAAAAACTCAATCAACAAAAATATCAATTTTCCAACCTGTTGCACTTCGATGTGAATTTTCTTCCACTTCGCTTGACGATACATTATTACCCCGCCGGCGTACATTACTGCGTGAGTTACGCAATCGAAAAGCGTCACTCTCATTGCTGCTGCTACTGCACAAATCCGACTCGCTCATATCTAATTATTATAGTTAAATAGTAGTTGACACTCGAAAAACTAATGTTCACTTCAACAACGGATAAATCTCGACAAAGATTATTGCCAACAAACAGAAGGATATGAAAATTACTTAAAGATCACAGTGAGAAGGAATACTGGGGTAGGTATTCATGAAGACCACAGTGAGAAGGAATACTGGTGTAGAAATTCATGAAAAAGGAATGCCAGTTAAGCCCGTACTCCTATTTCTTTGCCCTTCAACGATTTTCGCGCATTGCTCAGGGAGGATTATTTTGATTTGTAAAAGGGTTATTTTGATTTGTAAAAGGGTTATTTTGATTTGTAAAAAGGTTAAATTGACTTGGAAAAAGGTTAATTTGACTTGTAAGAAGGTTAAATTGACTTGTAAAAAGGTTAATTTGACTTGTAAATGCTGTAATGGGAAACGGTCTGAGTAAAAAATTGCTCGAAAAGAACTTTGGGAAGTATTTAACCCTGAATCGAATGAGGTTTGGCAGACCTGTATCTAACCAATATTGAAGCCGCTTGGGGTTTTTGAAGGGCAAAAGTCTAGGCGTCTTTAAGAGATTATCTGTACAAAACAAAAAACTGCACAAAATTGTTGAAAATTCTAAAATTTATTAATATCATAGTATTAATTAGGGAAGGTTATTTTACGATCCATTTGATAGGTAAGCAGCTATTAATTTATGTGAAATCTATTCGCACAAAATGGTCTTAAAATATCACATAATATGTTGCGAAAAAAATTGAAAAATTCGTTCAAATGGCTATGCTGCGTAAATGGAATATAACATTTCATTATGACTTTCCGTCACGTCCCTACCAACAGAGAGGGATATCAATAATACCAATCCCAAGCAAAGTTCAATATCCCTGTTGTTTGCTCGAAGGCTGTATCACCCGAGCGAGAGGGTCGGTTCGGAGTCGATTGTTAACTCGTCAGCCACCTAATTAATTCTGCCGTTAACGAATGAACCCCCGCTGTTTATTTGTTTTTACAATTTCGTCGAGTAAAACGTTTTAGCAACCCTCCCTAACTTGCGTTTCCTCCCGGCTATGGAAAGTAAACAGTTTCCTGGTTATAACAACCGCATTGTTCGCCACGAACACTCAAACTCCTTTCAGTGAAGTAAGTAGACGAGAAATATCAACAGGAAAGTACCTAGCCTACCATATTAGAGAGTTCCTGGTTACTGCGGTTTTCTAATACGGTGAACGTAAATCTAGGGAAAATCAAAATTTTGCTAACACGCTGGCTGTTACTGCAGTGCAAGCTCGTTGTTTCACGCGTCTTCACACGTCGTCTCTTATCCAATGTTTTGTAACCAGACGCTGATTCCGACTCTGTTTTCCTTCAACCTGATCTCAGTTTCCATCATCCATCATCGTGTTTTATTTTGTTTTCAATCCGTAGTGATATTTGCTAGGGTTTGTTTGAGGGTGAGAAATAGGTTAGCTTCTCGTATTTGTTTATTGTTGCTTAGCGCCTTCGCCTTAATGGCCACGTCAGAGCTTATTGCATAGGTATGGAAGGGTCGTTTGGTTGGTACAATTTCCATGGGACACATCACATAATCCGAGTGTATCTTCTAATATTTTAGACTCAATATAGGTCTTTTTATTTCAATCATTAGGGAGATCCATCCTCTCGTTGCTTTATACTGGTGTATGTACCTTTTAGCATGTTCTTAAGGGGAGGGGGGTTAATTTTACTGTTAAAATAAATAAAATATGCAAGTTAGGGAAGCTATTACTTATCATTAGAAGAAATTGTACCAAGCAAACGACCCTCCCCATATACAGTAACCTCTGACGAGGCCACTAAGGCGAAGGCGCTAAGCAACAATAAACAAATACGAGAAGCCAACTATTTCTCACCCTCAAACAAACCCTAGGATGTATTCCTTGAAGCCTACTATACTACCCCACCCATAGTGATACTTGTAAAGTGAACTTTTGTAATTGGGCAAGACATTTTTTATCCTCTCTCTCGAAATTTGTTGGTTACGTTTCCAGATACGTAGGTAGATTTCAAAAATCAAATCAGTCCGTCGTCCAGCGTTCTATTTGTGCTATGAAATTCATCGAGAAGTATTAGGCTTCGTAGGCTTATAATTACATTCTCAAGTTTATTCGCCCAAAGGGCCGATTTTTTTTCTTTTTTTTCCCCCACTCAGGTAACATCATTCTGATATATTTGGTATATAGGCCCGTTTATTATACGGAAGCCAGCTAATCTGTATTTTGCTGAAAGGATTTATTCAGGATATTTTTATATCTGTTGAGTTGCGAGCATCCAGATCCCCCAAACTATAGGTAGATCATTCTGATGTGTTACATAGGCCCGTTTACTATACGCAGGTCCAATTACGGTTTATAAAGCGGCCAGTTTATTATAACATTCGCAATTTGAATTTAACTTTTCGCCAATTGAATTGAACTTTACGCATATTGAATTAAACCTTGGGCAAATCTGTTATTTTAGTCAACACATGTACATCTTCGACAAAATGTATATACCTACTGTAATCACAATTCGAACAAGTGATGGAACAAGCTCAAAAAGTGTAGATTTAAACATAATCCAGCACCTCATGAAGGTAATCCGTAGGTTAACTATTATTTTTTTAATAACAAAACTCAACTCGCAACGTATTCTTCTATAGTTGACATTTTAATTTATAGGCATTGTAAGAAGACTTCTAAAAGCAAAAGTTAATGGACAGGTCATCCAAGAGTAGCTGAAACATATCCACCACGTAATTTGCTCAATCTTGTGGCGGGAAGGAGTGTACCTACTTACCAAGCAACAGAAAGGGATCAGTGTTCTTTCCTTAATGTTATTGATCTTTTCTCGTTTAATTTAATTTGCGGAAAGTTTAATTCAATTTGGAAAAAGTTTAATTCAATTCGCGAAAGGTTTAATTCAAACTACGAATGCTATATAGGGTGATTCTCTCGCAGATGCAAAAAAAAATTTGGGTGAAACTACATCAAAAATGGAGTAAAATGCCGCCAACCGCATATTTTTATCTCAATCCGTACTCGAGATATGATTTTTTAAAGGTTTTTTTCAGGAATATCGTGTTTTTTCATTTTAAACTCGGATTTCTCCACTTTTCCTTACTTAATTTTAACTTTCAACCTCATTTTCGGTTTCAGCATTAAGTTTCTTATAAGAATAGTGTACTTGGGTTCTTAAAAAGTACCATCCGAAGACCCTCACATCAGCTCAAACATTGACGATTTTGAAAAAATAATATTTCTGAAAATCTTTAAAACTTTACTACTCTTTTAAAAAGAATCCTGGAAACTGGCAAATCTCATGAAAACTGCTTCATCTAATATGCTTTCCAACGGTATTATCAATTTTACTTTTATTTTGTTATTTAGGGAAGAAAATAATGTTTTAATGTTAAAAAATGTGGGTTTTTCAATGAAATTGTTGGTTTTCTCGAAAGATGACCCTCCATGAAAATACGAGTATGGGGTCGGTTTCTATGTATTTTTTCACGCTGTATCGAATGGTAACATTTGTAGATCTCTCCAACTCCGTTATAACCGAGTTTTGCACTTAAAATCGCAAATGTTTAGTTTGTTTGTTACGATTAAATGTATGTGTGTTATGGGATAAAACTAGTTAATTAAAGTGTAAAACTCGATTATAACGTAGTTGAGAGATCTGCAAGAGTTTCCATTTGATCCAGCGAGAAAAAATACATAGAAACCGACCCCATACTCGTTGGTTCATGGAGGGTCATCTTTCGAGAAAACCAACAATTTCATTGAAAAACCCACATTTTTTAACATTAAAACATTATTTTCTCCACTAAATAACGAAATAAAAGTAAACTTGATTATACCGTTGGAAAGAGTATTAGACGAAGCAGTTTTCGTGAGATTTGCCAGTTTCCAGGATTCGTTTTGGAAGAGAAGCAAAGTTTTAAAGATTTTCAGAACTATTATTTTTTCAAAATCGTCAATGTTTGAGCTGATGTGAGGGCCTTCGGATGGTACTTTTTAAGAACTCAAGTACACTATTCTTATAGTAAATTTAATGCTGATTCCGAAAATGTGGTCAAAAGTTAAATTTGAATGAAGAAAAATGGAGAAATTTGAGTTTAAAAAGAAAACAAACACGGTTTTCCTGAAAAAACCTTTAAAAAATCATATCTCGAGAACGGATTGAGATAAAAATATGCAATTGGCGGCATTTTACTCCATTTTTGATGTAGTTGTACTCAAATGTTTTTTTTTTTTGCATCTACGAGGGAATCACCCTGTATAGTATTTGCAAATAGAGTTAATCTTTTTGCAAATTAAATTAATCTTTAGGCAAATTTAATTAAACTTGTTACAGATAAATTTAATCTTTTTACAAATAAAGTTAATCTTTTCGCAAATAAAGTTAAACATTTTACAAACAAAGTTAAACTTTCAGCTGCGGTAGGTAAGTTTGATTTTTAACGCAAATCATGTTTTTTAAACAAAGAACATGAACAAAGAACAAGAACATAAACAAAGAAAAGGTCAAAGAAAAACAACGTCCTTTTTCTAATAGTGAGGTGAACAAGCTCTTCTAATGAAGACGTTGTACACTTGCAGCAGAAGTTAAATTAATGAACTTGTTGATTACATAGTTAGATCGGTCGTTCGGCGTAATTTCTCCGACACTTCGAAATAGAACTTCCACTAAGTTATGTTCCCAAGGAGCGCTCGAATCTTCGAGCCGCATTCTTAATTTTTGAAAATGCGTGTCCTGCTGGGTTGAGCAAAGGAGAATAAGGCGGCAGAAATTGTATGAGAAGAATTCCTGAAGTCGTTAACCTCTCGAGCCTTGTGGATTTTGGCATCATCCATTAATAACACTGTGCTTCCGGCTGTCGCTGTTCCACCTATTGTAGAAAGTTTTAAATTCAAATGTTCAACTTTATTTGTAAAATTTAACTTTGTTTGCAAAAAAAATTTACTTTATTTGTAAAAAGATTAAATTTATCTGTGAAAGATAAAATTTATTTGTAAAAAGTTTAATTAAATTTGCCAAGACATTAATTTGATTTGCAAAAAGATTAACTCTATTGGCAAATGCTATAGTATTTTACCTTACCTACAGTTAAACCTTTTTCGCAATGATTTGAACCTTTTTTACTTTAAATTAAACCTTTTCAACTTACATTTAAACCTTTTTTACTTTCATTTAAACATTTTTTACTATCATTTAACCCTTTTTCACTTTCATTCAAACCTTTTTTACTTTCATTTTACCCTTTTTCACTTTCATTTAAATATTTTTTACATTGAATTAAACCTTGGAAGAGAATGTTAATTTATGTAAAAAATAAACTCATGGATGATACGCTGGCTGTCAGGGTTGAAAGCAGGTGCCTACCCCGGTGCCGATCTAGGGAGAAAGAGAGGAAGACACATTCAGTCGCCTCATTTCTCCTAAAAAGAAGGCGATCCGTATTTACCCATGTCTTCGTAACTGGGGTACCTCCTGTGTGTCAAGACGAGCTTAAGGCGATTACTACTGAAATTAAGTTTTCAACTGTTTTCCGTTGAACTGTGAAGTGTCTTCTTTTCAACTGTGAAGTGTCTTCTTTTCAACTGTGAAGTTTTCATGTGTTCATTTTGTTCAAAAATTCATTTTCTTACTTGGGAATAGAAGAAGGTTCAATTCAATGTAAAAAATGTTAAATGAAAGTAAAAAGAGTTTAAATGAAAGTAAAAAAAGTTTAAATGAAAGTGAAAACGGTTTAAATGAAAGTTAAAAAGGTTTAATTTAAAGTTAAAAAGGTTTAAATCATTGCGAAAAAGGTTTTACTAAAAGGTAAAATACACTGCCATGGACATGGCACAGAAGCTTCCTCGTGGCATCAACGTGACTTTAACAAGAAAAATACCGGGATCATCTCTGAAAATTTGAACAAAATCCGATAAAATTAACTAAGCTGTGACCGTAACAAAAACATCACTTTCGCGCATGCGCCTAGAGTACCGCTGCTGATGATCGCGAAGAACGTGATACGGGACCTCAAGAAACCTTGTCCGCATCATCCCTGAAAATCTGACCGAAATCCGTTCACAATTGCCTGAGTTATGACCGAAACAAGAAAATTTTGTTTGCGCCTGCGCAGAGGCTACTGTTGATTCGATCATGACGGAACTGAAAGGGCCATGTAGGGACTATACCCGCAAGATCCCTAAAAATTTGAAGAAAATCGCATCAAAATTGTGGAAATTACGGCTGTTGCAAGGACCGTAACAAGAATATTTCGTTCACGCATGCGCAAAGCGTACCGCTAATTCAATTATGATGATTGTCTTATGGGACCTCAAGAGACCTTACCCACATCATCAATCTGACCGAAATCCGTTCAACATTGACCTAGTTATGACCGTCACAAGGAATTAACGTTAGCGCCTGCGCAGAAGCTACCGTTGATTCGATCATGACGAAGTTGATAGGGGACCATCTAGAGCTTAACCCGCAAGATCCCTGAAAATTTGGTTAAAATCGGATCAAAATTGTGGAAGTAATGGCTGTTACAAGGAAATGTGGACAGACAGACAGACACGGAACCAAATTTGTTCAGGAGGCTCTGAAACGGAAAAAGCGAGTGGAAATTTTGATTTTGGAGCAAAAAATTGTTTTTCATTTCGAAAGTGAAAACAAAGCTTCCGCTGCCGTGCAGTCTCGGAAGCAATATTATTTGTATGGAGGCTGATTAAGGTATGGTGGCTGGTGGTGGGGGGTATGACGGGACTCTTGAACGTAAAGTCTAATGGACTCAGCGCGGATTCCTCCGCCGTATTCGCGAGAGGAGGAAGGGTGGAGGGTGTGGGGGGGGGGGGGGGGGGGGAGTCCGCGGGGCGGCCGGATGATGAGATACCTTGAAGCTGACCTTGGGAGCTGCGGGTGATGCTGGAGATGTAGGTGAAATAGGAGAGGAGGGGAGGGCAGGGGAAGATGAAAAAAAAGAGGGGAAGGAGGACCCACTCTAACGGTTCGTTACATCCAGATAACTTCGCCGACCGTGGAAGTTTTGCTTGTGCAGTGATGAGCTTGAGTTGGGTATGGGTGCGGAGTACGGGGGAGGTGCGGAGTATGGGCGGGTGCGGAGTACGGAGGAAGTGCGGAGTACAGGGGGGTCAAACCTCTCAGCAGGTTTTTTTCCTTCCTTCCTCGGAACGGGTTTGTTTACCCGGCGACTTCGTGACCCATAATCGCGCGATTGTGACGTCACGGGAATCGTGGCTGTAGCAACGGCAAAAGGAATTCGTGATCCTCAATCTGAGATGATTCATAATTTAGTCAATTCGAAAATTTTCTATGGAGCTACTGCAATAACACAATGAAGAAACTTTAATGAATACAAAAGAAATTTGGATACCCATAGTGTACAAAAAAAAACCAAACACATGAGAAAACACAGTTTTAGGATCTTGAGAGTCGGTCAGGATAATAAAATTCAAGTCTTCAAAGCCAACGTTTCGATTTATTTATACATCATCATCATCAGGGCTACAACAAGATGAGATTCCAAAAGTCGATTTATTGAACAGCTGTTGTTCGACATGTTGCATTATGACAAATAGAAGAATTAATAATAAATATACATAGTATTACATACCTTGGGGAATTTAGGCAGGTTTCTACAAAGTCATTTCGTAGTTTATACCGCATGTACATGACTTCAAGTTTACATGTTTATATGACATGAATGTACATACTACATGTGCTATAAACTAAGAAATGACTTTGTAGAATTCTCCAAGGTATGTAATGCTATGTATATGTATATTTATTATTAAATTTTCTATTTGTCATAATGTAACATGTCAAACAACAGCTGTTCAATTACTACACTTTTGGAATCTCATCTTGTTGTAGCCCTGATGATGATGTATAAATACATCGAAACGTTGGCTTTGAAGAACTGAATTTTATTCTCCTGACCGACTCTCAAGATCCTAAAACTGTGCTAATTATCACTTAGCGGTCAAGAAACTAAACCATATTGACATATGACAAAGCTACAACATTTGCGATCATACTATTAAAAAAATGAAATATTATTCTTTCGTGCCCATTGGCAGGTTCCTCAGCACTCGGATAAGTACGATTATAATATGTAAAACCAATGAATGAACTGAAGAAAGAAAAAATCGGCCCTTCGGGCATCCCCCCCCCCCCCCCCCGGACCCCCCCGGATGTTATTACTTTGAGCCTGACTGCTAAAATGTAAAAAACATGGAATCATGTTTTAGCTCCTCGCTCTCACTTTATTATAGAAATGATCACGACAATTGAGCTCTTGTGATGATGATCTCCTAATAGAAACTCGCGAGTAAACATTCACTTTTTTATAGGAAGAAGCTAAAGAGGCTACACACGAAATTACAGCATCCTATAGTGTAAAGTATAGAAATTACCTATTAAAATGATTTAACCACCGCTTCACAAATCAAACCGTTCTCGCAATATTCGGATCACCTGCTATGAATCACATAATCGAAACACCAGCTCAATGAAATCATCAGAAATTAACAAGCGGTCGCAATCATGTTCACAATATCAATAATTGAGAATGATCACCTGTGTGTAAACAATTATTCAAATAACCTTGCTCATCACTCAGCTTGTTGGCCACGCACTTCGCAGTAGTTAACATAATATGGTTGGATAAATCGAGAGCTTTCGAACGAATGGTCAACGAATTTTGTGGGTTGAAAAACGACGAAGTACCATTTCCCTAGCAACGACTCGGTTGTAAGCGGAAATCATCACAATTATTGGCGCTACTTTCATCTCACTTTATAGTCTCACTTTTCGGCGGGGGATCCATCGCTAAAACATGATTCCATGTTAAAAGTTGGGTGTGGCACATAGCTTCCTCATTTACCTATCATGAATGTATAGACCTATAGAGCATTGAACAGTTTTAAATGATCTTGAAATATTCAATAGCGGAAAAAAGTAAATTAAGAAGTAGCGTGAAATGTCACAATTGGTCAATTAGAAAACGAAAAAATGATACTCAATGTAGTTTACGTTTGTGCAAGCGCAGAATGAACTGATGAGTTGAAAACAATGAAATAAGTAACTGCACATTCGCTGACAATTTCATCAAAATCGGATGAAAACTGTAGAAATTAAGGTCATTACAAGTATTTCACATTGGCGCATGCGCAGTAGCTATTAATGATACACTCGTGTGGAAGTTGATATGAGATAATCAAGTCATCATCTTCCAACTATCATCTAAATTTAAGCGAATTCGAACGACGAGAGTGTGAAAAAATGGAGCATAATGGAATTTACGTTTGCGCATTCGCTGAAAATTTCATCCAGATCGGATGAAAACTGTGAAAAATGAGCTGGTTACAAGGATTTCATATTGGCTCTCGCGCAGTAGTTTTTAATGATACAATCATGTTGAAATTGATATAAGATGATCAAATAGTCATCACCCAACTATCATCCGACTTTGAGCGAGATCGGACGACTAGGGCATGAGAAAATGATGCTTGGCAGAATTTACGTTTGCGCATGCGCAGAGTGAGGTATTCCCCGCACATCCCCTGAAAATTTCATCCAGATCGGATGAAAACTGTGGAAAATTAGCTTGTTACAAGGATTTGTGGACACACGACAGACACACACACACACACACACACACACACACACACATACACGCAGACACAGATAGTCGTCAAATCAGCCGAAAATCGAGTTTGTTGTCGTTTTCAATAGTTTTCGCCTCACAGAATCGACTTAAACCAATATAAAACCTTTAAAAGTTGTCCTTGACGATGACCGTCGTCCGCGACGTCAACTCAACCGAAAATCGAGTTTTTGACAACCAGTTTTTCAAACTTCGTGAGGAACCTGTTCAGCGGACCAACAAGTACTTATTAACCTTTAAACTGTCATTCATTCAAAACGATGTCAAAATTACCATTTCAAGAAAATCTACGGATAGGGAAGTGAGGTCTAAAAAGGGATCCTCATGGTTTAATCCCTTTTCTACTCCCAGGAGTAGGGAAGCCAACCAAAACATGACAAGGAGGCGGAATATTCATGGGAAGCCCCTTCTCAGCCGGTGGTCCCGAAACTGAGGTTAAAACCCCGAGTCCCGCAGAACAATGGGACTAGGAAGATCCTATTAGGGAATCGGGGGTGCGGCAAATTCGATTGCAAGGAGGTATTGAGGAGGTAACAACAATAGCTTTCTACGGCTCAAGGGCGTCACCTTCCGAAAGGAAGTTTCTATCCGAGCTACAATAGCCACGAAAATCCTCGCAAACAAAAGTCGGAGCCGATGGCTGTTATTTATTGAATAAGTTGGTTCCTTCGTCGGGCGCTCCGGGAGGTCGTTTGTGTTTGAGGTTCTCGCAAAAAAACCTTCCGAAAGACCAAACATTTATTGACGTATGCAAAAAAAACTGTCCGCCGAGTTGTGGCACCTCAGCTTCCAAGCATATTGTGCTCACCAAAGAGTCGTTTAGATAGCAGTACAGGAACTGATTCATTGAGGGGCTGTCAGTGCCCAATTTAGAAATAGATTAGGAATTTAGGGAAGAGTTGATACTAAACATAGTACATTTTCTCCTTCCTATAGGTTGCGGAAGCATTGTTTTCCCTTGAGAGATGGAAAAGTTGTAGTCTCCACTGAATTCAAACGGCTTTTGTTTTTTTGCAGTGGTAATATTTCCACTCGTTTTTCGTATTTGTCCATTCTGAACAACTTTCGTTTCGTGTCTTTCTGTGTGTGTCTGTATATTTGAGTGTGTCTTTAGTGTATTCGCAAATCCTTGCAACTAGCTTAAATTCCACAATATTCAACGGATTTTTATGAAATGATCATGGAATGTGCGGGTTTGGGTGAAGATGGTCCCCTTTGAGTTTCGTTGTTCCCAAATCAATACTTTTTCACTCAGCGGATGCGCAAACGTAAAATCCATCAGCATCATTTTCTCACGCCTCCTTCGTCCGATCTCGCTCAAATTTGGAAGCTAAGTCGCAGAGATTAATTTGAGCATTCCCTAGCGATTTAAACATAATCCTATCATTTGTAGCTACTGCGCATGCGCGAATGTGTATTCCTTTTTAAACGAGCCTAATTTCAACAGTTTTCATCCGATTTTGATGAAATTTTCAGGGAATGTGCAGGTTATGCTAAAATTAGTCCGCTATTAATTCCATACTTTTCAAATCATTACTTCATTTTGCGCATGCGCAAACGTAAATTTCTTCAATCATTATATTTTTACGCCCTAATCGTCCAATCCCGCTGAAATTTGTTGCATAGTTGGTTTAATTTTTCCATGTTAATTTCAACATGATTGCATCATTACTAGCTTCTGCGCATGCGCGAAAGTGTACTCCCAGGAACAAGGTCTAGTTTTCACCAGATTTTGATTACATTTTCTGGGAATTAGTGGGGTTAGGCTGTTGATTGTATTGGCGCTAACGTAAATTACTGAAAGCATCATTTTCCCGTTTCCTTAATGAACAATTTCGAAGTTTTACGTTACCTACATCTTGATTGACCATATCCCGCTATGGAGTTTACAATTGTAATGGACTTAGGTAGCCCCCCAGAGGTGCAATGGGGTCCTAAATCCTCGAAAAAGAGATAGAGAGGATGACAGTATCCCGTCAGAAAGAGATACCAACTCCTACTAATAGCATTAATGTGCTATGTTCGGAGTAGATTGGATTTCCAGGACCTGGATCACCCATCCAACGCCAAACTCAGCCTCTCAAGAACACGAGAAGAGGCGTGCGACTCCCGTTGTTTTCCAACGGAGCGACGGCAGCGCTTTCTCTGGGATTCTGACGGGAACTCTGTCATACTCCCCCACTTAAATACATAGTTGATTGAAGAGTAAGTATGTTAACCAGGTGGAATAGTTTACTGGCTGAGAACTGATGCTCATTAATAAATAGCTGCATTGGCGATTGAGGATGGGAAAAGAGAAATTAAAACAGGATGGATTGTCAATGAATCTTCATAGGAAGTCTTCATTAGGTAATTAACCCCCAATCAAAGATTGGAACAATCGGGAATAAACGGTGGCTCAACTATGGAGACTTATACCTTAAGGAAAATAAAATAGATATAAATTAATATGCCCACATTGGGGACTTAAATTGGAAACTAAGCCCTGGAAATTGGGAACAATGCCCTTGAATAATTGGGAACAATGCCCTTGAATAATTGGGAACCATGCCCGGGTATAAAGAATAATAATAAAAATAGCAAAGGCCAGGTATACCATAGGTATGAAATTGAAAATATAAAAAGGGGAATAAAAGATAAATTATAAGTCAAAGACCAATGAAATTATTTATATACCAAAGGGTGATAATGGGAATTCCTTCTGGAACCCCGGGCCATGTTTCTTCTGAAACATTAACGCCCCAAAAATAGTGGATTGGATTACTAGGCGTTAGCCTGTCCATAATCCTAACCTCGCTCTGCTACCATATCAGAGATCTAGGTAGCCCTCCAGAGGTGCAATGGGATCCTAAATCCTCGAAAAAGAGGTAGAGGAGGATGACAGTATCCCGTCAGAGAGATACCACTCCTACTAATAGCATTAATGAGCTATGTTCGGAGTAGATTGGATTTCCAGGACCTGGATCACCCATCCAACGCCAAACTCAGCCTCTCAAGAACACGAGAAGAGGCGTGCGACGCCCGTTGTTCTCCAACGGAGCGACGGCAGCGCTTCTCTGGGATTCTGACGGGAACTCTGTCACACAATTATTATTTAAGCCATTTCAATGATCTATACATTTATGTTATTTTCAATTGGTAGGTACCTACTTTCTTAAATATCGGGACTAGTAAAATGTAGATGTTTTTAATTACTTGCATTAATTTTCCCTCTGCAGCTGCCCATATCCACGCAGGCATATTGGTGTCAACCTAAGGATCTGCAATTTTAAATGGACCTCCTTTGTAATATCAAGAATTTAATATCAGTGCACACTGATCAGCAGTGGGGCCTCTGAGCCTAAATTGTTTTCAATCGGCTTATGATCACGGTGGTCCGCTGACTGATTCAAGGCCGTCTGAAATGCCGACGAAAACTGACTACAAGGCGGTGTTCCGGAACCTTGTACTTACGAGTAGAAATTGACCCCCCGGGAAATCCGAGCTGATCGTTTACTCGTACAAGACGCTAATCAAACATTCAGTTTTTGGGTGTTGTAACAACCTAAATTATGGGCTCAGCAAAAAAAGATTGGGTGAAACTAGACCCCAAATGGGATAGGATGCCACCAACCGCACTTTTTTATTTCAACCCGTTGCCGAGATATGATTTTTTAAAGTTTTTTTCGACAAAAACACGTTTTAGACCATAAAAACTTCATTTTCTCCACTATCAATATACTTTTTTCAATTTTTGACCTCATATCTGAAACCAGCGTTAAATTTCGTATAAGAATATTGTTCTCTGGATCTTCAGAAGTTCAATCCTTAAACCATAATCCTTGTTCAAACGTGAGAAAATTATAAAAACCAAGTTTCCTGAAAATCTTCTAAGCTGTACTGTCGCCCAATAAATAATGTTGAGACTTATTAAACCTCACAAATTTATTGTTCATTTAAAGAGCTTTCAAACGATGGAGTCGCTTTTGAAATTTCCTTTCAAATTGGTGCAGTTATTTAACCTGGAAGATGAAAAAACGTGTTACCTTTTGGTTGTTTTTTTTTTCTTGATGGACGGGTGGGATGAGAAAACAAATAAAAACACGGAGGCTGTAAAAAACGACGAAGACTTCCTAACCTCATTGAATAGTTGAACTCTGTCTCTCATCAATGCGTTGGAATTTGTTTTGACTGAAGAAAATGAGTCAGTTCGTCCATTCACTCTGTGACGGTGGGGTCGGTCCGAAAAAGGGCAAGAGCGTGCAGTCGAGGGAGCCACTTCGAAAACACAAAATTGTGAGTTGCATTTGAAGCAATAATGTAAATGTAAAAGTAAATTTGTTTTCTCTTTATCCAGGAGTAATTTTCATTTGAAATTGCATTTTTTCCGTTGCCGAGTTTTTATTTGTTTTCTCTGCCCGTCCATCAAGAAAAAAAAACAACCAAAAGGTAACACGTTTTTTCATCTTCCAGGTTAAATAACTGCACCAATTTGAAAGGAAATTTCAAAAGCGACTCCATCGTTTGAAAGCTCTTTAAATGAACAATAAATTTGTGAGGTTTAATAAGTCTCAACATTATTTATTGGGCGACAAGGAAGTCTTCGTCGTTTTTTACAGCCTCCGTGTTTTTATTTGTTTTCTCATCCCACCCGTCCATCAAGAAAAAAAAACAACCAAAAGGTAACACGTTTTTTCATCTTCCAGGTTAAATAACTGCACCAATTTGAAAGGAAATTTCAAAAGCGACTCCATCGTTTGAAAGCTCTTTAAATGAACAATAAATTTGTGAGGTTTAATAAGTCTCAACATTATTTATTGGGCGACAGTACAGCTTAGAAGATTTTCAGGAAACTTGGTTTTTATAATTTTCTCACGTTTGAACAAGGATTATGGTTTAAGGATTGAACTTCTGAAGATCCAGAGAACAATATTCTTATACGAAATTTAACGCTGGTTTCAGATATGAGGTCAAAAATTGAAAAAAGTATATTGATAGTGGAGAAAATGAGGTTTTTATGGTCTAAAACGTATTTTTGTCGAAAAAAACTTTAAAACATCATATCTCGGCAACGGGTTGAAATAAAAAAGTGCGGTTGGTGGCATCCTATCCCATTTGGGGTCTAGTTTCACCCAATCTTTTTTTGCTGAGCCCATAATTTAGGTTGTTACAACACCCAAAAACTGAATGTTTGATTTGCGTCTTGTACGAGTAAACGATCAGCTCGGATTTCCCGGGGGGTCAATTTCTACTCGTACAAGGTTCTGGAACACCGCCTTGTAGTCAGTTTTCGTCGGCATTTCAGACGGCCTTGAATCAGTCAGCGGACCACCGTGTGATACTGAAATCCTGATATGTAGCTCCTTTTCGAAGATCTGGGATACAACTTCAAAGTATGGGGGAACTCAGATCAGCTTCGGAACCTCCGAGGCTGATTTTCCTATTTGACCCAAGGCGTTGTTATTATGATGGAGCTCCTCTAAGACTCGTAGATAACAATTACGAGGTACGGTAGCGTGCTGATCAGCTTCTTTCCTTACCTATCGACCTTTTATTCAACATTTTTACTGTGAAGCGTAAAATTGCGGGGTCTTGGAACTGTAAAAGTGTGAACCCTCCTCGGAGGCACGATACGCCATGTTCTGATCATATATCACATACAGGGTTTAATAATAAATTATAGGCCAATGATCTGCGTAGAAGGGTTATCTAACAAAGAAATAATAAACCATTGTGTAATGATTTGCAGCGTATTTTCTTCTCCAGTTCAGTGCGACACACCTGAAACCTTTACGCTACCCACCTGTTGGGAACCATTGGTTTAAATCAATCAAAGTCAGATCGTTATGAATCATTATCACCACCACCCATCAATTTTACATGAAGATTTGTTGTTCCTGCAGCTAGAAAATCTTGCTGAAGAAGATCCAAAAATGAAACGTTTCCTTGGCGATGAAATTTCCAGTATTTTTACTTCCTGTAAGTTACCGACTCTCAAGAATGAATATGATACATCATAAAACCCTGATCTACACAGAAGGACTATATAATACTGAAACAGTAAAACTTTGTGTATTAATTTCAAATCTTTTTCATTTTAAAGAAACCTCATCTACTTGACAATTATTGCGGTTTCGAGGGATCCGATGCGGAGGACTGAGTAGCTTCAAAGAAGAGGCCCATTAGGTAATTGTCGCTCCTGGGAGACGTTCCATCCACTCCGGCCCCGTGAATTATTGAGTGCCCACCAGATTGTTCGGAAGGCGTCGATGTATTATGGAAACCACTTCACCGTATTTGCCTACTCTCGATTCCATCCCCTCCTACAGTAGCACCCTCTCTAACAGCCTCAGTTTGACTAAAGCGTTTCCGTTGATCCCTTTAATTGTTCGTTTTATCCCAGTGTATTTTTTACGTGGAATATTTTGATACCTTGATATCGCTCGATGACAGTTTTACGAAATGTCAGTGTACCTGTTTTTCCTCCTTCAGGGACAGTATTCACTCATCTATAGCTGGTTTTCCCCTCCATAACATGGAAAGAACTTGCTTCAGCATTGCTGCGGAGCTATTTTTCTCTTCAAGGAAGCTGCTGGCTTTTGCGTAGCTGGGCAGCTGTATTTCTCCTTCAGGGGCGGTGTTTCCTCTAGCGTGTGTTGCAGTTTTCCCCATTTAGGGACGATACTTGCTCCAAAGTTGAGCAGTGTAACTAATTTTCATCTTCAGGGAAATACCTTGCTACTGCATTTCCGTGTAGCTATTTTTCCCCTTCTGGGAAATAATTTGCCCCTTCAATGCTGTGTAGCTGTTTTCCCAATCAGGGACAGTATTCGCTCCTCCCCTACAGGGAATGAACTTGCTTCAACATTGCTTTTTCTCTTTCAAGGGCGGTGCCGCGGTTTGATACACAACTGGAATTAAATTTAGAACAAACAAAGAAAGAATCTCGAAAATCATTTCATAATATTGTGGCCGCGGCAGAGTCGACAAAATTTTGTCACACACACGCATGCACGCACGCGCACACACACAGACATACTCCTATGGGTGTTTCCCCCCACGGATTCGGTCATAGAATGGTCTGAAACGGATTTGTAAGCGCGGTTATTTTATTTTATTTTATTTTTTCTCATAATTGGGTTGTCCCCCACCATCCTGGATCAATTCCAATAGGCGTCCCTCTAATTAACGAAGCCTTGCCTATAAAACTGAGTCAGAGGAACGCCCTAAATAGCTGATATGATAATGACACGAGCGTTGTTGAGGTCGATCCCGATATTTACAGTAATTATTCATTAACGTAAGCAATAGAAACGACTGTACACATTTATGCACGCGCATTTGCTTTATACTATTGATCTGACCGCATTGAAATGTATAATAATTAACTAGAGCCGTAAACTCGAAACCTTCACAGCCTGGTAATATTTGTGAACCAGTGAAGCCTCATTTTAAGCAAACATTCGAAACGAGCCCCAATGGTCAATACGGATTCCACTGGACCACGATGCGATGACCTACGTGACAAAACAACTCGGTGGAAATTGTTTCACCCGGGGCCCGTCTGTTTTTGAAAGTATGTTGTGACTGTTGGAGGAGGACAAAGTTGTTGAATTCCAATTTAAAATGGTTTCAGGCAAAAACCAAGGGAAGGTCAAACGGAAAGGGTGCGTTTCAGTAAAACAAAGGGCGAATTATAATGAGAAAAGAGAGAGAAAGAGAGAGTGAGGGGGAGAGAGGAATTGAGTTTCATTCATCAGGAACTCACGTGTTCGAGACGTGCGATGAAAATGGGAGTTAGTTAGTACGAACGAACATATGCATGTGTGCGAATCGCTCGCTAAACAGTTTACGTAAATGAGTTTGAATAATTTATTCAAAAAGGGATCAAAGCAATGGGTCGAATTTCATTATTTTCCGCGTACATTGAATGTAAATTCTATATTGAACTGATCAGTGAATAAACAAAATTACATGACCCAAGGATTAGGAAATGTTGAATTACAGAATCTAAATGGGAATTTATAAAACCGATTTCGAGGAAAATTTGATCATGTTTTTTCATCTACTGAGCAGGATCAGAGTGAGTGAGATCCTATTTAACCCAGAAATTTAAAATTTTGTGAGAATATTAAGCGAGACGCTAGTCTCGCATTACCAAGCCAGACATTGCAGGCAAGTGTCGAGTATATATATGTATAATATAGTATAGGGTTATGAAGGAAGGGTGGGGGTGTATATCTGACCATCTGGAGCATCACGCCAGCCAACTGGGGGGGGGGGGGGGGGTCGTCCCAGTGAGTGGGGACCCTCAGAGGGTGGCCACCGGGATTTGAATTTGGGGTAGAGGGGGGTGGAGGCGCGTTCAACCCCTGGGCATTATGATAGGTCGAGTGCGTGGATTTGTTCAGGGACCCCCAGAGGGTGGCCAGCGCATTTTAAAATTGAGGGTACGCTGTGATACCCTGGGTACACTGTTGAAGGTATCCCGAACATTTTCAGAGGTGTTGGGTGGGGGAGAGGGGAAGATTTAAATTGGGCGGATTTCAAGGGATCAACTCCTATCGACACCACATCATCCTGGGTATACTGTGGGAAGTATCCAGAAAATATTAAGATCAGAGGTGGTGAGTAGGGGAGGGAAGACAAATAAAAGTGGACGAATTTCGACAGGATCTACTCCTATCGACACCACACCACATTGGGTACACTGTGGGAGGTATCCCGAACATTTTCAGAGAGGGTGGTTGGGGGAGGGGGGACGTAGGGTCGGCGGTGGGTCTTAGAAACGATCTGAAAAATCGAAAATGGTGGCAAATGATCAATAATATCCCACTAAAAGATAATTTATCAAAAAATTCATTATGAGGTTCTTCTTTTCGATTTTGTAAAATTGCGTATAATGTTGAATTCTATTTGGAAATGTTGAATTCCATTTGGAAAATGTCGAATTCAATCTGGAAAATGTTGAATTGAATCTGGAAATGCTATATATTAAAACGGGTGGCTTAACACCTACCAGCCAGGCTTCCGTAGTGTGATATAAAGCTATTGTTTTGCCTCTCTCCAAAGCTGTTGTTCAATTAAGTGCACTAAACTACCAAAGTGGCCTAGTAGGTACTTGATACGGGCAACCTCGCCTGGGTGTATTAGTATGTACGTACGTTCTGTGCGCATGTGTGGGAGATCCCGGTGAGCGTGTGGGTGGCGTCCCCTTGTAATTACAATTTGTGTTGTCTCGACCCCTCGGCTTTCCGCCAATTTGCCTGAAGGCACCTCCCAACTTTGGGGCCCTTGCGCCTCGTACCTCACGCCGCCCCAAACTACTTCCGAGCGCAACTCCCGTCTCTCGAGAGTGCATTAAGCGGTAGACAATGATTTATTTCCTCGAGATTAACAAAGTTGGGACAGATATTAAAGTGTCGGGGGCCCTCCGTTCATTACACTAATAGAGAGATACGCAGAGAGCCGCCCTCTCGGCGGCCTCTTCTTCCAAAGTTTCTCCTGAAGGAAAAATGCAAAGGATTGGCGTTGGTCCAATCTTAATCCGACCACTCTGCTCTACAATGCCAATTCCTCCTATTGCCAGAATTAGAGTCACCAACAAGTGGTCCATTGGCGATTTCTAGGATGCGAAAGGGGCAGAAAAATGAACCCTCGTAAGCGGGATTACCCGGAATAGCAGCTTCAAATCAAATTTAAGCATTTTTTATTGCCAGAACCAACGTGTGGTATAACAATCGTCAATTACAAAACATAAAATTATTACAACGGATCAATAATGTGTATATACCTAATAGCCAAAATAATTCAAAGCTCAAAGACGATTAATTGTTCATAAATATAAGAAATTTTGTCGTCAAAACAGGAGGGGAGGAATAAACATAATCAGGAATAAACACACATGCAATGCTAACAAGAACAACCCAAAAAAATCATCTACTGTGTAAAGTTCTGCTCTCATATTTTTCAACGTTTTGCTGAATAAGGTTTTAAATATTTAAAAAAAGCGCGCACTTCCGGAATCGTTTTAGAATGCCTCGCAACGGAATTCAATGCAGGAATTTTTCAAAAATTTTGATTTGAAGATTTTCCGCAAAAAAAAGCTTACAATTTATACTTCTATTTGAATTGGAGATTATTATTTAGAATAGGTTTTTCACCATAAAATTAATAGTTAACAATTTCCTTGCACTCAAAAGGCAGTGATTTCAGAACAATTTTGTTCTGCATGACTGGAACTGTTTATGCTTATGTCCAATACTTACTTTATAATTTTAGGTGGCTGCCATTCAGTCGTGGTTCACTCACTCGGAATAGAGCATTATTCATTCTTAATGGGGCATGGGTTGGTCGTGTGTTGCATTGTTCTGTAAAACAGTCTGGTGCTTCCGCAGATTATTAGTAAGCGACTATAATTTTCTACGAGTAAAGTGCTTTATTGAATCATTATAAGTAGTCATAGCTCATTGTCTTAGTCATCGTACAGCTAATGAATGGATCAAAACTCCGGCGGTCAGGTCAATGAGCTACGCTGCGATGTTTATTATTTAAGTTCAAAATGATGTATCATTTTGATCAAATAACGAATTTTCGTAAGAAATGAAGCAATTGCAATAAATTGGAAAATTTTAAAATCAAAATTTTTGATAAATTTTTTCATTGAAATCCGTTTTTAGGCGTTCTGAAACGATTCCCGAAGTTTGCGCTTTTTCATATGTATATAGTAGTAGTAGTAATAGTAAGTTGTTTATTGTATTAAATCAATGATTATTACAAAGAGTTCAGGTCCACTTACACATCGTCATTAGGAAAATATATAATAGATAAGAAACAAGTGAAATATCTTCTTCCTAATCTAGTTAACAGGGCATTACAGCTTAATGAAGTACATGCAAAATAAACGAGGTCATCGATATGAAATTAATATAAAGAATAATAATCCGTTATGAATCCATAACATCCACGCTATACCTGTGGTACTCGTACAATATCCACAACAAGCGTATCCTATTGTACACTATACAATGCTAATGCTGTACATATCAGACACCTATTCGGTGAGCGCAATTGATCGAAGTGCTAGTGCACTAGTAACAAAATGAAATAAATTTAGCATTTTCTCCCTATCATCACCAAAATCGAGCAAATTAGCCAGACGATCCTCGTCGAAGCTCGTCGCCATACCATACCCCCCAGACCTCAGCCGAGTACAAAAGCACTGACTCCACCAGCGATCGAAAAAGTGCTCGTTTGGTATCCCATGACGTGACCCTGCCTTTTGCGCAAATATCTCTCAAACAGCCAGCAATTTTAAAATCAAAATTTTTGAAAAATTTTCTTCATTGAAATCCGTTTTTGGGCGTTCTGAAACGATTCCTGAAGTTTGCGCTTTTTCATATGTATATATGTATAGGTCATTCCAGAGTGTCACTCCATAAGATTGAGATAAAATTGCGTTCTTGGGCCAAAAATTTTTGAGCACATTAAATCGGTCAAATTTCAAAAAATCTACTAAAAAAAAATCACTAAAAATAACTGAAAACGGACAAAAATTATTAAATTCATCATTTTCAGCTGAGTTTCAGTCATAACAAAACTATCAAGATTAATTAAGACAGTAACAATAATTGTTTGCACAAAATTATGCTGGAAAACGTACTTAAATTTCATTAATATTTGCTGACAAATCTACAAAAACTGCAAATAACCTAAATCCAAAATCTTTTTTGAATCACCTAGTCAATCACCTAGTGAATCAATCTAGTATGAGTTTTTTTGTCATACAATTGGTTTTAACAATTTCCTTCTACTCAAATTGCTCAAATTTCAATACAATTTGTAATCTTCTATTACGATACGAATGGCTCTAAGTTTTTTTGAGTTTAATAAACTTATTTTCTATTCTCCTCCAATTTCTCAGATCAATTAAGGACAATCAGCCTTTATTGAGCGGACATTCCGAATTCTTTTTATCCATAAATTGACTGCGTAATAAAGAATAGAATGAAGAAGGAAACTAGTTGCGAGTGAAGTTATTTGAAGGGTGTGGGGAGGGGGTGGTGAGAGGGGTTAATTTGATTAGGGAAGATTTCTCTCTCCTTTCACTCCAACCCCTTTCTCCCGACGAGAGATAGCGTACTCCTCAAGGTTTTTCCCCAAAGTCAAAGCACGTACTCCGAGTTAGAGTCCCCTCTCGGCTACACTACAACCCCCCTCGAACTCTTCTTCCTCATCCAGGACTGCAAACTCACCCCCGCATCCAGGAGTGCAACGTCTTCCGGACTGAGGATGCTGTTACTGAAACCCCCCTCTCCTACCCTTCTCCCTGCTTAGCCCAGCAAACACGAGTGCAAGTTTCGTGTAAGTGCATTAGTCGTCATGGAGATCTCAGGTGGCCGCCCCCCCTGTTTGTGCACTCTTTCCCTTGCCAAGAGGGTGCATATTAGAAATGTGGAGGTAACGGACGGCCGACTTTTCCTCAGTTGCTCCGAAAAGTCAGACATTTTCTTCTCCTTTTCTTGCTTACTTCTCTTAATTAAAAATAAATAAATGAAAAGTAAATAAAACAAGCCATGTAGGGCGGGATGGCCGCATCTCTTATTGAAGAATAAAATTAATTAGCAACAAAATTTGAGAGATGAAATTTGTATAAGTAATCTCTCTTTTTTCTCTAAGGAGATTTATAAATATTAGATGTACCATGGAATAATTACACTGGGGAACAACAAAAAGTGATGTCGATTAACAAAGAAAGTAACAGTGGACTTGAGGGTTTTCGAGATTTTTGAGATTTTAAAGCTACAGCCCATAAATAAGCCTGTTTTTCTAATGTTCAGTAATCTAAAAAATCACAACTGAAAGTTTTGCATCATATTTCCAGAATTAACCTCCTTACTTTATGTTTTTTGGGAGGCTGAATCCGAATATGAAAACGTATTTTAATTATTTAGATCGTATCAGGCGCAAAGTCGTTTAAACCGTTTATTCCGTGCCTTTAAATGACTGCTACCTACATAATCTCATCTTTTGAATCAATGAAAAAGAATTCGATAAAATAAATACGTGTTTCTTTAGGATTTTTAATTCAGAATTCAAATTTTCAACCGGATTTTTTCTATCGTTTTTCGTTTTAGTGAAAAATAACTTTTAATGTTTTGAAAAACGTTGTTTTTGACGATTTTCCCCATTTTTACTGGGTTTAAACGAAATTTGCGCCTGATACGATCTAGATGATTATGATACGGTTTCATATTCGGATTCAACGCCCAAAAAACATAGAAGTAAGGTGGTTAAACTTCGAAATAGGATATCCAGAATTTTTAGATGTGATTATTCAGATTACTGAACATGAAAAAAACAGGCGTACGGGCCTGTCTGAAAAATTCGGAAATTCTAGCCAATCTATCTAGTTCCACGTTCTCTTTCTATACTTATCTATATATATAAAATTCTCGTGTCACAGTTTTTGTTGCCATACTCCTCCGAAACGGCTTGACCGATTTTGATGAAATTTTTTGTGCTTATCCGGTATCTATGAGAATCGGCCAACATCTATTTTTCATCCCCCTAAATGTTAGGGGTAGTCCACCCCTAAATTTTTTTAATTTTATTTTTGACCGATTTTGATGAAATTTTTTGTGCTTATCCGGTATCTATGAGAATCGGCCAACATCTATTTTTCATCCCCCAAAATGTTAGGGGTAGTCCACCCCTAAATTTTTTATTTATTTTTTAGACAAAATTTTTAATTTCTATTTTAATTAACGTCTGCCAAGTTGGGTGGGCAGTATAACTTCCTCAAGCGAGCGAAGCGAGCAGCATCCCCCACAGAAGTTAAACCTACCCTTAGAGATCTACCGTTTGCGAGCGAAGCGAGCAACATCCCCTACATGTTTCAATTGTAATACATTCCATGTATACAGCCACACTTTGCGAGCGAAGCTAGCAACATTCCTTACATACCACACATTGCGAGCGAAGCGAGCAACATTCCCTATATGCCACACTTTGCGAGCGAAGCGAGCAATTTAATGGGGGGTCCGGGGGGCTTGCCCCCCGGCTGGACGTGGAGGCGAGCGAAGCGAGCCGGAGCGGCTAGTAATATATATATATTGTTATCATTTTTATGTATTGAAAATATTTCTGTTCCGCCTTGGGCACTCCTTGCGTATGCTACCTACCACCCTCATCATCTTCTTCTTCATTATCATCATCCTATATCTGAGGAGAAGCAGCAGGTCGTCTGTCACTTTCTTGAAGTCGACCACGGTGATATTTTCTTTTTCCTTGGAAAAGCGATTCATCCATCTGCAATTCTTTCACCACGCCACCGATTTTTCCTCCATTTCCTCCACATTTTGACTCAAACGTCCCTACACAAATTATAATAATCGGTTACCATTGATCCTGCTCTTCCAGTCCATTTGACTCCAATACCATACCAACTCTACTATTTGGCACAGGGACCAGCATCTATCATTGTTTTACCCTTTGGTTGTTTTATCAACTAACAAAATCATCGGCCGTCAACAAGCATTGCACGTATCAATGATCGAAGGCTTCTGGGCTGAAGGTTGCATACGCAGCCTTCGTTGATCTCGGGTAGGTAACGGATCTCATTGGGTAGGTCTCGGATGGGTGGTAGGTAGTATACGCAAGGAGTGCTCTGCCTTGTAATGTTTAAATACGTATGCATGTATTTGGGCTCGCTCGTTCCTTTACAAATAAACCATTAAAAATTGTAATGGGGCCTGTCAAACACTTGGTTTCACATGTTCAAAACACGAAGTTCCTCGTTATTCGTAGAAGTCAGTTATTAAAAGTCAATACGAAAGGTGTATTTAATACCTAGGTACTATAGGATGAGAAGAGGACGATTCTGCAAAACATCCTGCAAGTGAAGAACTGAGGAATGGAAGGACTCAGCACAGCGTGAGCAAGTCCATTAGCACTATGTCCTAGGAAACTAACCTTGCCGGCCGCTCGCGGCCTTGGCGGTAATTCGGATGATTGCTCGCCGCCAGCTCAACCAGCAGATTGTTGGCGGGGCCGTCATTATTCCGAATGATCCACGCCAGTTCCCAAACACCGGCTCACGGCACGATCTCCACCAGGCACCACGATGGCTTGTCATGTTCGTCGTTAGTAAAACATGTTCAACTACGCCTGGAACGTCCGCTCTATTCAACTTCAAGAAATTTGTAACCGTGCAAGGGAAAAGGGAGCTTAACTAGCCAATGGTCAAATCTGAGTTTATTTTGAGTCTACTTAAAGGTAGCGGAAGCATTGTTTTCACTTTCTGGAGAAAAAAATTTTGGTTTCCAAAATCAAAATTTCCACTCGCATTTTACGTTTTAGACCATTCTGAACAACTTTGGTTCCGTGTGTGTGTGCCCCTTAAGTGGTGGTCATTTTATAGGGGCACTTCCTTTCATCCCTCTCTTCTTCCTCCTAAGTAAACATTGGCGTCCTCCTCACTTTATTTTATTCATTTATTTTATTTTTTTAATTTAATGGTGTGCCCCCCCCCTCCGCCTTTGAGGAGTGATTTGTTAAAAAATTTTAAAAAAATGTGTACTTGTGTGTGTCTGTCTGTCTGCCGTGTGTCCGCAAATCCATGTAACAAGCTTATTTTCCACAGTTTTGATCCGATTTGGATGAAATTTTCAGGGGATGTGCGGGCTAGGGGCTAGAAGGTCCCCAATCAGGTTCATCGTTCTTGACTCAATACCTCACTCTGCACATGCGCAAAAGTAAATTCTACCAAGCATTATTACCTCGCGCCCTGGTCGTCCGACCTCTCTCAAATTCGGATGATAGTTAGGGGATGACAATTTGATCATCCTATATCAATTTCTACATGATTGTATCATTAATAGTTACTGCGCATGCGCCAATATGAAATCCTTGCAACAAGCTTATTTTCCAGAGTTTTCATCCGATCTGGATGACATTTTCAGGGAATTTGCGGACTATGGAGTAGACGGTCCTCTGTCAGTTTCATTGTTACCGAATCAATACTTCACTCTGCGCATGCGCAAACGTAAATTCCATTATGCTCCATTTTCGAAACGAAGCTTTTATACGGACGCCCCCCCCCCCCCCTCACTCGCTAGGAACGCTCGCCGCTCGGGGAGTCTCCCCGTGAAAATCGTCATGGCCCGAGCGTCATCGTCAGTTATAATCCGAACTGTCCCGAACGATCCTGATTCTGCCCGAGGTCTAGATGGCCCCATTTATTTATTTATTTATTTATTTTTAAGATATAAGCCGCATCTTAACCAGAAGGGTCATTAGCGGCATTGAGGGTGGGAGAGGGTGGGCGGGAGAGAGAGTGAGAGGGAGGGCGAGGTGGAGGGAGTGTGAGAGAAGGAGGTGGGAAGAGGGAGGAGGGAAGGGAGGGGATAGGGAGTGGGAGGGAAGGTAGGGGGAGAGGGAGGGAGGGTGAGGGAAGGCGAGAGAGAGAGTGTGATGAAATTAATTCCAATTAGAAGAGATTGTTTATGAGTATGAAAATACTCATAATTCTATCCTAGGCTTTATGATATAAAGCTTTGCTTCCTTCGGGCGTCCCTAGACGGCCTCATTTATTTATTTTTATTTTATTTTATTTTTTTTTTTTTTTTTTTTTTCCTCGGCCTAGTCGTCCGATCTCGCTCAAATTTGAAGAAAGTTGGAGGATGACAATTTGATCATCCCATATCAATTTAAACACGATTGTTTCAATAATAGCTTCTGCGCAAGCGCTTGTGTGGAATCCTTGTAACGACCTCAATTTCCCATATTTTTATCCGATTTCGATGAAATTGTCAGAGAATGCGCGGGTTAGGTTGTAGATGGTCCCCTATCAGTTTCACTGTTGCTAAATCAATACTTCATTCTGCGCATGCGCAAACGTAAATTCCATTATGCTCCATTTTTTCACACTCCAGTCGTTTGATTTCGCTTAAATTTGGATGATAGTTAGAAGAAGATGACTTATTACCTCATATCAATTTCAAAACGATTGTACCATTAATAGCTACTGCGCATGCGCCAATTTGAAATACTTGTATTGACTTTAATTTCCACAGTTTTCATCCGATTTTGATGAAATCGTCAGCGAATGCGCCGTTTAGGTTGTAGATGGTCCCGTACCTATTTCATTGTTTTCAACTCATCAGTTCATTCTGCGCTTGCACAAATGTAAATTACATTGAGTATAATTTTTTCGTTTCTTAATTGACCAATTATGACATTTCACGCTACTTCTTGATTTATTCTCTTCTCTTTTTAAATGTTACTATTTGTACGAAATTAACACTTATGAGATTCTGAATGTTACTTGATGCTCTTAGTGTAATGACCCCTCCATTCTTCAATCCCCTCGTCTTCTACACACTTCTTTCACGTTTGGAACCTTCAACTCGGGCATATCAGTCTCTTCTCTTCTGCGTTACTTATTCTTCTTACATCTGCTTTACCTTTGTACACCTTTCTTTCTTCTGGAAGCTTCCTTCGACCTCACAGCCTCAACGAGCCACTGACTTCCACTCTTCTGTTTTTGCAGACTTGTCGTTGGTGGTACACGTTCTGCTTCTAAAGGCCAGCTTACACTTACCCATAGGCTTCCGTCAGCATCTTCATGATGTTAGATGTTAATTTTTGTATGAAATCAACACATGAGATTCTAAATGTTACTTGATGTTCTTGGTGTAATGACTCCTCCATTCTTCAATCCAACCTCGTCTTCCACACACTTCTTTCTCGTTCGACGCCTTCAACTCGGGCAAATCAGTCTATTCTTTTCTGCGTTGCTCATTCTTCTTACTTCTGCTTTACCTTTGTACACCTTTCTTACTTCTGGAAGCTTCCTTCGACCCCACAGCCTCAACGAGCCAATGACTTCCACTCTTCTGCCTCTGCATACTTGCCATTGGTTGCACACTTTCTGCTTCTAAAGGCCAGCTTACACTTTCCCATAGGCATTCTTTTGCATCTTCATGACGTTAAATGTTACTGTTTGTACGAAATCAACACTCTTAATGTCTCCCTCGCCTCTTTCTCGGACTCTTCTTTCTTTTGGGACATCGCGTTGGACCCCTTCGCCATGAGATCCCCTCCGTGGAACCCTACGCCCAAGGGGCTCCCCTTCCTCTTTGTTTGTGTCGCAAACTCTCGTCAATAACTCAGGATTCAATTAGCCGCTGGTGACGGGAACCAATCAAGGTATCGGCCTCATTGTGTCTCCGCTTCATTGTCCGTGTTTGTATTTCGGGGGGGCGCCCTCTGTTGATTGAGTCGACCCTGATGGGATTGAGGTGGTGACTGGGCCTAGTGGACCACCGCCCTCACGACGGACACGAGATGTGACTCAGTTCCTCCTCGTTTACCACGCAATGTTACATCCCATCAAAGACTTTTAGCCCAATTCCATTTCTCCTATTTATTGCCTACAGCCTCATCCAATAAATTAGCCTAGTATAGCGTTTGACATTTTAATTCAAATGATTTAAAGCTTTTGCCAAATAAATTAAACTATTTCTAAAAACGATTAAACCTTTTCCCACAATAATTACATTTACACCGATATAATTAAACCTTTACCGAAAGACAAAAACGTCGTTATAGAATAAAATACCTAACAACTTTGCAAAAATGTTATGGAAACTGTATATTAAGCTTGTTACAAGGATTTGGGTACACGCAGAATAAAACACACACACACACACAAAATTTTCTCCATCTCCAAAAAGTTAAAAATGTACTCAGTTATGCAGCATGACTAATAGAGCGAATTTTCAAAGAAAATTTGTGGATAACATTAAATCAGGCACTTGAATTCTTTAAGGCCAACCATATCCTGAATTAAACTGAAGGGACAGCCATGTGACGAGATCGCGAAGAAAATTGTAGAACACGCAGCAGAACTCGAAAATTATGTCAATTATGGCCATTTTTCACCTGAAAATCGATTTTCCCTACTTATGAATATTGGATGGTTGAATGATCTAGGAATGGTTGTAACTGTCTCAGCGCTGAAAAATACTTCTGCTGTGACATCCCACATGCCCTTTTTTCAAAAAACCGATTTTTTTGACTTTTTGGGCCAATAAATTTAGAATTTGAGTCTGCAATTCTGGAGCGATTGGGCTGGCCAAAAAACTTGACCAGTCTTTTGCCATGACGGATTTTTCTGCAATTTTTGCCGTGCAAATTTTCTACGCCGTTTCTAAATGGATTTATCGTTTGGTAATACACCCTATAAATATATTCATTTCCGACGTTAAAATCTAGGATTGTGGTCTTTCACGTATGAAACGGTTTTGTAGGGGGTCTCCGATCACACGATGAACAATATAAATAATATATTGGGGACTTCTAGTCGTCAATGTTAGGCTGGTTTAGGTTTCTTACATTACCAATCAGCCTATACCGTGTCAAATGATCATGAGGATGCGTATTCTGCACTATTCTAGGGGGGGGGGGGGGGGGGGGGGTTCGTTCCATATGTATAAGATATCTTTCTCGTATTCCTCGCATCGGACTCTTTTTGTTTTCCAGTATGACCTAATTGCTATGTCGATGTTTGAGTGTGATAGAATGCTAGATTGCAAGAGTAGACGGAACGTAGTTAGGCAGGCACCTGATTAGCCCACCACAGGCGGTAATGGCTACTTATCTAGATAGCTGGCAATTTTCTCGGTCTCGCTCGCAACAGCCTTGAATGAACTTGTTCGAGGTCATCAATCATCATTATCGACGAGGATGAACGCGTTCATTAGTTCGCTGTTTATCCACCAACCAGCCGTAGCAACGAAGTTCAATCATTCTGAATTGATTGAGGAGAATAGTAATGCTACCACTCATATTCATTTGTAGTATTTTCAACCAATATCACAATTAAAGCATGGAAGTGCAAAAGGGTCTAAGTGCCAAAAAATAGGAAACTCGTGTTTTAACGAATTTTCGTTTAAAAAAAAAATGAACAATTGCAATAGCTCGGAAAATTTTAAAATCAAAATTTTTGAGAATTTTCTTCATTAAAATTGGTTTTAAAGCATTCTGATGAACGAATCCTAGAGTTTAACGCTTTTATATATATATTTATATATATATATATATATATATATATATATATATATATATATATATATATATAGATAGATAGTAGAGATGGTTTTCTTGAGGATCAGTCATAATTCATTTGATTTGCCAAATTTTCGGTAAAGTTTATTACCATTCTCAAGGCATGGAGTAGTAGTATATACAGTTCAGTTTTTTCACAAGTATCACAAACTTATAGGAACTTTGGACAGATTTGTATATTATAGGTAAATGCTGAACTGTTAGCTCGAGAGCTTTCTACATACTATGTAGAGTATGTAGAAAGCTCTCGAGCTAACAGTTCAGCATTTACCTATAATATACAAATATGTCCAAAGTTCCTATAAGTTTGTGATACTTGTGAAAAAACTGAACTATATACCTACTACTCCATGCCTTGAGAATGGTAATAAACTTTACCGAAAATTTGGCAAATCAAATGACTTATGACTGATCCTCAAGAAAACCACCTCTACTACATACATACCAGTCAATAACTTCACATATATATATACATAATTCATGAAGTGGTTCAACAAGAGAATGTATAATTAACACAAATTTGAGAAAAAACAATAAGTTACACCACAAACTATTTTTTATATTTCGGCTTATTTGCCTTTTCCAAAATATGAAGAACTGCCTTTTCAAGAATATTTAACCCTGGGGGATCGTACGCTCCCAAAACATTCGAATGAGCCTTTTCCGATTGATGAAGCATTCTTTCATTTTCTTTAAAACTTTTATGCCAAAACAATCGTTAAATGTTTCATCATGCGTGGCGGCATGGCGGCTCACAGGCAGATCTTCCGTTTCTTATAACCACCGAAGATCTGTGGTTGTTGACACGCAGGTTAAGTTGTGTCTCGGCTTTTCCTACATAAAATGCAGGGCATTGTTTGGTATTCTGCCGAACCTTTGCATGTATATGAGTCGGGGTTATTAGCCGAACTGATCGTCCTACAAGAGGGGACGTTCCAACGTCCACAGGTCATCGGTGGTTGGAAGAACGGAAGATCTGCCAGTGATGCCGCCATGCCGCCACCCAACATTTAACGATTGTGTTGGCATAAAAGTTTTAATAAAGATGAGGCAAGGAGAAAATAAAAGAATGCTATAAAGCGTTATTTGCCATGCATATAATAAACCATTGTGTAATGACTCGCAACGTTTTTCCAAAATATATTACCTTGTATCATTGTGAACTTTTCTGTATAGTTTTGTTTCCGTTTCTGTAGTCTTTGGGGGGGGGAGGGGGGAGGGGGGGAGATGTCCCTCAACTTTCTAAACCAGTACTCACTGAAGATTCACGCAGGGGAAGAAATCCGTAATAAGTAGAGAAATATCATACCTAACTGAGGAAACAGTAGCTTAGGGAAATTGGATGTATCAGTAAGTACGTTTCTTTGCATCTTGGAATGGCCATCACAAATGTTGGTTAGTTACAAGTGTGACACTTCATCGAATAGAAGAATGACAGCAAAGCATCTTAGCAGAACGCCATATCAAAAAATGGGACCGTACTCAAGGTGAAACGAAGGGGTGGCTTGCCTTTTCAATATTGCGCTCTACCTCTATGTGCGTAAGAGGAATGCGTGAGAAGCGGAGAAGCTGCGACGAGTTACCAGGATTTCTCGATGGAGCGGGCTGAGATGCAGACTGAGTCAAGATTCTATACTATAGAGCTTCTAGACTATAGAGAGCACTGTCTGATCTCGCAGCATTTCGGATTAGGAAGATAACTTAGATGATTTATAGAAAATGAATTTAATTACTCATGTTAAAATGAATTTAACTAAATAAATTTAAGTTTGTTAAAAAGGGAATGCAAATAATGACCTGCGGGACGTCAGCGACCAAGTGTCATTTCTATTTAGATTGAACTTTTATTTATAAATACCTAATAGGTACAATTAAAAGGTCAGGATCAGCTGAAACAAGAATGGAACCTTTTCCATTAACTGAGTGAATCAAAAGAGGTTTTGTATTAGCGCAATGGAAAAAAAAATAATAATAATAATTTCTGAAAGCAGATGAAAAGCAAAGAACCTCTAGGTGACTCAAAATTGAAATCCCAGGACGAACTGAGCGGATGTGGGCCTTCTGATGAGTGGAGTCAAACATAGAGTTCTCACATCAGTTGAATTTAAGGTAGATAGTCGAAAAACATTGCGGCGAAAATAAAGTCATGTGATTCAAAATTGGGATTCTGGAATAAGCTACGTTATAGACAGTATCTACAACCATTTCAGCTCCAAAACAGGGACTTTTTGCTTTTCAAGTGGGCTTAGAAACTGTTAGATATTACTCATACAAATAAGAAACGATCCCAGGATTCCTAAACTCAACTTGAAATTGTAGAACGTTAAATTAGTACCTTATTGTGACCAGACTCCTGTTGGGACGTATCGAATTTTCATAGAAATCATAGTACAAACTGCACATGTTTTGTACCTGATAGTTATGGGACAGGAACCAGCACATTGAGAAGGCTCACATCGGAGAAGGCAGAAGGCGGGAGTTAGTGACGGCGACTGGGGAGCCCTCAGCTGAGATGGATGGAAATGTCAATGGGGCGTGACAACCGACGGTCGCTCTTCACTCGTGTAGACACGACAGGACACGCCGGTAGGTGTATTACGTCCTATGTGCACTCAACTGTGTTACCGAGTAATTTACCTCCCAGGGAAACACCTCTGGTGGATTGACAAAGGATTCGAACTGGGAATTCGATTGAACAATGAACAACTTGTTTCAGAATCCTAGGTATCACCTTTGCATTACCTAGTGTTTCCACGCTATACCAATGTGATATCAATTACGTTAGTCCAATGTGACGACGAAGCGACTGGTCCATATAAATGGTCACATCGTATGTAGGTACTTAAATATTTTGTATCTGCCCAGAAGCCTGTCCCATAGTTGAAGGTTAGATTCGCGAGTCAGTGGTTCTATTCAATTCGTTCCATTCAATATACAATGTAGGGAAGCATACAATCGCCTCCCAATCTTTTTGGCCCTTCGTGCTTTGGTACCCTGGAAGGGGGGGTCATGTAATGCCAGAAGTCCTGTTTTTGGGAGTCAATTAAGGAACAGCTAGCAATGCCCAGTTCCACCTGTTACGCCGCCAACTTGATCTGAAGGTGGATTGTGTTAGATCATTGCCCTTATGTTATGCTATGGTGGTTTCGAAGTGCCGAAGGGAGCTTTTGAACCTGAATTTCCAACCTTGGATTCAAAACAGCATTAACCTCTGTTCAATGTGCAACCTCAAAGCAGATGAGACGGTGCAACACTTCTTGGCAGAATGTCCCATCCTTGGTTATGTTCGAGTGAGAAATTTTGGAAAAGCTACACTGAACAGGGGGGGAATGATTGGCAATTCTTAATGGCCCAGATCGGTCAGCGTTATATGATTATTTCCGAGAGGCTTGAAGGTACAGCGAATTTCTTACATCAGAATTCAATTACAATTACTGTTAAACCCTTAAAGATTTGTCCTGCATCGAGTTTGAGCCTCAGGTCCTTCCAGATTTTTGTGTTTATTGGTAATACCTATGTAGTATTGTTGGATTGAATTTGATTGAATTATGTTTTGTTTAAATTTGTGTGTGTATATTTGTTTGATAATATTATTTGTTTAATTGCATTATTATTATTATTATTTTTTTTTTTTTTTTTTTTAATGACAAATTACAAAAATAAAAAATGAAAATTTACAGTAATTGTGATATAATGAAACAATACTTGGTATACTAAATAAAACACTCAAATGATGCTAAGAAATTTAATTTACCGTATGAGTTGCAATAGCTCGTGTTGGGAAATGAGGCCCTGGTCACTCCCCGAGCCACAATTCATCTCATCCCATCTCTCGCGCGAATAACAACTTTCCTCGTCAAATTAATGAAACTTATATATTATTTCCTCTTAACTAAAATACACCCATATTTTACAGTTCATGTAAATAGATAATTGTTAAACATTTAAATATGTTCTTAGAGTTTCCTAACAGAAGTTTCTTTTTATTATCTAATGATAACTGGTTAAATATACTAATTGCCTTGTATCTATAGTGCAGCTGCGCAAGTTGTTCGATGTGGTGGTAAATTGACTATATAGATTTCCTTTTGGAAAGGAAGAGTCTTCAATCGTCTGAGTAAGGGCAGAGAATGTTTCAGGTAATTGGAATTAGTTATGATACGGATAATTGATTTTTGGGTTCCAATTACTGGTTTTTATACGGAGGCATACCCTTCCATGTTGGAAGACAATACAATAAAATAGAACTAACGAAAGCGTTATACACCATCATCAGACATTTCGTATCTACAAAGGCTCTCAATTTTGCAAAAATATGAATTATTTATTTATTATTATTTATTAATATGACTCTCTTTTATTTGCCAATCAACTTTATTTATGATTTTACAATTCGAATTTTTCAATACGTTTGATAATATTTATTTGTGCACAAATTAGATTCACCGTCCTGAATTCCCCCCATCATATAATTATTTATAATTTAATTTGTATTTGTATTTATGTTTATACAATCAAATATGCTCACACGTCTTATTATCATAATGTGACCTAATTGTGATAATTTGCATTACATTCATTACTTTTCTTCATATGGCTGTGCATTGGACAAAACTCATTCTAATGGTCTACAGACCAAAGCGCTTCATTTGTAGAACCATGTATCGCTATATTTATCATTATGTTAATAAACATGTACTTCATCCATTCATCATTCATCAACGCCAATCTATTTGTATTTGTAAAAGTCTATTTGTAAGCGCCAATCTCCTTGAAACCAAGTTTGACAGAAGTGTCAGGTTGGATGACATAAGCGCCAGGGTTCGTAAACGCCAACTTCTTAGAAAAGGGGTTGGATGAAGAAGGTATAACAATTTACAACATTTCTTTACTTTACAGATTTTATTTACAGTACCACGTAGGAAACATAAACATGACCATATAAACATAAATACGATTAGCAGTCATAAGTGAACACTTTTTAGATCTCCCTTCTCAGATTCGAAACATCGTGAAGACCAAATTGATAACCCGACGAGTTCCCAGTCGAACGAGATCAAACAATTTGTCGGAGGGCTCGCATAACTGGTACAATCGTAACTACCTAACTAGTTAACTCTTCTTAGTGATTCGCGAGTAATGAATACATATAACTCAAAATGTATTAACGGGAATTTCATCCGGAAAGTATGAATGTAACCTCTGCGTATGAACAAATGTTTTTCTTCCCTTGCTTGAGTAGGGTTTCCCTACGTAGTAGAGCAATATTGAAACGGAAAAATAACGATTCAATTCCGAAACCTCAATCCCTTCCTCCGCCATGGGCGGGATGAAAAGCGCAATAAGTCACAACACATCGAATATCAAATGTTGAAACGCCAACGCACTGCAGGTGGGGGAATCAGGAGATGGTGGAGAGCAGTGGAGGGGGTTGGGGTTGAGCTTTGTGTTTTCAGTATGTGCTGTGTGTAGGATTTGTCTGTGTGTGTTGTCTGTATGTGCTTGTGCGGCCGTGCGATTCAAACGGAATAAATCTGAAAGAAGCAAAAAGGAAGGGAAAAGGCGCTTTATGCAGCAGCCGAGTCTCAATTTGTGGGACAAATCCCCACACGGGACGTAACCGTCCCGTCCAATCCTTCGTGCAGAACTTCCTTCAGGCCCCCTCCACTACTTCTTTTACTCAGTCGTCTTCCGTCTTCTAAAGCATCACCCCCTCTTCTGGCCGCAGAATGAAAGAAGTGGAGAGGAAGGAAGGGGAAATGAGAAAAGAAACAGTATGAGAAATAAAGGAAAGTTTCTTGGGAATATGATGGGAGGGAAAAAAACCTAATGAAACGGGGAGATCAGACTGCGCTGGTGGCACGAGAGAAGACTTACGAAGAGGGTGAAGGGACGTTCGAATGGGTGTGAAGTGGGGGTATTTAAGGGGGTAAAGTGGGGAAATTTGAGGGGAATGGTAAGGGGGGAGGAGAATCGGGTAACTGGAAGAGGGGACTTGGTGGGAGTTTACTTCATATTCTTCGTGTAAACTCCCTCACTCTGGTCCCGTTTTATCAACCTTTAATAACAACCCTCGAGGGTTTTTTCATCCCCCTCACCGCGGTCTTTTGAGTACGTGGGTTTACACTGCGGGGGGGTCGTCAGTGAGAACAAGTCTTCCCGTAGAATGACATCGCATAACTGTGGATTTGTGACGAACTGCACTTTTCATTAATGCCACCATACCCCCACATACATGCACACCCACAGTATAATTACAGAGAGGCTATTATAAAACACCTGGTACAAGCTAAAAACTACTAATTGGAAAACAAGTTATAGCTTTAAGAGACATTAACTAGTGAAAAACGTGACAAATTAAAAATTGGTTGAAAAACCTACTTCTTAATTAATGTACACGTTAGTTATGGACTAGCAGTTTGTCCTTGGGAGGAATTCTAAGATGGATAGATCAGAATAGGAGGAGGATAGGAGACATATAGAACACTTCCTCGCGGTGAGAATTGTACCTAACTTTAGCAATTTACTGAGGTATTGAAAGGTGCGAATGAACTATGAAACATGAAATATTAATTTGGGATATTAGGTACTATGAGAAAAACTGTGTTGGGATATTAAACAATATGAAAACAACAAATTAAATTATTTATATAGAATATCTATCTGTTCATTATATTAGAATAAATTTTGCTGAGTTTGTCTATGTCAGTCTTCTTATTGCAGAAGTTGGGATCTTTTGCAATATAAATCATTTCTTTTAATTTTCTTTTGGACTCATGGGAATCTACAGCCAAAATGTTGGCTTTCTCAAATGCAAATCTGTGACCTGTAGTTATGGAATGGTTGGCAAGCATACAGTTGGTGTTTAATTGGCCCAGATAACTTATTTTTAATGTATTGTGAAGTTTCACCTAGTTTCATCTACATATATGTTCTATTTGTCATAGTGTAACATGTCAAACAACAGCTGTTCAATTAATAGACTTTTGGAACCTCATCTTATTGAAGCCCTGATGATGATGTATACATACATCGAAACGCTGGCTTTGAAGACTTGAATTTTATTATCCCGACCGACCCTCAAGATCCTAAAACTGTAAGTATAACACTTATATGAAGGCTGTTAGTGGGAGATATGACGTTGCTCTTGAACGTCAAGTCTAAGCATGACTCACCGGTGTCTACTAAAGTATTCCGTAGAAACTCAGAGAAATCCAAACTTTCAGGCACAACGAACAAAAGCGAAGAAGGTTTCCAAGGAACTTTATTCGGTTCATTTATCTTTCTCAATAGGCACTCCCCACCTTCTAACCAGTGGCGTCGCCTTCTTCTCTCGCTCTTCACTCGATCTTTCTCCAAGTTCACGGGTCATCAACTCTGCCCGGGCGAACTTCCGTTGAGTTTGGTCGGAGCCTCATTAAATCACGGGAAGTATCTTTTCGAGGGAAGTGGCAAGTTGTTGTAACTCTCCCATTATCCCACTGTTGCTTTACAAAGCCGACTAATCTTCCGATCTGGGAGGGTTTCGCTCTCACGAATGGATTATTCCGGAGGGCAGCGTCCACTTATCTGCTACCTACGTCCAGAGTTAGTAGTAAACGCTCAAAAGCCACCCATCATCGACTAGTGCCTCCCAAAATTTTTCGTTCGTTGACGCATACAATGCCAACTCTATTACTACCATATTGATCCTTATATCCACCTGCCTTCTCGACGTTATAAAACGTCTGCCAAGTTGGGTATGGCACATAGCTTCCTCGTTTACCTATCATGAATGTATAGATCGTTGAAGAGTTTTAAGTGATCTTGAAAAATTCCATAGCGGAAAAGAGTAAATCAACTTTTCATACAATTTCCATGTTAGCTCATTTTGTCCAATCAGTGACGTTAGATTTCGCAAAACAAAGCAGACACTGCCAGCAGTGCAAGCTTGAGCCTTTAACACTGTGATTACTCACGAAAATGAAAATAGAGAACTCTGTCATATGCATTGGTGAAAATTTGTATATATTTTAATCGGAAATATTTTTGGGAGAACCGTGTACCTACATATGTGGATATTTCTATTGTTAAAGAATTTTCGGAGAAAGTGAAGCTGGAGCTATTGCAATGGCTCTAAAAATTTTAATATACAAATTTTCAAAAATTGTTTGCATTTAAATCCGTTTTGAGGTATTGTGAAACAAATTCTGGAGTTTATCAATTTTTCATATATATGTATTCTACGCTTGTATGTTCCATTCCAGATAATAACATTCGTTCGGATTGTGATAAAAATCCGTTCTTTCGCCAAAATATCAAGCTTTCCTAATGAGAGGATGGGTTGTTCGGCCTGCACTTTTTGGGCACATCAAATTGGTCAACATTTAAAAATGTTTCTAAAATAACCACAGAAAATGGCTATTAACCGCTAAAAATAGTTGAATCTATCATTTTCAGCAAAACATTGGTAAAAATCTGGTGCGAGGCTTCAGACGACTTTCCTTACTTGTATTCATTTTACATGGATGCTATCATGATGTATCACATCTTTTTTTCTAATTACTGCTTTTTTTATTCAATGGATGTGCTAAAAATTACGTTTTTAAATTTATTTACCTTATTACTGTCCTTAGGGCTTCTTTCTGGCCATGACGGGTATCGAATATCATTTGTATCCATAAGAAAAGTAACTGACTGACTCTCATCAAGATCCTACGAGCCATATTGAAGGAAAGACCAAAAATGTGATTAAAAACTATACGTTTTTAACCTGTTTTTGGAAGTATTTTGATAATTACCTCCCTTAGAGAATTTTCCCAAGCACGAGGAGTGTCTAATATCATTTTTACCCACAGGAAGAGTAACTCCTGTGAATTTCATCAAAATTGCTCAAGCCTTTTTGGAGAAACGGCAAAAAACTGCTAAAAACGACGTTTTTTCACCTAGTTTGATTTTTTAACCCCCTAAAAATCATCATTTTAAGCCGTGTTTTTTTTTTTTTTTTTTTTTTTTTTTTTTTTGAGTAGCAGCTCTTGTGTATAGAAACCCAACCTCGAAATTGGAATTTTTTTTATCTCGTACCGTAAGGTCGCAATCTTGTACACGAGTTACAAACACCCATACATACACACACATTTTCATGAAACGTATAGATGTGGGTTCAGGTTGAACAAAATTTTCATCCTAGCATGAGTTTCAGAAATTGGTTTTCAGGGTGATTGCAAGACTTTCCCTCAATCCTTCGGATTAAGTAAGGAAAGTAAAATAGAAGTTTATCAACTATGAACTAGAACATTTAAAAATGTATGAACAAAGATATGCTGAAAAAGGCACCTGAATTTCATTAATATTTTCTTTAAAAAATCGATAGAAACTGCAAAAAGCTACTTTTTTTGAATCGCAGAATATTATTTTAAAAGATTTTTGTCATAAAATTCGTAACTAGCTAACACTTTCTGTTTGCTACAATCAAAGCGCACAAATTTCAAAACAATGTAACATACTATAATATGATAATGTAAGAAAATTCGCTCATACGATCATGCTGCATGACTGGAACTTTAGTTATTATGAATTTGTTTTTTTACTGGAAAATGGAATGTAGCACACCGTGTGGTATATGAGGTCTGTGAGGGCAATGAGACAGCAACGTTTCCGATTGAGTAAAAGACCAACTGTTGTCCTAAAAATCCAACTTCGAATCACAGTTCCACGTTTTAAACAACGTTTAACTGTTCACTGAAACAGTTCGGATCCCGAAGATACTCTCGTGAGATTTATCTAGAACGGTCGTGTCGCGAGGCCGTCCTATCCAATCCGAGCCGTCTCTATCGCTAATGGATTCACGTTTCGGGCCTTCAGCGGCTCTCAAAGCCTGAGTCACGGAGCCGGCCTGTCGTCACTCCCAGGAGTTCTCGGAATACTTCTTTACTCCTTCTGTTTCTCTGTGCTCGACGTCACTGCTCACATCACCGATCTTTCTGTTCTTTTAATTCCACAGCTCAGATCGTGAGCTCAGACGTGGCCCAGATCCGGTCCCCTATTGATAAGATGCCACGATGCTAATATCATGCGCAGCAAAACTTTCTACACTTACATAGAAGGTAGGGTAAAAGCACCAATTGTTGACCTTTATCCAAACGTTGACACTTCAATTCTCTTTCTTAAATTAGGTGTTGTCCCTCCTTAGCTTATATTTGTTAATAGGATACTCCAATACTTTTATAAAAATCATTTTCCTGATGTTTCTTACTGTTAAGGTGTGACTCGTCTTCTTCCAAGTATTATTGTTCCTGTTCCTGTTCCAAATAATGATTTCTTTAAAAGACAGTATAATTTTTTGGCTCCTCGACTGTTCAATGAACCCCGGCACCCCTTAGATCAATACCAACTTTTTCCAAATTTAAATTTGAGTTAAAAATTTAGTTAGGTAAACAAACAGTACTCCGAACATGAAGTTGTGTCCATCCTGAACGTTTTAGATTAATATTATTCACTTTTTCTCAAATTGTACTTTTATCCTGTATTTTTTAGTTAACTAAATTTTCCTGCACTATTTGTTCTTTCGGCCTTTCCTTAGAGTTTATAGTTCCACTTCCTTAAATTACTCTTAATGCTTACAATTTGACATTATATGGGTTTTTTAAAGTTTTTTTTATTTTTTATTTTTTTTTATTTAGAAGATTAATTTAATTAACATCTCCAATGGCAGCAACAACCATGATTTTTCTTTTTAATTATTCTTGTATGGATAGTACATAATACTTTATTCTAATAAATTGTGTACTGCAAAATCTATATTGATTAAAATTGCAAATAAAGGCTTTAAAAAAACAAATCAAAGGAATAAGAAAATGAGACACTGTAGATTATTAAAATTGACGTCGTTCGGACAATGAGAAAGTAATTGTTAAGGATGGCCGATTCCGCTAGTTATGAAGAACGTAACAAATCGTCTGGGTGATGTGATATTGATGACAACCGTAACCTGTCACTCCAGTGACGTCACAGCTCTGCAGCTTAGTGAGGTGAGCCTACAAATTTGAATGTTTCGGGTTTGATTTAAAATCGGATGATCTATTAGTAATATGAGGAAGAAGGCGTAGGTAACCATGAAAACCCTAAAATTTCAAACTAAAATATGGTTTTATTCGGTGTCAAAATTAGGTTCCATAAAACGTGTTATGTCCTAATGTTGACCCCTGTGTCAATATCAGGAGAAACTTTTAATTTCATTAAAAAGTTGATGTTTGGATTTAAATCAGCAAAGCGAATATAGAGAAACTATATTTCTAAGAAAATATAGATAAAGATAGAATATTTCTAAGCAACCCAACATAACCCCTACTTTATTTAATCGCTCCATTTTCTAATGGAAGACTAATACATTTTCAGATATTCTTTGAGAATATATTTTTACGTGATCACAAGCATTTTTGCTCATTTACCCCAATGACAACTTCACGTAAAAGAAGCATTAATATTTAACATCAGTGTCAACATTAGGAACTGAAAATGTTTGACACATGAAAAAGCCCTCTGGAAAGGACAATCTAGGTACCTACTTTGGGAAACCTCAAGTATTTTCAATCGGAAATTGAACTATGAGAAACAATATTTTTTCAAGATCCCAACTTTCAAACGGAGAAGTTACTTCCTTCAGGAGGTTCCGAATACAAAGTTCAGAGCAACTAGGTTTCGACGGAATACGGCTCCGAAAACCAACATTTTCGTCTACATTTTCGTTCACTAAATCGGAAAAAATATTTCATGTCTCGAAACTCGCATCGTATCAAATTGGAACTTCAACGAACATTTTAAGACCAACCTGAGCAAAAACCGTTGAAATTTACTAAATTTCCCCATTGCGGGGAACGCATTTTTGTCGTAATTTTCCGCATTCTTTTACACCATTGTGTTCTACAGGTTAATTGGCCTCCTCAATGACACACAACTGCTGTACATTATCAACTTGTATAAGACAGTGAAACCATGTTTTCGAACGGGTACTTATTTATCAATGTTCCGTTTCCGACTAGTTCGATTCATCAGGCGGATTCTCGGAGAGATAGGAAATGAACAATTGACAGAGAGAGCTGATGTTAGTGACGAAACAATGCGGCCCACCTCTGTGACAACTACTTATGAGTCCCTCGAATTATCATGATTCTCTTTTGTTCGCATGCAAAACGCCTCCGATTGGTGCAACGCCTTCTGGCCGGTTGAGATGCCAATGTCACCAAAGGGTTGGCGTCTGCCCGTGTATAAGGACACGCCTGACGATGAATGAATTATAAGTAATCGACGATGAGAGGTGGTTTGGTTATTATTGTTGTCGACAATCCTTTGCGCTTATGGTACGAAATTTGTAACTGTATGTTGGTAGAATAACTTAGCAATCGAAAATGAACGATTGTTCAAATTCGGCATGCGGATGTTGAGGTCTTTTGTCTTACAAAAGTTCCAGTCATGCAGCATGATCGTATGAGCGAATTTTCGTAAATGATGTTATTGTATAATGTTAAATTGTTTTCAAATTTGAGGTTTTTGAGTGCAAGGAAAATGTTAACTATTAATTTTATGGCTAAAAAGTACCGATGCAGCATGATCGCATGAGCGAATTTTCGTAAATTATGGTACTATGTTAAATCGTTTTGAAAATTGAGGACAATGAGTGAAAACAAATAGTTAACTATCAAATTTATGGCAAAAAAATCTGCTATTCAAAAAAAAATTATGAATTTTAAACTTTTTTGAAGCTTTTATCGATTTTTTAGCACATTTGAATGAAATTTAAGTACATAATTCAGCATAATTTTGTACATCAATTTTCGAATGTTCTTTTTTATAGCTAATAAACTTTATTTGAGCAATATTCTGCTAAAAAATATAAATTTAACACGCGCAAGAAAGGAATTGTTATCTCAATCCTAAGGAACAATCTTCGAGTTCGAAAGCAATATCGACTGGAAGGGCATACACACATTTTTTTTTAATTTCCCCTTAAAGGCTGAGGGGGCACACCATTAAATTAAATTAATAAAATAGAGTGGGGAGGACGCCCAGGTTTACCCGACGCCGGCTCTAGGGATGAAGGAAGTAGCAGGATGAGGAGGAGGAAGAGAGGGATGAAAGGAAGTGACCCTATAAAATGACCACCAGTTGAGGTAAGAGCCCCTGAGGACGCGAGTGGTGATACCACAGAGCACTCCTGCCGAGATTATTATATTTTTATTTGTTATTGTGAGATTTGTAAGATTTTTATTTTTATTTATGGGCAGGTTATTTCCCTACTGATGTTGATTGCTTGGAGAATAAAGTAACTGGTGGGTTGTTTGATTTAAAAAAAAAAAAAATTGTTTCAGTAGTCGTTTCTATTGTAGTGTGTCTCATACTGTGGAAATAAATTACAGAGCCTGAGGAAGGGGGCATCGTATCTCCCGAAAGCGCTCGCAAAACACTGAAAGCAGTCTATGTTTCTTCTTCCGAATTCCAGAATAAGAATCACTAGTCTGGAACTTAGCAACACATGTTATTTTACATCGGCTTTCTGTTTTCAAGACCTCATATGGAACTGCAACTGAGTGACTCTTGATCTCAAAGCTCACGATATGTAGACCTTTTCAAATTGAGAGGTGGCGGTAAAAAACTCTTTTCCGAAGAAAAAAAAATTCCGATCTTTTTGTGTCTCGAACAAATAATAAGGGTTTAAAGACCTACCTCGAATCCGTCTGACCACATTTAATATTTCTCCCGAGTTTTTCGTGTTAATTCCGAGCTGATGGAAGGTTATCAAGGGAAACACCCTGCAATTAGGTTCATTTTATTTAATTGTGTTTAGTGGAGGGGTATCAGGAAGGGCCTAAGGGCCCGTTTTCGTTCTTTTTTCGGTCCGTCGAAGGGCTAAAATGGGAGTGGCGTCCTGGAAGACGGGAGGAATCCGTTTTTTCTGGGCGCGGGAGTTACCAGTTCACAGAATAGACGTCCAAGGTGGGTTGTCATTAGACACGGAGGGATCTATGATTCAGATCCGATACTAAGAAAATGTTGAAGGTAGGTGGATTTTGAGGATGAGATTCGGTAGGCTTCTCATTTTTTAAGTGTTTATTGGCTGATTACTTGCCTATTAAGGCCTCATCAGAGCTTCGATTTGTATAATAAGATTGCGTTGTTGGTATTTAGTAAGGGTATCAAAAAAGTTTAAAACTTAAATTTTTTTAAATTAAAAGTATTTTTCCTTGATAATGAGCTCTATCCACAAAAAATTAATTATTTCTCAATTTAAAATTAAAACTGACTCCAGCAACATAACCAAAAAACGTCGGCCAAGTTGGGTGTGACACATAGCTTCCTCGGTTACCAACCATCTTCTTCCAACTATCATCCAAGTTTAAGCGAACTCGAGCGACTAGAGAGTGAAAAGATTAAACATGATGGAATTTGCGTTTGCGCATGCGTAGAATAAAGTATTGATTTGGCAACAATGAAACAAACTGAAACAAAGAAGAACGAATACGAATCCGAACTGTGATGAGGCCTTAATAGGCGATAGTAACCAGCCCATAAACATTTGAAAAATAAGAAGCCTACCAAATCTCATCCTCAAAACCAACCTACTTGCATAAGGAATATGGCAACCCACCACATAACTGTGAACATTTTGAACGTAGATGAGAGGAGGATCATCAATGGTGTTTCTTAACTTATTAGTTTCAATAAATTATCAAAGAAGTTAAACATTTGAATAGCTCATTAAGGATGCCAAATGAATGAGCAAAGAAAGATATAATGATATAAATAGGTACTTGCATTCAAGGTAGCAGTACATAAATTGCATTTTCAAAACGCTGCGAATTGTTACACAAAGGTTTATTATTTCTATATTAGATAGCTTTTCTACACAGATCAATGGTGAGAAAGTTGGCTGAAGTCGCGCATGCGCACTTGAGCAGTCTCCAATCAGTTCGAAATGATTTGCAAATCACGGCCAATCGCCTCAGCTAACAAATCTTATGTATTATGAATAACTGCTGCAGGTTTTGCCTGATTTCGATTAAATTCTTGCGTATTGTGTGGGTTGAGGTAGAGATATCCCTATTAATTCAATCGTTACATAGATCAACGGTAGCGTATGAGCATGCGCAAACGTTAAACACCAAAAACCTATCTTTCATGCTTCTTTATTTATAAGCTATTCAAATTTCCTTCAGGTTTTGCTTCAGTATACAAATTTATATGTTGATTTTCTTAAAAGCCTCGTCTTTACTTTTCATTGATATTATTCAATCGTGGTATGGTTACGAGGAAGCTAAGTGAAACACCCAAATTGGTACACTATTTTTTTATTGATTCGGATTAGAAGAAATGGGTGTTGACGACGGGCAGATTAAGCAAAGGAAAGATTTCAGACACATTTTCCAAAATATACACAATTCCATAATTTTGAATATGTATATGAATACGTGAAAAATAAAACGTTATCCGATTGAAAACGTGTAAGAAACTCGTTCAAAACATTCCTAAGAATGCACAACTTGGTTTGATCTGAAACATGTTCATGAAACACCAAAGCTTACTTTCTTTCCTCAAAATATATCAACTATATCACAAACCCAAAAATTATCAGGATAAGGGTCGAAACTAAAAAAAGTCCTTATCGCCGAGCTTTCGGTTTATATAAAACCATCTTCAGGGGTCAAGGATCTTCTATGGTGACAACATATAGGACATGGATTGCGAGCTAAAAGTCATAACAAAACCAAGAACTGGATCTTGAAACGAAATCCTGAGAATGAAAAAGCTGAAATCGTCGATAAAACATTGAAAGTAAGAACAAAATGCCGATAATGACCTTTATGGTTGAGGTGCGGGGAAAGAACACGAAAGAAAGACAAATACCTACAGAGGTTAAACCAACAACAAAATACGGTACTGGGAAAAGTCAGGCGATTTTGTCGGGTGTGTGTATGTGTGTCGATGCCAACTGCATGATTGTTGCTAAGTTAGGCAGTTAGAGTTATCCTAGAGAGCCAAGTTGTCGTCTCGTAATTAAATAAATAAATAATCATTTATTGTGAAAAGGCCTGGTGGCCCATTATACATACAAGAATTACATGGGTAATTATTACAAAAAATAAAAAAGTATAAAAATGTTAGCAATTACAAATTACAAAAGACGCGTGTTGCGGCCATGAAGAGTATTACAAAATGAACTTATTATAAAAGCTATGTAATAAATGTTTGGGGGAAATTAAAGTAATGGGAGGCCCTAATAAAAGATAGAAAAAGAAAATAATAAAATAAAATAAAAGCGGATTAATATGGAAAAAGAAGAAGAGGTAGGGAGGATACACTATTCAGTTTTGGCATAAAATTTAATTACGCCACTCTTGAACATGCTGATCAAGGGGACAGACCTAAGAAGGAGAGGAAGTGCATTCCACTTTACGATTCTGCAAAAGCTGAGCACGAGTAAAGCTGACTCTTCCCGTTCCGAAAAGTGTTTCCACGTAACGAAAACCTCTTCTCGTTTCGGAAAGGCCATTTTCGTATACGAGAAAAAGAATACGAGAAGTACAAGAACTCTCTAATATTATTCAATCGTGGTATGGATACGAGGAAGCTAAGTGAAACACCCAAATTGGTATACTTTTTTTATTGATTCGAATTAGAGGAAATGGGGGTTGATGACGGGCAGATTCGGCAAAGGGAATACTTCAGATACATTTTCCAAAATATATACAATACCATTATTTTAAATATGTATTATGAATACGTGAAAAATGAAACGTTATCCGATTGAAAACGTGTTAGAAACTCGTTCAAAACATTCCTAAGGATACACAACTTGGTTTTACCTGAAATATGTTCATGAAACACCAAAGCTTACTTTTTTTCCTCAAAATTTATCAACTATATCATAAACCATTACAGTACATATTTTAATAATAATAGATATCTATGGGTTGGCTAAAATCTACAAGGATCACTCTAAATCTTCAGCAATCTTACTTACAACATAATATTAATCTTCTTTGGGAACTTAAGACTTGCCCCAAACTCCAGCACTGCCTATCATTTCATTTTCAGAGTTTGCACAACGTAGGTATAACAGCATTCCCTTGTCCTACGCGATCCTTTCGTTCCCTGCTATTATCACCAGAACTATTAGGCAACGAACAAGCACATCTACTCCCGAATGATCAGTCTACAAAAAAATACCGTTGAGTAACGATTCGTAGTGGTTTTCCCGCGGCCGACATCACATTGCGCCTGTTCATTGGAGCGATGACGTCACCGGTAGGTCAGGATCGGTCAGTCGGGCTCCATAACAATCTAATAATAACGAGCTCGTGGAATTGAAGCAACACGTCACCTGGGTCATGAACTGGCAGAAAACCCGATCCGCCGGGAAGGTGGATACTCGAAAAGTATGTAGCATCCACAAGCGTGGGCGGTGGACCGCTTCAGGGTCGTCCGTTTATGGCAAAGGTTTATTGTGATCATAAAATCGAGATACGACGCTCCTCGGATGGCTCACTTTTGTTGTTATGGCTGCGGCTGTTAGCAGGCGCATCGTCTTTGATTTATTGGCGATGAACGCGAGAAAAAAATGTCTTACAACCTTTACACGAACCTGCATGTTTCTTTTTTAAAGCTCCTAAGCCTATAGAACTGTTAAGACTAATTGTTTCCAAATAATAAACATTCATCTTCAACCAACAGACTATTAGAACCATGGATACCAGAATTGATGTTTTACGTTTCTAGGGGCCAGTTCCACCAACGAGAGTCAGCTCCCCGAGTTTAGTAACGCAGGATCTAGATAACAACCGCGGGTCACTGTTTTCACATTTCCACCCAGTGGCGTAGTTTGAGGAGGATGCAGAATTTTGTTGATAGATACAATCAAAAACAATAATTTTACGCTTCCAACTTCAGTACCTAACACCTTCAATAAAAGAATGTAATTTATTTGTAAAACACAACTACTATTATTATTATACGAATCCAGTTGCCTAACGACTTGAGACGCTCTTAGAAATAAAGAAATTTTTATTAGGTTCGTTTGTGTAGGGGCAAAATGGCGTGGATATTGTACAGCCCCACGGAGAGTAGTAAAATCACCTAGTCAACGGAACGGAAATGTGGATACTGCAAACTGAAATCAAGTCGTTCCCCACAACCTTTTAGGGCTAGCCCATATGCGATTTTTCCCTGGAAAAATATCCATTGTTCAGTATCCACCAAAATTCCCCTATGAACTTCCCCTTCTTTTTACTGCCTACTTCATGAAGCTTGGTTGTTCGATTCAAAACAGTTTCCCGTTGTATTATACCATTAATTGACGAATAAAATCCCAGTTAAAATAAAGCAGGAATACAATATAAATAGAAGCCTGCAGTGGTGATTGAAATAGTTTAATAGAAAAGATTAAAATAATCTAGTGTAGCAGTATTTCTATTCTAACCTAGCATATTGCTGGTTTGCGTTTGTTTAGATTTTGTTATGTTTCTTGATCTCGGTTTCATGCCCTGTATTTCATATCGCGTAGGTAGGTATGATATTGTCCCAAAAAATTTACTTTCGCGCGGAGGTAACAATTGAGGATAAGCCTGTAAGAGAGAAAGTCCACAAAGGTATTTGAATTTGTATGCACTAAGTCTAGTATAATAGTATAATAAACCTAGTGCTCCTCAGTTCATCGGTGGGTACCTATGCCTATTCGTATTTATCGTAGTTTTTTTAACGTTCCCTGATTAGTTCTTTGGACAATATTTTTCCCAAGTAGTAGTATTCTTTGATAATCCATAGGTAGGTTTATGAATATGAAAGTGTCCGTGATTTCAGATCATTACAGAAAGTCATTGAGCACCTACCTACTTATATGAACGTTTGACCGTTTAACAGTCTTCGTATACTCAGCAACAAGCACTAGAAATGAATACTAAAACTATAAAATAAAATGAAATCTTCGACTGTTGCCCCTCCATGAGAAATGGCTCAGCTACGCCACTGTTTCCACCATCAATTTTTAATCCTAGATTAGCCTATCCGTGGATCAATAATTAGCTAGCATCCGAGTTACTGTCCTCAGACCAAAACTTAGTGAACAGCTGATAAAATTGGAGTATTTATTTTCCGCCACACATCTCCATTGCGAAATCAAAATGAAAGATACCAAGTTCAGTTTAGAGCCAAACATTACTCTTTGACGGCTATATTATTTTAACACAGAATGTGTTTTAGCCATGGACTAACTAGCCGAAAATGGAACGCGGGATGGTAACGAAATGTGTGACGGATGATTTTCACGTACAACCGAGTCGTTGCTAGGGATATGGTACTTCGTCGTTTTTCATCCCACAAAATTCGTTGACCATTCGTTCGAAAGCTCTCGATTTATCCAACAATATTATGTTAACTACTGCGAAGTGCGTGTCCAACAAACTGAGTTATGAGCATGGTTATATGAATAATTGTTTACACACAGGTGATCATTCTCAATAATTGATATTGTGAACATGATTGCAACCGCTTGTTAATTTCTGATGATTCCATTGAGCTTGTGTTTCGATGATTTGATTCATAGCAGGTGATCTGAGTATTACGAAAACGGTTTGATTTGTGAAGCGGAGGTTAAATAATTAGAATAGGTAATTTCTATACTTTACACTCTAGGAAGCTGTAATTTCGTTTGTAGCCTCTTTAGGACATTTACTTGACGATGCTCAGGGTCCGGTTCAGATGTGTGGCTCTTAAAGCCTATGCTTTACATTCTAGGAAGCTGTAATTTCGTATGTAGCCTCTTTAGGACATTTACTTGACGACGTCCAGGGTCCGGATCAGATGAGTGGCTTTTAAAGCTAATTTCTATACTTTACACTCTAGGAAGCTGTAATTTCGTATGTAGCCTCTTTAGGACATTTACTTGATAAATCGCTCTTGATTTATCACGAATTTATTTCGTATTTTTTTTCGTAGTTTCATACTATAACTATATAAATTGATGTTATAAATGAATAGTAAACAATGACGCTTGTTTGGTTGTCACTTGGTTGCGCGACAACGCAAACACATTCTGTGTTTCAATAATTTCGTCCGAAGTATGTAAATAGAGGTAACCGGGGGTCCAGGGGGCTTGCCCCCTGGCGAGGCGCGGAGCGCCGAGTTTTGGTAGGTATATCGTTAATATTTCAAGTTGTGGAAGCCCATTTCAAAAAAGAAGTTAGTAAAAAACGTTGTCTAGTTACAAGAAAAATAAAGAGTTATATTGTTAAATCGATTTCGATGGTAACAAACAATAACTGCTGATGATGCAATAGGTACTGATGATGACCTAACGATCGAAATCGATTCAACCTAAAACAACTGGAGCCTATAGGTAGGTAACTTCGTTTCTTGATTGTTCACGTGTTGTTAATTTAATAATATTTTGATATAAATTTATTTAAAAAATAGGACAACGAATGATTGCGAATCATTTCATTCCCATTTTAAACGAAACTTTCATTCACCTCATCCCCACATATTTAGTTTCGTAGATGGTTTAATAGCTTTTCAAACCGAAATCTACATTAAGACCTATAACAGCGATCAACATACTCCCAAGAGTCAGAAAAAAAGAAGAAATTGAGATGAGAACTCTACGACGGATTTTTTATTTTGTGATTATTGTGATTTTAGTACTTGGTGATTATAATACTTTGATTTGGGTTTTAAGTATAATTGTGCTATTGAGGGTTTAGTCTTATAAAGAGTTAATTGTTGCTTCAAAACTAACCAGCACCTGGGCGGGAAGCAATTGAGTAACGGGAAGGAATCGCCGATTGGACGGCGAAGGAATTGAGTAACCGGAAGGAATCGCCAACACTTTAAGGGGAAGGAATCACCATGCTTTTTGGAAGTCGGGAAGGAATCCACGAAAGGTACCTACTTGTGAGGGAGTTAGTCAGTGACAAGCTTACCATTATGTTGATCCCAGAGAAAAATGTGTCGCTTACCTGTGAAAAAAAAAAAATTATTAATTATTATTTTATCGTGTCTGGAATAACACTTACAAGTACATATAGGAAATGGAAGTTAGTGAAAAATCACACTGCTAAATCGATTTCGACGGTTAGGCCATCATCAGTAGCAAACAATAACTGGAAACATTAGAAAGGAAACAGCTTTTATGGTCACAGGCGAAGGGAGATTGAATCCCATTGGTCAAGAAAAAGGAAAAGGATAGGAGGTACAACCAATTAAGTGCAAGCACAGTGAAGGGGGATTATAGCTATTCAGATGAAGTAAAAGGAGGAAATATAACTCAATATGGTTTAAACAGTGTGAAGGGATAATTCCAAGCTTTAAAGAAATGGACCTATCAGTGGTGAAATATATTGAGGGATATCCTCATTTAAACATTTACCAGATCTGTCACTTTTGATAATTTCGAATTTTTCAAGTACATTCAACATACTCGCTTTCTATCAAATCACTCAGATTGGAAACTTACTTTTGATGATTTCGAATTTTTCAAGTACATTCAACATACTCGCTTTCTATCAAATCACTCAGATTGGAAACTTAGGAAAAAGAGTAAAGATAAAGAAACATGAAAGAAAACTGTGTGAACTTTTGGAGTGACGGGAATATCCAAAGATAAATATGATGCTTTGAATTCATTGATGTATTCAATGAATTTCGGATCCAGCCTGACTGAGAAAGATGCTTTGACAACTTCATTGAACTTCTGGAAAGCATCAACGTATTTTAAACAACCTATGCTATTGTTTGAACAACGCAACAAATCAAGTTTCTGTAGCAAAATGCGGCAACTATTTCCTTTTAACGAATGGCTCCCATGGGTTCTCTCAGATGTCCAAAGAATTTGAAGCCGAAGCTTTTCTTTGGGCAGAGCGCTGTAGTGTTCAGCGTGAAATGACCCAAGGGAGCCTTTCGTTCAATGGAAATAGTTGCCGCGTTTTGCTACGGAAACTGGATTTTTTCAGTTGTAAAAACTGTAGCATAGGTTGTTTAAAATACGATGATGCTTTCCAGAAGTTCAATGAAGTTGTCAAAGCATCTTTCTCAGTCAAAGCAACATCGGCAACGGTTTTCTTTCATATGGAAGAATTTTGTACCAAACACGGAAATGTCCTCGGCTTTTACAGTGAACAGTTTTAACGAATGGCTCCCATGGGTTCTCTCAGATGTCCAAAGAATTTGAAGCCGAAGCTTTTCTTTGGGCAGAGCGCTGTAGTGTTCAGCGTGAAATGACCCAAGGGAGCCTTTTGTTCAATGGAAATAGTTGCCGCATTTTGCTACGGAAACTGGATTTTTTCAGTTGTAAAAACTGTAGCATAGGTTGTTTAAAATACGATGATGCTTTCCAGAAGTTCAATGAAGTTGTCAAAGCATCTTTCTCAGTCAAAGCAACATCGGCAACGGTTTTCTTTCATATGGAAGAATTTTGTACCAAACACGGAAATGACCTCGGCTTTTACAGTGAACAGGCTATGGAGGCCGCTCATCATGATTTTTCTGCGACGTGGGCCAAATATAAACTATTGCAAATCAATCCTGAATATGGACAACGTTTATTACGAGATGTATGCGAATATAATTCTCTTAATATGTAAACTGTTGAAATGCTATCATTTCTATTTTCTATTCAATTTAGATATATATTTTATGTTAAAATTTATATTATAAACTCACACACAAGCGTACACATAGACACACACGCACGTAATACACGCATACTCACAGGCATTTATTAAGAGCTTCATGCAAATATAATCATTATTTTGTTCAATAAAATGTTGTAATTTTTGTTTTTCTAATTACATTTTATCACAAAATAGATCAGAACTTATATAGTTAAAAACTAAATTTTAAAAAAAAAAAAAAAAAAAAAAAACGGCTCAATGCTTGATTTTAGTTTTTGCTGAATTATAATCCTAACATATTCCCAAATCATATTTCGAAAGAAAATTTGAAGGGCAAGCACTTTGAGGTCAAATCCGATCGAGGACCACCGTGCCCAGTTTATTCAGTGATGCCCATGATACCCCATCTCCCCTCCCCCCTTCCACAAAACATCCCCTTCTACGGGTTACATTTGAAAAATCTCAAGTAGCCAGTGATTTAAGTTAGAATACTCCAAACAAATTCGACAACTCAGTCCCCAGTTGGTTCAGTGACGTTTGAAACGCTTTAGTTCCCCCCACCTCTTCCCCTCTATTATGGGTCAGATTTGAAAATTTTGAAAAAACACCATTCTATTTAAAATATTCCCTAATCAGATCCCCAGTTTGTTCAATGGTGTCCAAAATACCCCATTTCACCCTCTCCCCTCCGCTGAAACACCCCTCCGGCTCAAATTTTAAAAACTTCAAATAGCCTATAATTTAAGTTGGACTGATACAGACATTTCCCCCCACTCATATCAGTTGTCCAATGACCCCTGTTACCGTGAAAAGCGGACAAACATACGGACAGACAGACAGAGAAAAATTGAGAAAATGGTACTAATCGTCTACAAATATCATAAAACGGAAAATAAATGCAAAATTTCACGATTCTAATCAATGTAAAAACAGTCATGCTTACGATTTTATTAATATAGATTTGTAATTTATTATGTAATTGGGCTTTTGCCCGTATCATCCCAACGTAACAGCACATCATGATGATGGAAAAAGTTGCAAAAGAAGTTGAAACAGCTGAGACCCCCCAGCGTGAGATAATAAATTCGTAATCAACGTAGAATTTCCCATAAGAGCACTTGGGTTTGCATCAAACGCGAAGTTAACTCGCATATCTGGTAGAGGAAAAAAGACAACTTTTGCCTTTATTTATCATGATGTTCCTCCACGGTGTAATTACCTATTAATGGCTCCCGTCGCGTGTCGTTAATTCTGGAGGCCGCGTCGTTTGTTTCAATTACCCGAGCATCGAGATCTCAGTAATCACGTTACTCGCATCGGACGCACTGCGCGATTCACCCTATAAATCCGGTTGTCTCCCCAACATGCGTTTTGACAGAGAAGTACGCGCTAGTGCGTGGAGGGAGCAAATCGTTTTGTTTCCTAATAAACTAGAAGAGAAATGCGGGAGGCGTCGGGGAGTAGATTTATTGCGTTTACACCATCGCCCTACTAAATATTACCGAACAATATACATTTCAGTTTACCATCTCATAAAGAATACATGCGTATGAGGTTTTTACTTACTGCTCATCTCTACATACTGCCATGAGAAGGAACAACCCCTAGTAGTAATAAAATTTTATTTTCAACTTTATTCTCCGTAGGATATTACAGTTAGTATAATAATAATAATATAGTAAGCCTTAGTCTTAATTTGCATAGTACATGAGGTTTGGTACGATCCAGCGATCGTCCTAAAGCCAGAGATTAGTAACACATAAACAATTGTACAAGAGAAAATATAAACAAACAATTTGGGGATACAATTTTAGAAATTTCATACATTTGTGATGATGATTTTAGAATATTAGGATGACAATATTAAATAATAGTGAAAATTTAAATTCTGTGTATTTCACTGATTCGGATCGAATGTAATTAATAAATCTTGCGGTCGTTTTTTCTTAAGCCTCTTTTCGGGTAGTAATGGTAGTGGACGTTCGGTGATTTCGCGAATCAAGGCATTTGGGTGGTTGAACATGGAAGTGTTTAGACGTTTGTATGATTCCTTGATTACTTCAGAAACCGTGGAGAGATTTACATCATAGTGCAGTGCTGAGTTTCGCACAAACCGTGGAGCTCCGGTCGCTATACGCAGTACTGGGTTTTGAATTGTTTGTACTTTCTGTACGTGGGTTTGGCTGCTGAACCCCATATCCCGCAAGCATACTGCCATATTGGTCGAATTTGCATAGTGTAGAGCAACCATTTAGTGTGGAGTGGCAGATCAGATTGGACGCTCATGAGGAACTTCAGTTGGTGAATTCTGTCTCGACATCTATTAACCATACCTTGAATGTGGTGCGCCTAGGTAAGCTTCGAGTCCAGAATGACACCCAGATATATCACTCGATCTGAGTTTGGAATCGGAATGCCATTCAGTCTGACGTGAAGGACTCTTACATTTTGAAGGGGACTCTTAGGTACATTTGAAGAATTCCTCAACTCGAAAATTAAAACGGTAGAGAACTTCAAAATCTCCATCTAGTACATCATATCTTGCTATACATGTTGGCAAATTATTGAAGGGGTATAGACCACTTTGATTATCTCACCCTTCTGAAAAAATCGAAAGAAAATATTTTTAAATCAGTTAATTGCATTTAAGATTGTTTTTCTTCAATTTTTTTCATTCACTTTACTGGAATGATTCTGAAGCGTTTATGAAACACGTTAACTGGTCACTTTGTATGGTGTTTTCGGTTTATTATTTTCAGTAATGAACCTTTGTAATCGACCAAGGGAAAAAATGCTTTAGCCCCCCCCCCCCCCCCCCTCAAAATTTGTTAGTTTACGTTTCAAGATGCGTAGAATCCAAAAATCAAATTAGAAAAAAAATCCGTCCATCCAGAGCTTTTCTACAAAACTACTGGACCGAAGTTTATGAAATTCGGCTCAAAAATCATGCATCCGCCGGGGATGTGCCAGTAACATCGGCATCAGTTTTGATCAGCCCTAAAGGGTAGTAGCTAAGAGCCAACATATTCAAAAATCGAGGTCTCGAAAACTTGCAAGAGTGCAGTAATGATTTTTTGAGTTTCATTCATAGGTATCCGCCCATTTTTTGCTTGTGAATGATGAATGTGATCCCAAAGCATTGATTAAAACTATCCACAACGCTGTAGGTTGATCTGTTCGATTTCTATGAGTTTTCTTCCTGCTATTTTTTTTTTTTTTTTTTTTTTTTTTTTTTTTTTTCACAAAGGTATATTATTTTTAATATAGGTAAGTCTTTGTAATCGTATAGGAAAAAAATGATTTTCTTCAAACTTTGTCACTTTACGTTTCAAGGTGCGTAGATTCCAAAAGTGCTATGTCCGTCCGCCGTCCGGGCCATAAAAAGCCTTTAATATGGAGAAAAAAATCCACTTTTTCGCACTTGGGGTCAATTTGGTCCTAGAATCTAGCCAGCCCGATCGCTTCACACGCATCAATGCTATGAGCCAAATATGGGCCAAAAACGGGTTTTTCCCCTCATACTTAGGTTGTCCCCCACATCCCTGGATCAATTTCAATAGGGCGTCCCAGGACATGGCTGACCTCATTGATCGGAATTTAAGTGCCTAATTGAATGATCTACAACGTTTCTTTGAAAATTCGCTCTATTAATCATGCTGCATGACTGACTACTTTTTTGAATTGTTTTATACGAAGGAACATTGAATGTTAGCAACGTTTACCTTAAAATACATTTGAGGTTGAATGCATACAACAGTTTTAGCTCAAAGAGCTGTTTATAGACGCTCTCATTACAAGTTAAGGTTCACCATGAGATCGTTTTAGAACATAAAAAGTGTTGTCCCATTGTTATTTTTAACTGTCTTAAACGAAATAGTTCTGTTCCACTAACGAGTTCTGAGTCAGCGAAAGCCTATCAATCGAATAAGCAATTTCTCCTTATTAGAGCTCATATCGACGGTGCGCTGGTTTTAAAAGTTTCCTACGCGGCCCAGAAAAGGTGAGTGCCTCTCAGAATATGAATATGAACCGTCTACGTACCTTTGGAGCGGTTTTAAATTACAACTGGGGCAGCGGCTCACAATGTTTCAACCAATGTGTTGGTTTATTATTTTCAATAATGAGCCTTTGCAATAGACCAAGAAAAAGTTTAACACCCCCTCAAAATTTGTTGGTTTAGGTTTCAAGATGAATAGAATCCAAAAATCTAATTTAAAAAAAAAACGTCCGTTTCAGCTTTACTCAAAAAGTATCGGACCAAACTTTAAGAAATTTGTCTCAAAAATCATTTATCGACCGGAGATGTGCCAGTAACATCGGCATCCCGTTTGACCAACACTAAAGGGTAGATAGAACCTAAGGGCTGAAATATTCAAAAGAAGATTTGTTACCAACGCACTGGTCTGATTCAATAAGTGGTTTCCTTAGCATAATATGCTAAGCATAATATTATTTTGCTATTTTTATTTTTCGCACCTATTCTTTATTTTCCTTGCTTTTTTGTGGATCTAGAAAATAATGTTGAATTTTGTGGGTAAAATGATGAAACGATGTTGAATTTGATTGAGAAAAGCTATAACTTAAACAAAAATGACTTAAATTGAAGGAAATATTTATTGGGTTGCATAGAGAATGTATATCAGGGAGAAAATTCATTCAGGAAATGCGTATGAATAACTTTGGGAGGAATTAATTCCTGCGTAATTTTTCAGGTTTCAATATACTTTCCATCTCTGTCCGGTTATTTCCCCCATCTCACCTGGCAACCCTGGTCTAAAGATGTTACTACGGAGTCCATTTGTAGTTATGCAGTTGATCTCTTCTCCCCGCCTCCAGGGACTGTCTCAGGTGACACCGGGGATGATGGACGTCCAAAAACATTTTCCGTTTTGATGGCTCTACCGGACCGTAAAAGTCGCGGCGGCGTCAACTCTCAAAAGAAGCTCGGGAATCCCTTAGTGACTTAAGATCCGTGGAGCCGTAAAGTCTGACGTCGGCAGAAGGCGGAATGCCAGGCGATACCGCTGGAATGAGTTAAATCCCAGATATTGTCATTACGAGGTGCGAGGAGGGAACACCCACCGACCCTTTGTCGGGTGCCGAAACGACCCGAGCGGTTCAACTTTGAATATCTCACGAGCTCGCGTTTGTGTCGCATCTTTCGTGACTTTCGGTGCTTCGGGCTTTAAAATATAATACGATAGTACCGAGAGCTTTTTAGCTTCACTGTACAGAGGATTGAATTGGAAATGGATGTACTCGGTTAGTAAACCAATTTCTCAAACCCATACAACATGTTTTAAATCCAAGCTGAACATCGAACTTTCATGTGCAACGTAGAAATCTGAGCTGTTTTTAATTTTCGCACCTATTCTTTATTTTCCTTGCTTTTTTGTGGATTTAGTAAATAATGTTGAATTTGGTTGGTAAAATTATGAAACGATTGGGAAAATGTTGAATTTGATTGGAAAAATATTGAATTTGATTGAGAAAAGCTATAACTAAAACAAAAATGACTCAAATTGAATGAAATATTGTTTATTGGATTATATAGAGAATGTATGTCAGATAGAAAATTCATTCAGGAATGCTTATGAATAACTGTGGGAGGAATTAATACCTGCATAATTTTTCAGGTTTTTCGATATGTTATGAGTTCGAATTGGTGTCGCATCTTTCGTGACTTTCGGTGCTTCAGGCTTTAAAATATAATACGATAGTACAGGTAGCTTTTTAGCTTCACTGTTCAAAGGACTGAATTCGAAATGGATGCTTAGTTATGGATGCTTATGGTTAGTAAACAAATTTCTGAAACCCAAACTACATGTTTTAAATCCAAGCTGAACATCGAAATTTCATGTGCAACGTAGAAATCTGAAGTGTGTCATTCAATCAGGAGTGCACACGGTTGCCATCAGTACGGCAATTACCGTAAACGTACGGTAATTTTGTTGCACGTACGGTGTACGGCAGTAATCTCATTACCGTACGTGAAAATACGATAAAATGAAAAACCTAGGTAAATATGTTATTATTAATATATATATATCATTATAGCATGTGTTTATAGCTAAAGGACACCTTCAACAGGTTTTGAAGAAGGAGAATTTATTGCAACCCTTCTGTTCTTAGTAAGTAGATAAGTACCTACTACCTACCTAGGTACTCGTAGAATTATCTAAGTAGAGTGAAAAATGAATGAAACTCCTTCCATAATGTTCATTGAACTTATTTGCCATCCCTCACTCAAATGCACAATGCGAGAGGATTTATAGCAAGGTTAATCCTATAAAAACCAAACCATGAAATAAATAAGTGCAAGCCCGTTGGTGGAGTCATTTGAACTTAATTTCGACCTGTGATATGCGATAAATGATGATGATGTCTACTTTCCTCTTTCAACGATGTACGAGTACAATCCAAGCTCCAACCACCAGCAACCCCTAAGACTGAGAAATCAATTGACGATGAATTTTTCCTGTAACTTAGTTTCGTTTTTCGTATGGAGTTCTATTGAAATCATGTTTTTTTTTTTTTTTTTTTCAGTCTGAATGTTCATATGATGAACATTAAATTTTTGTTTAAATATGCGTGCGGTGAAAATACGGTAGGTTTTGAAATGGATGAACGAGAATGTACGGTGAATTGGAAAAGATTGGTACGGTAATGGATGACCATGAGTTGGCAACCCTGCTCACTGAGCTACGATCACTCGCAACACTGTACGTTGAACGGCTATTTCTTCTAATCAACCAACTGAAATGCATTAATTTTAATAATGTGCAAAGAACAAACATAGTTTCAAAAAGCTATGCAGTGTACGCAACCCTTCTACTTGATGGTAAGATGACTTAGTCAAAGATCATTTTGTTTCTCAACTTCACTATAAAGCGTAAAATTATGGGGTGCTGGTGCTGTCATGCAGTAAACCTAATTGCGAAGCGCCGAGTTTCGATCATTAATAAACTGGGTATAAACGAGGATTTTCATATGTTTCTACTGGTAGTTTTTCTTATGTTTTTTCTTCTGTATTATTCATGATATTGCACCAACTTCATTACGCACCAATAAATCAACTTTGAACGTATGCAAGATTTGCCTGACGGAAACAATTTACTTTAATTTAGGTAGGTACCCTTTAACTCAAAGAAACAAAATTTTTAAAATTACAATTTAAATATTATATGATTTAAGGATAAGTCCAACGTACAACATGGTAGAAATTTATTGTCATCTAATATGAAACATGGTTTAATAGGAAAGTTAACTTCTGTAGCGTTGGAAGGAAAGGTGTTGCTTTTTTGAGTGCGGACATTAACGTCTACGAGAAGATTCTCAGGTGTTGGCAGCATCGTAAATCAATTAATTTCACACCGCTCGTCGGGACGCCGTGATTAATAAAAACTTGGCTTACGCCGTGCGTCTCTATTAGGCTGAGGGTTTTCCGAGGCCGCGTCCTTAATTTATAACCTTATTACCTTCCCCCCTCGTAGGTAAGCCTTAAAACCTTAAAACTCCGTTAACCCTTCAAAATCTTTGCTGCTCCTCCCTTTCCGCCCTGTGCCATGTCTTCACTGATCCAAGCCTGTATCCTCCAAGTATGTCGTCTTGCCGTGACGTATTTATGTTTGCATAGAGGTAATTAGAAATCTGCCAGTTTACCGTGTCAATCTACTGTTAACAAAGGCCAACCACTCCAATCTACCAGTGTCATTTTCTACTGCTGACCAAATGCAAACTTAATCCTGTTCTAAGAATTAAATAGTACTAAGGTTTTTAGAGCTACTTGTTGGCGCGTAGTATGGCGAAAACCTTGTTTTGTGTAGTTTATTTTACCATTCCTGGGGTTTATATTTGGAAACCCTTATACACCAGCCTACCATTTTTTAATGTAAAAAAAACGCAGAAGATTTTCAAGAAAGGAGGGCTAATTAAACAGAGGCATGACAATGTTATTGGCGAATGTGCCCTCATGGCTAATCTTGCATGGGGAGGAGTCACTACTGAACCAAATTCTCCGTGATAATGAGGATGGCACAACTGCTTTGGTAGCCGATATCGAAATACATGACGTAGGGGACAGTAAGAGACCAGCGTTTTTCAATGCACGTATTATTAATTCAGAAGCTGTCTCTTATTTGTTCCGAGAATGGTCGGCGATATCACAGAACGCAGCTCAAGCCAAACACACAAAGTACAACCGCGCAGCTGATATGTTCGTGTGATGGAGCTCTCCACAAAGAATATGTATCAAATATTCCTCAAAAGGATGGCAGGGGAGCTAGCGGACAAATAGTCTCAACCCTACCCCAAATCTGCTGATGGGTCAGGGTGAAGACCCAATTTCGGTCATAAGAGCAGTTAATAGGGAGTTTTCGCAGTTTTCCATCTGTGTCGTTCAGCCGAGTCTTTGTGCGAATAGCGGTTTTTCTAGCGCAAGAAAACCAGAAGCTAAGCACTGAGCCGTACTGTACGAATAGGGAATCGTTGTACGATTAAATGAAACGGTTCAAAAGTCACGATAACGTCCCTGCATCAGGAAAGGTTTAGTTATCTTAACTATAGCAGGCTTGCGAGATACCCAACGTTTTTGTGGATAGTGTCTCTTTAGTGAGAGACTTCCAATCGAAGAATAACTTCGTTTCGTCGTCGCTTTCTTCCTGGCTGACACGATAACTTTAACTAGATCACTAGGTACTTCTGTGGTGATCCCTTTTTTAGCTTTCTTAACTTCATTTAACAGAATCCCAAGCTTTTTTATCTCAAAAATCCAAGTTAAAAATGTGATAACCAATCCAATAGATGAAAAAGGAAACTTATTCCATCACTACAGGTGCCAAGGGGCTCGGTTATGCAAGTGGTGTGGCGCTTGGGCTTCTTTGATAGAACTTCAGAATTAGAAGGTCTAGAGGAAGCAATATGAGGTTAACTTTTTTTCTGCAAGTGTAACATGTTGCTTGGGACTCAGAAACGTGAAAAAATCGATAATGAAAAAAAAAAATGGCGCTTGGTCCTTTATACCTACCGTACCTTTCAAATGTGAAATACTGAGTTTTTGAAGGTACCTTACCTACCCTCTCACTTGCCAGATGTAATACACATGATTTCGGAGTATTTTTTCGTGCTGAACCCCGTAATGATGTTCATTTATTGATATTTGCACCACCAACTTGGGAAAACATCGAAAAACCTAAATTTTATTACGCTTTGTGCTTTGTGGAAATGTGTAAAAAAAAGTGCAATTCTGGTAACTTTTTCAGTGTTTTCCCAAGTTGGTGTTGCAAATATCAATTAATGAACATCATTACGAGTCTCAGCACAAAAAAATACTCCAAAATCATGATTACACGTGGCAGTTAATACCATTGGCAGTTGCAGTTAATACCATTGGTTAATACCATTGGCAGTGGCAGTTAGTACCATTTATTGCTTTCAGACCGGAACTGCGCACTTTTGGAGCGGAATTGTGTCCGTTTGCGAGCTTTTAAAAAATCGAGTGATGAGTCATTTCTTCATGAAATTGCACGTAGAATTAAATTCTGCAATAAAAAATGGGGGTTCCCGTTTAAAATAACGAAGTTGATGTCAATTTCGCACGTGCGCAATGCGCAATTTTGTCATTTTTGAGATCCTTACAAAAAAACATTAAGATTGAAACAAAAAATTTATCAACGATTTTAGCAGGGGGGGGAACGTTTTTGGGGACACTCTGTATACTGCAATAAGTACATGATTGATATAATAAATAGTGAAAAGGCTCATATGCTGAGAGTTTGGAAATTACGGGCTGTTCAAAGTTTTGTACAAAGGGACTAAATTCCTTAAGAACTTAATGAAGTACAGAAATTCAATGTCGTCTATGGGAGCTAGAGACAACTGCGGATAATTTTATGTAGATCAAAGAAACCTTTTTCCAAAACCCAGTCAGCAAAAGAATCGGTGCTGTGGAAAACTGTACGTCGTCCTCGTCCTCAAACCGTTGCAGGGGTCTTATCAGGGTCGTACTCGGATAACCGAGTGTCCGTTAGTTTTGCTGACAAAGAGACGTCCCAGAAGGGAACGTTGCCCTTGGAATTGACCTGCCCCGCCAGTGCGCACTGCAACGAGCTAGCTAGGAATGAGAAACTCCAACGGAAATATTCTAACCACCTACCTAATTCATTTTATAATCATTCTAATCGTCAAGCGATCCATTTTACAAAACATCTGATGGCAAAAGAGAATGGACGAGGTAAATCGAGGTGAAAAGTGCAAAGTTTATTCTGAAAGATCAGTTTACAAAAAGAAAAGGAAAGTTGCCGAGGAGGAATTAGCACTTTATGGACAAGTATTAGGACTCACAATTTGGAAGAATCTAATGCACAACGATGAGGCACACGATTCGGGACCTGGTCCATCCTATCAATTTTTTACAAACTCGGGGGCTAGTAGCTCAGGGTGAGGTGGGGGCGGCGGCTGAAGCCCTCTATCTCTTAACCCATAAAAGAAGTTTCGCGTGTGAAACATGCCAAACCACAAAATGCATGATATCATGCAATTTTTGCCTAGCACACGCCTAGGGATAACAGCATACCTCTTGCGGTCCACCTACTCACCGCCTCACCGCCTTTACATTACAACCACGGCTTGGCCGATTTTCCTCATTCTTCAAATCATAATAATTTGTTTAGGCTTGTTCTGATAAACTGATAAACTTGCTTCAACGGAAGGGAGTGATCAGACGAACATGAAGGCTGAGAGATTTATGTGTTGTATGTAAGTCCGTTAGGATGAAATTTCAGGAATATGGTTATAATGACATTTCAGCAAGGCGTATGATTTCACGGATCGAAGGAGTTATGTTGGTGTAAATGAAAACAACTAGCCTCTAAAATAAAAATGAAATGTTTTTCTGGAAGCAGTCATAATAACCTGCCGCCAAGCGGCTCACGTACATCTGTAAGGATCTGTTGTGGTTTAGTTCATGCACATTGCACATGCGCGTATGCAGGTATGTTGGGAAGGTGGCGTGCTATTGTGAAAGGTGGGGTGAGGTGGGATGCGGCGGCTGCAGCCCTCTATCTCTTAACCCCAAAAAAGACGCTTCGCGTGTGAAACATGCCAAGACTCAAAATGCATGATATCATGCAATTTTTGCCAAGCACACGCCTAGGGATAACAGCACACCACTTGGGATCCAGTTACAGTACAACCAGTCCCGAACGGCTTGGCCGTTTTTCCTCATTATTCAAATCACAACAATTTGTTTGGGTTTGTTCTAATAAACTGATAAACTTACTTCAACAGAAGGGGGTGATCAGACGAACATGAGGGCTGAAGGGATTTGTGTATTGTATGTAGGTCTGTTAGGATGACATTTCAGCTAGGGGAATGATTTCATGAATCAAAGGAAGTATGTTGGTGTAAATGAAAAAAAAAAACTAGCCTCTAAAATGAAAATGAATTGTTGTTCTGGAAGTAGTCATAATAACCTGCCGCCAAGCCGCTCACGTACATCTGTAAGGATCTGTTGTGGTTTAGTTCATGCACATTGCACATGTGCGTGTGCTGGTATGTTGGGAAGGAGGTGTGCTATTGTGGAGGGTGAGATGTCGTGGGAGGCGCGGGTGCAGCCCTCTATCTATTAATAGTCTGCTGAGTATCGCCGTTCATAATGCGGAAGCGAATCATTAGGTATGCCTTCTGCCCGGCTCGTTACCGTTCATTTTACTTCCTCAGTCGGCCCCAGGCTCTGGAACCCGAATGTCTTCAGACACGAATCTAGAAGTGAGAATCATCTTCTGGCCCAAGTAACCGAAACCGTTTAGCTTTCAAGTTAGAGCGGAAGGACTGACATCCGTTCCAACCATGTTCTCCCACTATAAGTCCAGGAGTCAAGGCTGAATATAGGTAGTAATTTGAGAAGAAGATTTGAGATGAGATCTTGAAAATTTAGTCCGTTCTAGGTGAGAAAATCTTTGTCTGCCATCTCAAAATTGGTGGAATACAAAATTCAGGCCTCATAAAGATGGCTTAATTCGTCAAGTTTTTCTCCAACAATTCCTAAACCGAACATCCTACAGAAATTTTTATGCGCAGCAAAGTTGTAGAGCATAAAAAAACAAAACAACTCAATTCCAAAACTCTGAATTATCTTTTAAAACAAGCAAATTACAAGCAATTGAAATCGGGCTAAATTTGGGCGAGTTCTCTCCTCCCCCTGTCTAGAGCTCTATAGAGAGCTGACGGCGCCGATACGGCGAAATATTCTCTCAATTTTGTAAGTTATATTTATGTGTTTCCTATATTTTCCAACCATCTGTAATACCTCAAAACAATATTACACGCGAATGTTTTCATCCTTCATCAAAACTATACATAAATATATATACATAGGACAAAATTTTGCCCTTCAAAATCACCTAGTGGCCTCAATAGTGGTCTGATTTCAGTCTGCCAAAGCTCATTCTACCCAAGATTATTACTTCACAAAGTTCTATTGAGTATATTTTAGCTCAGTCCTTTCCCCATTGACCTACAGCCGAACTTATGAATTTTATGTCATTTAGCGAATTTTCGTGGAAAATGAAGCTACTGCAATGGCTCCAAAATTTTTAAAATCAAAATTTTCGAAAAATTTCTTCATTGAAATCCGTTTTGCAAAATGCTGAAACGAATCCTAGACTTCTTTCCTACACCTCTTACTGCACGTTTGAAAGTAAAGATAAAAAGAAAGTCGACTTATTCATCCTCAGAAGTTTTTGAAAATATTGTGATGACAAACAGGGCAGGAGGTCTGCGCTAAACCAGGCTCGCTTGTTGCTGATTTTCGTAGATTTTTGTGATTTGTGTAATCATTATAATGGTAAAATCAAAATGAAAACATTCCGTAAATATCTCTCATATGAACTGGTGAAATAAGAAGGTGGTTGTGATACGTGTTATACCCATTTACCAGTTCACCACTTAGTCTGCAAACCTTGAGATTTCACTTATATCTCGTAAGCAATTCACGCGTTTGATATTGTTAAATTCCATTTCAATGAATCAAATAAGGCCACCCGGGTCGCTGTTCATTCATCCATCAGCGCCCCACGAAGACTAAAAAAACAAATCGCCAACTGAAACCGCGAATTGATTTTGTCTCAGTTTTAACGATAAACTGTCCATGTTGATGGAAGCATAGCTTAGTAGCATCCTAACTACTGCGTATGACTATATGAAGAAACAAGAAGATGAATGATGTTATCTCAAGTTCATTTTGAGGAGCCTAGCTCGCTTTCTAAAACAGGATTGGAACAATGCTATTTCGCTGAAATATTCTGCCCAATATGCCACCTATGGAGATAAGGGAAACCATTTTCTATAATCACTGTAAGTATCCACTGTCTACGTTATGACTGTTACCTGTTACTTTTAAGCGAACCAGTGGCTATAATTTATGTAATCTTGTTCATATTTAGGATGTCCTTACATGGTCATTTGACGAGAACAATGAACAGCAATAAAGTACCATAATTAAAAACGTTTGGAAGAGCCCCATATTACTTCCACCCACAACCTAGTATTACTCCATACTATTTAAACGTTTTTGCGTCGTTTATTGATTTTGTTGAACATCTTTTGAAGTTGTCAAAATGACTGATTTGTCCATGTCTAAGGATATATACCAGTTGGAATGGCATATATATATATATATAAAGCTGTTATTATCCAGGAATAAAGTTATTGACAGCTCGTAATATCCAGAAATCTTTCGAAGCTGTCGAAATGACTGCTTTGTTCATGTCTAAGGAGAGATACCAGTTGGAATAGCATATGACATATACATAAAATTGTTATTATCCAGGAATCGTTAAAGGAAAAGTTGTTAATGTTTGTTCTAATAAAGTTGTTAAAATCTGATGATATCCAGAAATCTTTTGAAGTTGTCGAATGACTGATTTGTTCATGAAGAAGGAATGATTGATTCATTCCATACCAGTTGGAATGACACATGTTATGTATATATATATATATATATATATATAGAGAGAGAGAGAGAGAGAGAGAGAGAGAGAGAGAGAGAGAGAGAGAGAGAGAGAGAGAGAGAGAGAGAGAGAGAGAGAGAGAGAGAGAGAGAGAGAGAGAGAGACAGTTGTTGAAAAAAATTTGTAATTTGTTGAAGCCAATGCAGTACCAGCATTATTTTTTCGAAACCTAGACCAGAAAATTGTATTTTTGAGAGTAATGCAACGAAATACTAAACTCCAGGAATTCATCTCAGGGTTAATCAGAAAATTTCAGCTAGTCGCAAGTAGAGTTACATTACAAGTGGTGTCATACAGGATGAGAGGAACCCCTGTCAACTCCCCATCAGTTGACAGCTTTATTTTCCCTCTTCTAGCGTTCCTGCCAAATTGAAGTTCTGAGAATAAAATCCAACATCGGTTCCTTAATATTATGAACATGGTCATCTAAACGGTCCAATTGAGATTTCAGCTAATTTCCTAGGTCTCAGAGTGGATAACCGTCTATCTTAGAACGTCCATATTGAGACTACTGTCACAGCTACCTTCTAGCAACTATGCTCTCCGCCGTCTCTCTACAGCAGTATCCTTCCCTGCCCTGCGTACTGCTTTTTTCGTTCTCTTTATGAATCATGATTGAGTCATATATGATTGAGTTGTGGGGAAACTCAACTAATTCTGATGTCATTTTTAAACAGCAGAAATTAGCCATCAGGACGTTGTTCAATTTAGGATAGAATGAGAGCTGCAAAGGATTTTTTCAGAGGTTGAGATGCTTGAGTACACCGAGCTGGTATGTATATAGTTGCATTTTGTTTACCAACTAAAATCTGGGTAAGTTGCATAGCGGTTTGGAGGTTCATGACTACCAAGCTAAGCATTGTCTTGATTTTTGACCTCCTGCTGCACGGTTAACATCGAGCTTGAAGTCTAATCCAAGCCACAATGATGTTCGGTTTTTTTAATTTTTTACCCGAATCATTTCAACATTTTTCTACCTAGCTGTTGCCCAGAAAACTAAAGGATTTATTAATCGACGCAGAACTTTATACCACTTCAAACTTCTTCGCCATAAAATTGTGATTTCATGAACTCCACCTAATAGTATTAACATTTCATCTGATTGGGCTCATATTTTTAATTTATTGTATTTTTCTAATTTTATTGTAATTTATTGGCTAACGTGACGATTATATTACCCTTCTTGGTTCTTACAGTAAAAAACTTATTGATTGATTGGTTGATAAGTACCTAATTGGGATTCCAATGAGATAATTTCCGCGATCTTTAAGACGATCGTCGATGTCTCGGAGGGTTTCCGATCAGGAAGTCACAGGAACATCGCGACCGCACTGAAGAAGAGACGCGGGAACACTAAGAACAAATGTGGAGCGATGAGGGTCCCCTCCAAGGAGGCGGATCCCGGGCCCCTTCCACCACTACCGGTCCGCTACCGGCCCGATAAGATGAGGTTACTGAGGTACCGGTACTCTCCTCCAAATCTCCAAACCCTGATTCGGCCAACGGTACTCAGCTGTCTTCCGCGCACAAGTGTTTAGCGGGACGAATGTCCGATCTCCGTTGAAAATACCTTCTGAATGGGTCGCCGTATACCTCTAGTTCACAGCTTGGCCTCTGGCGAACTCACGACTCCGATCCAAACTAAAGAGAAAACCTGGCGTGCAACATGAGCTTAAGAGCAAATTTTTGTTCTTTCTGATGCCAAGTTATCAAGATTCAGGATTCAGCTGTCAAATCTTTGAATTCTATGATAAGGATGCATGTCATAACAGGTATATATACAGGCATGTCATACAGGTGGTGTGGTAATGGGTTGAAATATAAACTGGCCGTACAGTGCTTGTCACAATATAAGAATTCAAACAACAAAAGAGGTAACCACCAAACAACCACTAGATTAGTATCATGATTAAATTCTATGTTTGTTGTATTGAAAAGAAAAAAATCACAAAATAGGTTGCACTGCAGGGGTATGCATGTCTGTATGTGTCGACTATAGGCACCAAAACGGTTGGACTGATTCCGATGCGGTTACTGAGGTACCGGTACTCTCCTCCAAATCTCCAAGCCCTGATTCGGCCGTCGGTACTCAGCTGTCTTCCGCGCACAAGTGTTTAGCTAGACGAATGTCCGATCTGGTTGAAAATACCTTCTGAAAGGGTCGCCGTATACCTCTACTTCACAGCTTGGCCTCTGGCGAACTCAAGACTTCCGACGCAAACTGAAGAGGAAACCTGACGTGCTGCATGAGTTTAAGAGCAAATTTTTGTTCTTTCTGATGCCAAGGACTCAGGATTCAGCTGTCAAGGCGAATTTCGATGTTGCCTTAAAACCCTTCCAAGTTCCCTCCCTTCTTCTACCACATTTATTTCAAGTGAAAAAATAAACCACATAGATAAAGTTGTTGATTATGTCATACTTTTTCCATTATGAAAGAATACATTATACTTTAGGCAATCTATGACTCGGGCTTAATTTATTGTGAAGATTGAGTAGTGTAGTCACGTCACGCAAATTAGGATTGAACAAAGAATAAATCACGAAAATTGGTTAAGTATCTAAGCCAAGTAGCTTGATCAGCGATAATTAAGATCGGCTATTACTCCCTCCACCTCCTGCCCGATGTCAAATACAAAATTTAGACAATTTATACAACTATAGACTGAAATTGGATTCGAACAAAAAGAGAACCACGTAAATCGGTTGAGAATCGTAACTAGGGCAGTGCATTGAAGATCCGGCTATTACTCTCTCCAAACTCCCTTCCATACAGTTGACAAATCCAAAATTTCCAAGGTTTAAAAAAAAATCTTAAAAATCGGTTGGGAATTGTAGCCTGGGAAGCGTTGACTTTTGAATTGTTTCATTCAATCGCACGATTTATTTATTTATTTATTTACAAAACGGGCGATGCCCAATTACAATATTAATAACAAAATAAATTCGTCTCTTGATTGGGAAACAAAATCGGTGTTACAGAAGAAAGAAAATAAGTATAGGTATATGTGTAATTATAAGGTCAATATAACAAACAAACACTTCTTGTAGCTGAGATGAGTTTAGGGCTATGTGGACAGAAGTTTTCACTATTTCACGATTCCCTATTTGTACAGTACGACTCGGTTGTTAGGTTCTAGTTTGCTTGCGCTAGAGAACTTCTATTCGTACAACGACTCAGCTGAACGACTCAGATGGAAATCTGCAAAACTCACTAATATTTTTCCGGACGAACGGGAACCGGAAAATCAGGTCGTGCTTTGCCATCACATCGCGACGCCCCTGGTCAACGCCTGGTCACAAAACAGCTAAACTCCTTCTCTTCCATGAAATGGATTAAAAATGGGAAAACGTATTTTAAATAGGTAAATCGTGCAACCTTTGAACCGCAAGTGGGTGTGAATATAAAAGTCATCGCAGATGGAAAGCGAGACCTAAACGTATAAGTACTAAGAAAATCTTTCGGTCGAGCGACAGTGTATCATTAACATCATGAAAGCTACTTGAGTACCGAGTATAAATACCACTGCAATGTAAGCGTACTCCAAAATAGTTTGTTCAGCCATTAACTGCCGGTTCGCAAATGTTTTCTCCGCATCCTGCGCTTTGCAAGACGGGGTGGTAATATTCCGCTTCCCTCTTCCGAATCTTATAACCCTCACAACGTCCTACGGTGGCCATCTGCTTAAGCGTCAAGTGGTTAGTGGAGAATACGAGCAATCATCTTAAACTTCGTTCCGAATGACTTTTCATTGTTTTTAATACTCTTGGAGCACAACGTTACAGAGGAGCCAAAATATGGTCACATGCCAAAACGCTGGTACGAAACTTGTTTATACCTCCAGCGCTGACCACGGGGAAAAAAGGTCTGCCAAGTTGGGTGTGGCACATAGCTTCCTCGTTTACCTATCATATTCTTCCAAATGTCATCCGAATTTAAGCGAGCTCGAACGACTAGAGAGTGAAAATATAGAACATTATGGAATTCACGATTGCGCATGCGCACAGGCTACTATTGATTTGACGGCTTTGAAAATTATAGGAGACTGTCTTGGAGCTAACCCGCCCAATCCCTGAAAATTTCATTAGAATCGGACTTGGTATAGTTTTGGGGGTGACAAGGATTTACCACAGACAGACAGACACGGAACCAAAATTGATCAGCAAGCTCTGAACGCAAAAAGCAAGTAGAAATTTTGATTTTGGAGGACAACAACTTTTACGACTTCAGTCACGAACACAAAGTTTTCCAACCTTCTGAAGCAAAACTATCTAGGTATATAATGCATGGTGTGTCAAAGAGAATAGTAGGACATGCAACTTATCAAGTAGACGAGTTTCATCTTTCTACAAATGGAGTTCATAGTTACACAGGAAATATTATACGGAAGACTTGTCTGCAAATAGGATTTCGTCACAAGAGAAGAAAGAAGACGATGACAACTCGACGAGTCTGCCATAGGGGACGTTTGTCAAGAGCAGAACGGCAAGATGTTCGGTGGTGAGTGATGAGGATCAGAAGTGACATCCCTATTATTTTACGCTATTTGTTGATATCGGATGTCAAGTGAGAGACAACTGAATTGTGTAGCAATGATGTGGAAAACGTATACTAACTACCTATCTACAGGGTGTCCCGACTCAAGTTCATCAAACTCTGAGGGTCGGTTCTACAGCTTATTTCTGGTCGAAAGTTTCTCCTAGAGATTTTTTTTAATGCTTAGATTTTGAGGAATTCAATTTTTAAGATTTTTTTTCGTCTTTTGTAACTAATGACAATAAAATGACCCTCAGAGTCCCTTAAAACTCAAAAATTAGGACATCGTTGGAAATATCGTTGAATTTTCTATCTATCTGATGCCGAAACGGAAGTTAGTGAAATAAAGTTGTCTATTTCCACGAAAAATAATGTGTCTTCAGTTATTGTTTGTTACTGATGGCCTAACCGTCGAAATCGATTCAACATTGTAACTCTTTATTTTTCGTGGAAATAGACAACGTTTTTGACATTTTATGTCTTTGCTATGGCACATAAACTAAAAAAACGTCACGGAAAATTGCTCACGAAAATATTTTGATGATTTCCGCTTACAACCGAGTCGTTGCTAGGGAAATGGTACTTCGTCGTTTTTCATCCCACAAAATTCGTTGACCATTCGTTCGAAAGCTCTCGATTTATCCAACCATATTATGTTAACTACTGCGAAGTGCGTGGACAACAAGCTGAGTTATGAGCAAGGTTATTTGAATAATTGTGTACATTCAGGTGATCATTCTCAATAATTGATATTGTGAACATGATTGCCACCGCTTGTTAATTTCTGATGATTTCATTGAGCTGGTGTTTCGATGATTTGATTCATAGCAGGTGATCCAAATATTGCGAGAACGGTTTGATTTTTGAAGTGGTGGTTAAATCATTTTAATTCGTAATTTCTATGCTTTACACTCTAGGAAGCTGTAATTTCGTATGTAGTCTCTTTAGCACATTTACGTGACGATGCCCAGGGTCCGGATCAGCTGAGTGGCTCGCTGTTTTTCGATGTTCGAGCCCTTAGGGAAAACGAACCGTTCAACGTACAGCGTTGCAGTGCAGGTGGTTTTAATCGATTTTTTGGGATTATATTTATCATTGACAAGCAAAAAATCATTACTGTTATCCTGAATGTTTTGAGATCTCGATTTTTGAATGTTAAGCCCTTTAATGCTACTCTTTAGGCTTGACCAAAATTGATGTCGAGCTTCTAGAACCATTTAGACCCCAAATGCGATTTGTGAAGTAAGTTTCATAAAATTTGCGATTTTTTTTTTTTTTTTTTTTTTTTTTCTAGGATCTAGAAACGTAAACCAAACAATTTTCAGGGGGGGTTAGTTTTTTCTTGGTCGATGAAAGAAGTTCATCATTGAAAATAATAAACCAAAATCCAAGTCGCACCCTCTCGAAAATGGTACTGGTCCTGAGATATTTCGAGGGTGCTCAATCCGAAGCTCGTTTTTCACGTAAACGTCGAATTTTTGAGGTACGGCACCTGCATTTTCGTTCAATTAAATGCTGAGATTCTTGATGAAAAATTTAACGCTGGACACGCCTATACCACATATGATGGGTCCGAAATGCCTCCTTAACTTGTCTTTTGCCAAAAAACTGCCAAAAAAAGTGGTTTTTTACAATTGTTGACGATTTTTTTACAGTTTTTTGATAGTTTTATACAAATTACACCACTTGGCGACCTGAAAAAATTTTGCTAGTGCTTCGGCTATTTCTGAGTCTGGCGAGACCCCCAGCAGCTTTGTAGGTAAGATAATTGATTTTTAGGGATTTTTCAACTACCAAAATCGTGTTTCTTTTCAGTTTTTTGACAACTAATTTTTTCTCGGTATATTCCCAAAAATCACGTTTTTCTGTAGTTGAAATCGCAAAAAATCAATTATCACACCTCCAAAGCTGGTGGTGGTATCATTCAAAGCAGATATAGTCCAAGAAAAAGTACTTTTTTTCAGGTGGACAAGTGGAGTAAAGTGTACAAAAAATACCAAAAAACTGGATAAATCGTCAAAAATCTGTGGAAACGTTTTTGACCGGTTTATGGCAAAAGACACGTCAAGGAGGCATTTCAGACCTATCATATGTGGTATAGGCGTGTTCAGCGTTAAATTTCCAACAAGAATATTACCTTTTAATTGAACATAAATTATCCTGGAATTAATGAGACTTTGTCGCAGGTGCCGTACCTCAAAAATTAGACGTCTATGTGAAAAACGGGCTTCACATTCGGATTCAGCACCCTCGAAAACCCCCAGTACCAGTTTCGTGAGGGCACGATTATTTCAGCATGAATATGCTTTAGCCGGGACCTAACTGCCGAAAAACGTTATATGAGATTGGAACGAAAGTAGCGCGATTTCGATAAACATCCATTGCTAGGGAGTGATGTCCGCTAGCGACCTGGTATAATACACACTCATAATAATAAGACAAAAAAACCAAATGCCCGACAGCCCGATGAGAGCCAACTAGGACAAACTAAACCAAACTAAAATTCAGAAACTCGTAAACGAGTTCACGAGACCTTCTCGAACGATCAAGTTTGTCCCCCACCCCGGCAAGTACTTGGAACCGTTCCCTACAAGAAGAACTGTGAGTTCTTCAATTCCGTTCAACGCGAAGCAGCTCATGAGTCACAAATGAAAAGTCACATTTACGTTTCTAAACTGTTATGTGATCGTGTTATGACCACCAAACTATACACTTCATTCTGATCTACATGGAATTGAAGAACTCACAGTTCTTCTTGTAGGGAACGGTTCCAAGTAGTTACCGGGGTGGGGGACAAACTTGATCGTTCGAGAAGGTCTCGTAACGAGTTCCACTATCCGCTTTACAAGCAGATACCATGTTACATGGATATGTCTTTGATTGGGGATTTCATAACGGTTGTCCTCGAGTTGTCCTCGACTGTTGTCAAGAGGATGTAAATGTTTCCTATGGAGTGGAGAAAATGATGCTATTGCTTTACGTTAAGAATATTGTAACCGGCTTATTAAAATTGTTTATAGTCCAATCAACTTAGTTTTGGAATGTAGCCAGGTACGTAAGGAGGGGAAAATTGGTAGCTTGAGATGTGAACATTTATCACATAAATCAAGCGCTTTCTAACGAGTGGCGAACGATTTTTGTGCGATGAAAACTGCGGAAGTTCCATTCCCCTAGCAACGGCTGGGTTGTACGTGAAAAACACTGAAATTGTGACACAAATTTTGCGTGACGGAAATTTTTGGTTGACCCCCCCCCCCCCCCCCCCCCCCAGAGCAAAGACATATCTATGCCAAAAATTCAATAATGCAAATATTATGAATTTTAATAAATAACGCCGGACGAATGAGAGCGAATGGGAAGTTAACGAAGGAAGTTACGAAATTATGAATTTATGTGACGGGGACGGAACTCGTCTTCAGATGCTGGTTTCCTCTTAAAAGATGGTAGTGACGTCCTCCGTGTGGGGATGACGTAGTTATGCGTTCGTACAGCATAAATCTCACATTCATGTCCATCGTGATACCACGCGGGGTAAGTTTGAATCCGGTAAACTGGTCAATGATGGCTGTGTTCGTGCCTTTCAGGAGGTTTTTCCAGTTTCCATCCTGCACCATCTACCCCAACTGCTTCCATCAAGTGAATATCAATTTTTGAGGCATGATGCATGAAGTTGAATATTCTAAGTTCGAATACACATGGATGTGTTAGTTTGGTATCACTAAATAGCTTTTGCTAGAATCGTTTAATTGACTCTGATATATCATTTATGCAAAATCGGTGAGCATCAGCAGCAAGTTCGTTTGATGGAGTAGCTTCGTTGATGCGTATGATTACTCGCTCGATAAACTGTTGCATACGCACCTTCCTCATCGATGGTTCAACGTCAGCTATCGATAATTAACGTTCCTGGATCGATGGCTTATCGATATTTGACGTTCTAGGCTGAAGCATATTCATGTTTTGTAATTTTTGCCGAAGGCTCTAAGTAGAACTCACGCGAGACGCGACGCGCCGAGTTTTTGCAGTATTATTTACAGTTATACTCACATTTGTGTCGCTATTCAATTCAAACTCCCTCCTCACACAAACGAGCCCAATCAATCTTTGCTCATCAACAAGTAGACTGAATAAGTGACAAACCGCAAATACAGCGTACTCAGTTTCAACCAGAGACGAGTGAAGTTACTGGGTCATTCCTAATCGGCGGAGTGGGCAAAATTCTCTCGTGTTACCCCTTGGAAGATGAGATTTGACACGGAGACTCTCTGGGACATTAAAAGAGACAATTCAAATTATTGGCTCTTACCTAATCAGCTGAGTGAGCTAAATTCTCTCCTGTTATCCTATAAAGTTGAGATATGGTAGGGAGACTCCTCGGGACATTAAGATACGATTGAAATGATTAACTGATTCAAAATCAGCTGAGTGAGCTAGATTTTCTCCTGTTCATCCTAGGAAGTTAAGATTTGATAGGGTGACTCTCTGGAACTCTGAGAGATTATGGAAATTATTGGCTCTTTCCTGATCAGCTGTGAGAGCTAAAATCTCTCCTATTCATCCTAGGAATTTGAGATTTGATAGGGAGACTCCCTGGGACATTAGGAGACGATTAAAATTATTTTCTTATTCATAATCAGCTGCGTGGTCAAAATTCTCTCGTGTTACCCCTCGGAAGTAGAAATTTGATAGGGATGTTAATAGACGGTTTTAATAACGGCATTTCTTATTTTAGTAGCCACAAATAAACTCAAGTTTTAATCGAGTGGCGTTGTCACTACTCGAATTACGCATTCAATTTACACCGATCAACGACCTCGACGATGAATAAAATGGTTATTGATTTACATTTGACAGTCACGTGTAAACAAGAGTGGATTTGCATGGTTAAGGAGGGGATTGACTCGCGCGATCACCATAACCCACAATAACATCTCCACGCCAAATATTTGCTTTCGGATTACGTACGCTCAGCTTTGACTTTCAACCGCTCAGTCGTTGTTTGCACAGTTGTACGAATCGGGAGGAAGGCTATATTTTGATGAATAAGGAACGTAGGGTTAATCTTCAAGTCGGGATCGCAATGCGAGGGTCGCTTTTGTTGTTTTGTGTCTTTGCGGCGGCGTTGGCGGCGCCGGCCCCCAGGCGCTCGGCGTTGGGTCGGCTGGGTGCGGCGACTACTGGAATCGCGATAGGAAGCGCCGCGACCAGCTTAGCGACTGGAATCGCCAGCCAATCATTGGGTAAACTGAATATTTTGTTGTAATTTTTCAACAAGAATTAGCTATAGCTCCATTAATTTTAGCGAATGTTCGTAAAAAATAATGCTATTGCAGTGGCACCAAAATTTTGAAAATCTAAATTGTCAAAAACTTTCATCATTGAAATCCGTTTTGCGGCATTCTAAAACGAATCCTAGAGTGTAACGTTTTTTAACATAAATGTATATATATAGCAATTTTCAGTCCAATGAATCTTCATACCGACTAAATGAAACCTTGTTCCAATCAAATGAAACCTCGAACGTACCAAATGAAACCATTCATCAATCAAATGAAACCATTTACCAATCAAATAAAACCATTTACCAATAAAATGAAAGGGTAATTCCATGTCAAATCAACACACTTTAAATATAAATTTTACCTCACCATTTTAGATTTTGCTCAAATTTGGTATACTCATAGTAGGTGTTGAGACTAAGAAAAATACCAAATTTTAAATTTTTATCTCAAACCGTTTCTTAAATATGGCTATGTAAAACTTACAAAATCTCGCCAAAAAACCATGAACGGATTTTATACTATTCGCTCTAGGAACTTTCCTAATTGAGCTAGAGAGCTGGGAGAGGTCTCATTTTGCAGCTTTTTTAATGCTCTTTCCAGTGATATACAACAGGACATAGGTTCTAATAACAAAAATTTTGTCAAAATACAAATGAAAATTTTGATTTAATTTTTTTCCAAAAAGTACATAATTTAAAATTTTCAAAATATTCCTATAAATACTTAGTACTGTTGTAAACAATGTGACAAAATATAAATATGGGGTGATGATGGGTTCATTGTTGAAAAAAAATATTCCTGACACTAGTTATCCACTAATAGCCCGGTTTTGACTAAATAATAAACATATTACGTACTTTTACCAAATAGGTGAGCTATTTAATTAAATATATAAAGGAATACTATGTATCAAGGTAAAAAATATCAGAAATATTAATTCAAAATACTATCTTGGTAAAACAAAACCAATAACCATACATATACTCCAATAAAAATTAAGTTATTTAGGTTGCTTACTTTAATTTTATACAATTTAAACTAAGTTAAACAAAGCCTATTAATTAGTAAAACAATAATCCTGAACATTTCTATAACAATAAATTTGAAAAAGGTATGAAAATAGTCTACTTAAATAGTTATGTAATAATTCTGGTACAAACAGATTAATCAAAATTTACATAATATTGTACATATTTATGATGATGATTAGGTATACGAGTAAATGTAACACAATTGGTGCAGTACTAACGATAATGTTCAAACATCTATCTAGATTAACACTAACCTGAGGAAAAATTAAGTTTTGAGTTGACAGCAGTTTCCCTAAACATTATCTCAGTTTACGAAATTACATTTTGTAAAAGCCAGTTGGGTTTTCGCTAAGATCGCTTTCAGCTAGATTTACTTTTTTTTTTTTTACTTTTAGCTACATTTAGTTACCTATTCGTATACCTAATCATCATCATAAATATGTACAATATTATGTAAATTTTGATTAATCTGTTTGTACCAGAATTATTACATAACTATTTAAGTAGACTATTTTCATACCTTTTTCAAATTTATTGTTATAGAAATGTTCAGGATTATTGTTTTACTAATTAATAGGCTTTGTTTAACTTAGTTTAAATTGTATAAAATTAAAGTAAGCAACCTAAATAACTTAATTTTTATTGGAGTATATGTATGGTTATTGGTTTTGTTTTACCAAGATAGTATTTTGAATTAATATTTCTGATATTTTTTACCTTGATACATAGTATTCCTTTATATATTTAATTAAATAGCTCACCTATTTGGTAAAAGTACGTAATATGTTTATCATTTAGTCAAAACCGGGCTATTAGTGGATAACTAGTGTCAGGAATATTTTTTTTTAACAATGAACCCATCATCACCCCATATTTATATTTTGTCACATTGTTTACAACAGTACTAAGTATTTATAGGAATATTTTGAAAATTTTAAATTATGTACTTTTTGGAAAAAAATTAAATCAAAATTTTCATTTGTATTTTGACAAAATTTTTGTTATTAGAACCTATGTCCTGTTGTATATCACTGGAAAGAGCATTAAAAAAGCTGCAAAATGAGACCTCTCCCAGCTCTCTAGCTCAATTAGGAAAGTTCCTAGAGCGAATAGTATAAAATCCGTTCATGGTTTTTTGGCGAGATTTTGTAAGTTTTACATAGCCATATTTAAGAAACGGTTTGAGATAAAAATTTAAAATTTGGTATTTTTCTTAGTCTCAACACCTACTATGAGTATACCAAATTTGAGCAAAATCTAAAATGGTGAAGTAAATTGGGTGTGTTGAATTGACATGGAATGACCCGAAACCTCCTATCAACCAAATGAACCTTTTTTCTTTTATTTATTTATATGGCACATAACAAAAAAATCGTCACGAAAATTGCTCACGAAAATTGTCCCAAGTGGCCACAACGATGATTATGACCATCAGAAATGACGTTGACCATTTACTGGGGTAGGTGATGTAGCCTGGCTAGAATTCAATGAAGTACTGGCCCATTCAATAAATTAATGGCCCATTTAATTGATCTGTACGCCCCGCCGTGCAATGCACGGTTGAGATCTGCTTAGTAATAAATACAATAAGAAAACACACATGAAAATGTCCCAATGTGTTGCAGACTCGTATGCAAGCATTTTTTAATAAAAAATTGTAGTACTTACATAATTAATTTATAACATAATATGTAGGTATCTACTTTTTTATTTTTATTTTTTTTTTTTTTTCTAAACCAATGATTAAATCTAACTTGCTCGAATCATCCAGAGAAAAATAAGATTTTTTATTTCAGATTTCCGCTAAACAAGTTAATAAAGAGTCACTACAAATTAATTTAATGAAGCGGTGTGGCAGCAGTTTCATCATTACCTATGCATATGACGAAGTTGGAGAACTCTGTCGCGGTGATCAACTGTATGGTGAACCAAAGAGTTTCATTTGATTGAAATGAGATTTCATTTGATTGAAAAAAAAAAAGTTTCATTTGCTTAAAAATAAGTTTCATTTGATTGGTGTATGGTTTTATTTGGTGGGTACGAGGTTTCATTTGATAGAAAAAAGGTTTCATTTGACTAAAAAATGCTATGCATACATATGGTATAAAGCGTTACACTCTTGAATTGCGGCATTCCAGACGATAACTCTCCTTGGGATTGAGATAAGAATTCTTGCGCCAAAAAATCAAGCTTTCCAAATGAAAGGATGATGTTGTTGGCCAGCATTTTTGCGCTTTTTAAATTGGTCAAATTTGAAAAAAATTATGAAAAAAAAAAAAAATACTAAAAATGGCTTAAAACGACTAAAAATTGTTAAATTTATAATTTTTTGCAGAGTTTTAGTCAAAACAAAATTAACAGCAATAATCAACCAGGACATTGAAACATTTCTGGACAAACTTATGCTGAATAACATAGGTACTTATATTCCATTAATATTTGTAAGACAAATCTATAAAAACTACAAAAAAACATAAAACTTCAAAATTTTTTTGCATTACCGACTTTGGTTTTTAACAATTTCTTTCTACTGATAGCTCAAATTTCAATAAAGTATTACATACCTATAGGTACCTATACGATAGGTAATTTAAGAAAATTCGCTCATACGATCATACTGCATGAGTAGAAGTTTTTGGAAATAGAGGTATCTTTAAAAATCAATAATTGATTCAATATACTAGCAAGTATGTCTAACTCAATACCCCTGGGGATATTTGAGGTCTAACCTCGTAACTTCAGTACTCCGGCTGTTCTAATGAACTACTTAGTTCATCAGATTCGTTCGTAATTCTATTCTATTCTAATTCTATTCTTCATAAAATTCATTCGTAAATGCTATTCAAATCTAATTTAATTTAATTTTCTTGTTTATGAGTATTCTCTTCATCATGGTTTTTTCTAAGCCATTCTGCGCCAGGAGGGTTGAAGGAGAAATATTTTTCGCTTTCTATTTGTGGCTTCTGAAATGGCATTTCCATTGGTTTTTCTTTTCCTTCTCATTCAATCCAAATTTTCGTAGAAAGGGGGTAAGGCGCGCTGCGGCACGTGGGGGTGGGGATGAATTTTCTTTGTGTTTCAGAGGGTATAGAACACGTTTACAAAAGTCATTCATTTTCAAATTTCTTTATATATATATATATCCTTTTCTATTCGAAGAATACCTTTGATTACAAAGATAAAAACAGCTAACGATCCGTCAATCTTGGAGTAACATTTTATGTAAAATTCAAGGTATAAAAATCGTGACGTCATAAAAGGGATTAAAAGGGATTTTTCCCAATAAAAAATATTTTCTCGGCGAGATTTTTATATTTTTGCAGGCATAAATACCATTATATGCAAACACTGAATTATATACCCAGGTATAGCAGGACAGGCGTTGGGACAAATTCCATTCCTTGGGCCACTTGCTCAAATCGGGACATCGCTGGGACAAACAGGAGTTGAAGCTGGAAACAGTTTTGCTCAGATGGGACTTGGTATCGGGCAAGCGGCAGTCAACAGCCACGCAGTTGGGAAAGCTCCCATCGCAGCAGGAGTTGCTCAAAACATCATACAAGGTATGTAAATTTGAATTACTTTCCTATAAATTAGTGGTACAGCATCAATCAGATTTAGGAGTTTATATACCGATCGGAGTTTTAACATTGAGCAGTCCATGTCCGCATAACACAAGATGGTTCAATATTGAGGGACATGTCCACAGCAAGCTCATGGTGGCCGAACCCAACACCAAACTTACTGAGGGACTTCTCAGGAAAAACCGTAGGGAACTTAAAACAATAGTCGCACACCACATAGGCGTCACACAAAACTCAACCCTGTGCAGACTATGCGAGGAAACAGACGAAACAGCATCCCACATAATCTTCTAGTGCCCTGCACTCACCTATCGCAGATTTGAACTCTTTGGAGCACAAACGCCAATGATGACTATTCGAAGCGAACAATTAATCAAAGGACTCACATCCCTCACCAGAGCTCTCAGAAAAGTACAATAAGCCACCAGGCTTCCATGCTTGGGGCCCAAAATAACCCCACCCTGAGAGTTTTCCTATACATCTACATGTCGGTTAAAAAGGATGCTCTACAAAGAAGGGAGGTTTTGGTGAGGGGGGTAGAAAGTATTCCTCCCAAAATACACACCTTAAAAGACTTAAGGGATCAATTTTCCTTGTAGACGCCAAAGACCCCAGATCAATCGGACATAGTTCATATTATATCTTTTGGGGACCTTGTGGAAATGGGATTGACCGGTTTTTAATACAGAATGTGTTTTAGCCTTGGCATCCCCAACCGAAAACGTCACGAAAATGTGTTGAAACAATTTCTGATGTTTTCCGCTTACAACCGAGTCGTTGCTAGGGAAATGGTACTTTGTCATTTTTCATCCCACGAAATTCGTTCACCATTCGCTCGAAAGCTCTCGATTTATCCAACCATATTATGTTTACTACTGCGAAGTGCGCGGAGTTATGAGCATGGTTATTTGAATAACTGCTTACACACAGGTGATCATTCTCAATTATTGATATTGTGAACATGATTGGAACCGCTTGTTAATTTCTGATGATTTCATTGAGCTAGTGTGAGTCGTTAAGCTGGTGATAAATAAATAAAACAACTTGACATAGTAGTGATAAGATACACCGCAAAATCTGAGCCATTCTAAGAGAGTAAAATTCTTAAATCATCCTAGTTCAGTTTTCTACTGATTGCAAGTTCCTAAATTTCTTAACTGTTCCTATAGCTTCGTTTGTTTATGGTGTTCGTCAAATCACCGCATTCTTCAGCTGTTTCGGTGTTTTTTCATGTGTATAAAAACCAAAACCTGTCAAATTAATTTTTTAATGTCGTTTCTTGGGGATTACAATGATATTATCAAATACGGGCAGACATGTCAATACATTTATATGTATTAATGTGTTGAAGGAGTTCCAAAAGGAAACAAATTTTTCAGGCAAATTACATATTTAGAGCTTTTCTCTTATAGCGTTAGGAAGTTGATATGTATGTTTTGAAGTCCTGCAACTTGCTCCCTGATTTAGTTCCAGTATTGGAACAATAATAATGATCAAAATAAAAATGTTTTTTTAATCCGTTTTTTTTCCAAGGCTTAGCTCAAGGCACTAGAGCAACTGCAGTAGGACAGACTCAAGATAGCATCGCTTCTGCCAATCAACCAACTCTTGCCAATCAGCAAACTTCTTCAAGTCAGCCAGCCCTCGGAGCTTCAAACGTGAAAGACTACAATCCTCTAGATGACTACGACTACTATGGAGATTACAACCAGGACGATTGGAACAGGGCTGAAGAATCTGAAGTGCAAGAGTCCAACAGCCGACCTCCGCCACCCCAACCCATCTACGTTGGCGGGAAATAACAACTTCAAATACAAATTTTTAAAAGTTACATTTTATTCAATTCCTTAAAATTAAATAAAAATTTAACTTGAAAATTGGTTTGCGAGCGATATATACTGGTAAGCAACTACATCTATTTATCAGGGTAATATATATATATATATATATATATATATATATATATATATATATATATATATATATATATAAAATATTCTATGATAATATAATGAGAACAATATTCACGATATTCTGCACTGAGTATATTTTTAATTTTCCTAAACATGCGTAACCAATGTTTCCTGATAATAACACAGAGTGTCTCGTTACATTTCCCGCAACTTAGGGATATCATCGCTTCGATGATGATATTTAAGAGTATTTTTTATTGCAGCTATCTGATCCACTTTCTTGTCGTCTTCATATATGACAGTTTTTGGGTAGCCATTTATTCTCCTTATTTGTTTTACCAAATAGGGCCCATTTACTAGTGGCTTCTTCCCATAGAATCCTGCCTGAACCAAAATGTAGTCACCTTCACATAACTTAGGCGTTTTGGAGTGATGACGTTGATCGAAATTTAGCTTCATTCTGTTCCGATACTTCTGTTTTCTTTCCTTCGAGTGAGGTGTTTCTCTCAACATATCTTCAGAGATTCCATAATTTGAATCAGCTGGGAAAATCGCAACCTTACCAAACGCCATAAAATGGGGGGAGCACCCGATTCCGGCTGAGTACGACCTGTTCAGATGGTTGACTGCCGCCTCCAAACACTGTTTCCAGCCGCCCTTAAAAAGCGGGTATACGTTTAAAAATTGCTTTAGGGGTCTAATTTTCCTCTCGGCTAATCCGTTGGCGGCTGGATGATAGGGCGCCGTATGTACCAGTGATATGCAATTTTCATCCGTGAATTGTTTTAAAGCTTTTGATAGGAATTGGGGACCATTATCCGTAACAATTTTTTTAACTTTTTTAAGATATGGAAATGAACGGAGATAATTTATCACAGCACCAGACGTTTCTCTCATACCTTTGGCATATGTAAATCGTGAATATTCATCTACCAAAACTAGAAAAGACCTTGTAGCTCCTTGTCCTTCAGACTTCTTAGACAATTCGCCAAAATCAAGATGGAGGGTATGAAAGGGTTCAGGCGCTGTCGTAGGGATCACCATTGAGTCAGATTTGGGTCTAAACTTGAATTTGGAGATTTGACATTCATGGCAACTGCGAACGTATCTCAGGATATCTTGCTTCATTCCTGGCCAAGTGAATCTTTGCTTCATTTTCAAGTACGTTCTGAGGAACCCATCGTGGCCACCTGAGAGTGGATCGTCATGATAAACCTTCAGCAGTTCTCTCGTTTTATGTGGATCTACTCTCAACCTTGTATCACCAACCTCGGAAATAATTTGAACACTCAATCCATTTGTATGTTCTTCCTTCATGTCCACACAGAGACGTGATAGAGCATCCGCATCCTCCAGATCAACTCCCCTTCTATGATTAATTTCCATGTCAAAGCCCATGAGGAACATCTGCCATCTGGCTAGCCTACCTTTTGCTTCTTTTAAAGTTTTCAGGTACTGAAGCGCTTGGTGGTCAGAGTGCACTTTGAATTTTCTCCCATCAAGGTAAGAGCGAAAGTATTTAATGGCTTTTATGACAGCGAGGCATTCTTTTTCCGTCACCGTGTAATTCAACTCAGCTTTTGAGAACGAATAAGAGAAATAACCAATCACCCGCAGTTGGAGCTTCTTGGGCTTTAATTCATCACGCTGGTATAGAATAGCCCCACACCCATAGTTGGACGAATCGGTACACAGTTCAAATGTCAAGCGCCAATCTGGTAACTGTAGTACTGGGTTAGTCGTAATTCTGGCAATGAGAGTTTGGAAAGCTTTTTCAGCTGCATCATTCCATGTGAACTCCACCCCTTTTTGTTTAAGTTGGTTTAATGGTTTTACAATATTTGCATAGTTGGGTATGAAAGCTCGAAAATGGCCTGTTAGACCTGTTAGTACTCTGAGTGTATGAAGGTTGTGGGGTCTCTGCATTTTCCGCACCTTTTCTATTGACTCTTCTTTAGTCGTCTTGGAAACCCCATCAATTTGCCTGCCCAGAAAAGTAACCTTAGGAAGACAGAACGAACTTTTTTCCAAATTTAATTGCAGACGCTCATCGGTTAATCGCCTAATTACATTAAATGTTTTCGAGGCACACTCCGCCCTGGTATACCCTCCAATGATGATATCATCAATGTAGACCCAAACTAATGGATCATCCAGGAGATCTCCCAAAGCATCTACCATACATCGCTGAAAAACCGAAGGAGAGTTTTTCCAGCCAAATGGTAATTTTGTGTACTCATAATGTCCGAACGGGAGAACAAATGCAGTGTATTTTCTGGTTTCTTCCGTTAATGAAAATTGGTGGAAACCATCTTTTAGGTCTAATTTAGAAAAATGTGTACAGCCACCAAAATTTGAGATGATCTCATCGATTAGAGGGAATGGGAAAGGGTCTAGTTCCGTATATTCATTAATTTCTCGGTAGTCCTGGCACAATCTCAAACTGCCATTTTCTTTAGGCACAATGACGCAGGGTGATGCATACTCTGAAGTGGAACATCTAATTATTCCCTTCCCCAAGAGCTCTTTAATCTTGGTTTGTGCCCACATGTATTTATCTCTGTTCAATCTGTAAGGTTTTCGCTTTATTACTGGTGAATTTGGTTTCAATGAGAAGCTTATCTTTCTCCTAGGGGCTGGTGGTTCGACCTGCTGTGGAAACAAGCTGACAACCTCGTTTTTGCTAAATACTCTGTTTTTCCACTTCAGAGATAGCGGTGACCGTTTTACTGGTATTCACATTTATCAGCCGGAATCCTAAGCTATTTAGTGCTGGCCAGCCGATTATCGCGTCATAAGGCAAACATTCCGTGATATAAGCAAGAGTCTTTAGCTTTGAACCTCCCAGCTCAATAAGAATCTGAACTGCGTTTGATACTCGCTGTAAAGACCCATTGAAACCCTTCAATATTTTCTCCTGCTTCACACAAGACCAAACATTTTCAGAAACCAATTTTGCTGAAACCAAGTTCACCATTGCCCCAGAATCCAAAAGAGATTTCACCCCAATTGAGTTTATAATAACATTATAAACAGGTAACTTACAAGGATTTGACATAACGTAGGAAGACAAAACATCAGCAGAATTTAATTGACTATTTTCAGTTACATCATGGTAATCGTACTCCTTCATTGAATCAGACTGTTCAAATGCATTTACCTGCCGAGCTGGAGATGAGTAATTGAAAGATGTCGACCTCTTCATTCTCTGAAAGTTGTTTCCAGGTGCTCCGTTCGCTGTTGGATGTTGCTGTGTATTCATTCGGAGATTAGCCTTCTGAGGATTTCTGGTTGCAACCGCCGGTTTCAACCGTTCTATAGCCAGTCTTAATTTCTCCCTGGTATTCTCCACTAATCCGTTAAGGAGGATGTTCTGCATGTACGTAGGCATACCTTGGAGAATCAGAAGGTTAAACGCACGATCTGGCAGTTCACCAAACGCCATTGTCAGCAATCGTTGTTTCTCATAATAATACTCCATAAGGTTTCCATTCTCATATCGAAATTCAAGCGCCTCCGACAGAAGCTGAATGGGATTTTGGCCAAATGACGAAATGAAAGATTGCTTCCAGTCAATCCAAGAGTGATGGTGTTCCCGAATTATCCTGGCATTGTACCATTTCTCAGCTATGCTTCCCGGAGTGAGGCTGCCTATAAGGTTATCAATCTTATCTTCATCCGAAAACCAATGGTTCTGAGAACATGCCCTCTCGTAAAGGTATAGCCAGGTACAAGGATCCTCGTTTTTCCCATCAAACTTGGGTATTATCATTTTCTGAGGTTTTCTTGAAACGCTCTTGAGGGCCTCCCCAAAGGAGCATGCCATAGCTCCTATCATCCTATCAACCAGACTCTCCATGTTTTTTTGTTGGCCATCCAGAAGTACCTTCAATGTGTCTAAATTTAAAGGGGAGAAGAGCCTCCAGAATCTTCGGTATTCAACTGATCTTCCAACTTGACCCAAGTCTTGTAAAGTTCCAGATCTTCAATACTCATCATCACTGAAATAGTTTTCTGGGTTACAGCTTCTTGTAAATCCGTTTCAGAGTTTATATATTTCGAATGGATCAGTACATCTCTCTTGTCCTCATTTAAAGAATACCAAACATTTTCTTCGTCGGGACGAAATTCTTCTAGGCCCCACCTTCCTCTACATCTACGGAATCGCAGACTGACAGGAATCAACATTGATCCAAAAAATAATTACGAAGTCCTATACGAATGCGCCAAATTATAATATTCTATGATATTATAATGAGAACAATATTCACGATATTCTGCACTGAGTATATTTTTAATTTTCCTAAACATGCGTAACCAATGTTTCCTAATAATTACACAGAGTGTCTCGTTACAATATATATACACACTTTTTTAAAATTACCGCATACAAATCTGTTTCAGACCATTCTAAACCGAATCCGTGAAAAAAATCATGGGTGTGTGTTGTGTGTGTGTGTGTGTGTGTGTGTGTGTGTGTGTGTGTGTGTGTGTGTGTGTGTGTGTGTGTGTGTGTGTGTGTGTGTGTGTGTGTGTGTGTGTGTGTGTGTGTGTGTGTGTGTGTGTGTGTGTGTGTGTGTGTGTGTGTGTGTGTGTGTGTGTGTTGTGTGTGTGTGTGTGTGTGTGTGTAAACAAAAGTGAATAGACGCTGCCCAGTCCACAATTCTCAACCAATTTTCGAAATTCTTTTTTTTTTTCGATCCCGATTTTAGTCTAGTTGTGCAAAAAAAAACCGGAAATTTCTGATTTTCAGATGGAAAAGGGGGAATGGAGGGGGTAAGCCGAAAAACGTGTGTTTTTTGACAATAAATTGTTGTTGACGCCACCTAGGCCACAATTCTCAACCGATTTTCGTGATTCTTATTTTGTTAGATTCCAATTTCAGTCCAGTTGTGCAACAAACCTTGGAAACTTTGAATAGATGCTGGCCGCATGCATCCATCCGCCCAAAAAGATATCCCGGCCGGGGCGTTCCGACCCGACCCACCATGGCGGCCTCCCGAGGGTGCTCATCCATTTCTAAATGAGCACCCAATCAATAGATCAATCGCATCAGGAAGTATGGACGAGGCGAGACAGTCCCCGGGCCGACCGAGAACCTCCCACCGAACACTTGACGTTGGGTACACAACACGTCCCGCTGTGCGCGCCCTTACCGAGCTGAATCGTAACTACGTTCCCCCATAGTCTTTTCGCACGAATAGGTACTGTTGAATGAATTGGCGCCTCAATTTGTATTAATCTATGTTCGCTGCTAAAATATAGATTAGTTGGACAAATAGATCAGAATGATTTGTGTGGTTTGGTGGTCTGGATGCTCGCAAGCTCGCATCTTAAAAATACATAACATCAAGTAGTCAATCCCTTAGTAAAACTTTAAATTAGATAGACAAATAGATCAGAATGATTTGTAGGTATAGTTTCGTGGTCTGGATGCTCGCAAGCTCGCATCTTAAAAATACATAACATCACGTAGTCAATCCCTTAGTAAAACTTTAGATTAGATAGACAAATAGATCAGAATGATTTGTAGGTATAGTTTCGTGGTCTGGATGCTCGCAAGCTCGCATCTCAAAAATCCATGACATCAAGTAATCAATCCCTTAGTAAAATGTCGATTAGTTGGACGAATAGAAATGAATTTTAAGGTATGTTTTAAAACATTTAGAATAATAACGTTTAAAAATTTGTTTCGGAGGTTGAAATCGAATGCAAAATAATCTCGCCTCGAGCTAGGGTCCCTCACGTTAGCAGTCCAATACTCTGTCTCCTACGCCACTCGTGACAGTACCAACCGACGAATAATTAAAGAACTCAGATACCCGTAAGGGAGCTTATTTCCATTGCCAGTTGACGCTAGTTCGAATTCAGGTCGGTAGGGGCGCGCACAGCGGGACATGTTGTGTACCTAGTGTCTGGTACACCGTACCACCAAGCATAGCTGTCATTTCATAAAAGTAAATATAAATATTTACTTAATGAATAAAGTTATACATGCAACTTATTTAGCCGAAGCAATAACACTTCTAAGCACAAAATACCTCGAAAATTAGACACATTACACTAAATAAATTACAATTGAATGAAAAAATTACGGAGAAGGTGTTATTACGGGAAGCATGGATACACAGATGGGGTGGGGATAACGGTACCGGGTGTGTACAGCGCGTCATGTTATAAACAAGTTTTGATTTAACCCGGTAATAGTTTAGAGATTCTAACTGGAGGTTTGTGTTCAACATCAGAGCTCACGTAGACAGCTGTATTTTGGTGGACGGAGACGACTTGTTTTCCCTGGAGATGAAACAGAACACAGGGCTCCGGAAATAGAATTCGATGGAGTTGATATCAACCACCTTCCGCTGTATGCCTACATGTGTTCCGTTGGCGTCAATCGAACAAAGCGTCCACTTGAAACGTCTCGTTTTGGAAAACTTGGCAAAGTCGTCATGGGTTTCTGGTCAAGAGAGGCCACCCCTATATTGTGACAACAACTAAAATGGAGGTAAACCCACGAACATAAATTTTACCGAATGGGAAAACGAATGAGTAAATCCAAATTTAGCTGGATAGATAAGCACTTATTTATTACAAGTACCTATATAAATAATAAAGTTCTTCTTAGAACAAATCATAGATATAATCAATTAGTTATAAAGGGGGGGACTAAAGAATACGGGGGGATAATTAATTCGAAAGTATGTTGGTATCTACAGCTATAAGTTGCTGTACCTTCGATAGGTACCCACATGTGTACACTCTATTTCGAATGTTAAAATACATTCTCTTTGTAATTACCGTATGACACAATATTTGAGTACACAATATATTTGAGTACAGTTCCGACGGCCGTGGAATGAATTATAGCACTTATTCGTTATGCAATAGGTTTCTCTAAGGTGATATGTCTGAATACGGAGGATTGTAAGAATACGGTTCCCAGGAATCGGGAGGGAAGGAATTCTTGTTCAGAAATGGCGGTAGGTTTGTAGGACGACCTCCATGTCCGGCAGTTGGATTCAGATTCAGTACAAAATCTGCAATACGTCGAACGGATCCAGAGAAAAATTGCGTAGGAACGTGAAGGATAAACAGTAGATCGAATATATGACGTCAGAACCACGAACATTCTCGTAAAATATAGAATATTTTGTATAAAATTCGAGAGGCGATCCAGCTTGAGTGGTGAACCGAACTAAAGAGAGATTCGGCGATTTTTTTCTAGGGGGAAATGCCGAATTGCAGAATTTCCTAACCAAATTTTGTTGATAAAATATTTGCATTATAATTAATTTCTCTTCGAAAATAATAATACATATGAATTATAAACAGACTTTTCTCTATAGGATAGAAGAAATATTATATTTCACGTATATCCTTTTACGTATAACTTTTAGCCCACTAAAAGTTATGTCTGATTAGAACGAAATTTGATAGGGAGCCTCTCTAGGACATAAAGGGACGAATGAAATGATGAGCTCCACCCTGAGCTCCAGCTGACTGATTCGAAAAGTTGGTTCTGCTTATGCAAACTGCGTTGTTTTTCACATGAACCTTACATCGGAGCTTTGTGTCAAGAGTCATGCCCAGATATTTTGCCTCAATGGCATAAGGAATGGTCGTATTACTAAGATGCATGTATTTGGTTTGATAATTGGTAAAATCAACATGGATTGATCATTCATCTTAATTCTCCACTTAACTGTCCAGTCATGGAGGTTATTGATGAATTTTCCAAGTTTTGAGGTCGATTTGCGATTGTCTTCTCTAACGGCAAGGTCCGCAGCATCATTAGCAAATGACGCCAGAGTATTTCCCTATGGGCTGAAATGAATTCGTAATTGATTATTTTTAGTCACCTTGAGTTGACCTCTTTCAACTCGGATAAATAGGCATGTGATTATTGTGTCGTGAATAAATTTCGAAATCATTCTCCTCCTATGTTCAAATTTTGAATTCCCACCACCTTGAATGGAGCGGTATCGATGCGGTCAAGAGACTCAGCTTATGTGTCCTCCATCCACTGTCAAAAACATACGTGAAATATATTTCTTCTGTGGGCTCAGCTGATCAGGACGGAGCCTGTAAGGTCATTCATCCCTTATTGTCCCAGAGAGGCTCCCAATCAAATTTCAATGTCCTACAGTGAACAGGAGAGATTTTAGCTCACTCAGTTTTTCACCAGTTACAGCCAGACCCAGTGCCAGACTAATAACATTACAGCATTTGTCATATCAGTGAGTAATTACATTTTCCCGTATTTTTGAAAGTGTTCACTATCATCTTTCAAATAGGATTTAACAACAACAATATACTTAGGTACACACTTATTCATAGTATGTGCACACTTCGCCAACCTTCCTTGAGGTGCATAGTTTTTGTTATAGTGAATCATTTAATAATGATGGACAGAATAAGCGGTTTTCACATTAATACCATCCATGAATAAGGTGTAGGTAATTTATTTTTCAAGTCCCAATAACCAAAGTCGATTTATTTATTGCCTTTGTATTTGAACGGGTTTTGTTTTGCCTTGTCACATTGTTGCGGCAAAGCCCGCAACACAGGTTGTCCGCAATACACATACCATTTAGTTTGAAGGCGCAATTGTTTAACGTTTGCCTCCTATTTTCTCACTCTCCAACAATATTCTTATCAAAATTATTAATGGATGTAGTAAACAATGCCGCTTGTTTTGTTGTTATTTGTTTGAAACCACTTCGAGAAAACGCCAAAATGAAGCCGTGGGTAGAGATAATCGCTCTATTTCAAGAGTTTATTGAAATCATTGAAACTGTTACAATTGTATTGAAAATTATTGTTTTCAACAAAACTGGTGGAAACTAAAGATAAAAAAACGCTGCAAATTATTTCACAAAGGTTTATTATTTTTTCAATTGAGTTTGATCGTATTTTAGTTGGCTTGCGTACGTCATAAGGCCCGTCCAGACTCCTCGGCGTGTCCTATTTCGAGTTGCCACAACCTATACTTCTATAATTATATACACATGTTTCTCGATTTGAGCTCCTATCTATTCATTAGTTATTGCCTTAATAATATCATTATCTAAGTACGTACGAAAAGTCGAGAGGATATGTTATTAAATATGCGTAGGAAAAGCATTGGTATTAACACACAAATGTGACCTAGAAAAAAAACATATATTCATTCGAAGGAACGCTGTACCCACCTCATGGTGCCGCGGTGTATTATATGGGTATAACACGTAAAAGTAATAAATATCCATTCTCCTACACCCCTCTGCTACGCCCCTGGTCACTCCAGCCACCACTAGGTGCCGCGGCGCCTCCTCTCACTCCACCCCCCGCTCACCACCCTCACCACCAACCGTGACCCCCTGCCAAGCGTGCCAGGCGTGCGTCTAACACGTCTAACACTCAAAGCCTCGAAAAAGACACTTTTTCGCCCGTTTTTGGCCCATAGCATCTATGCGAGTAAAGCGATCGGGATGGTTAAACGTTAGGACCAACTAGACCCCAAATGGAGTCTATGTGCGAAAGAACGGGTTTTTAAAGTAAATTCTTAGGCCTTTTATGGCCCAGACGGCGAACGGCGGACGGACATTTCAAATTTGGATTCTACGCACCTTGAAACGTAAAGTGACAAAGTTTGAGGGGGGGTTATAAAAATGTTTTGCTACACTATCACATAGGCTAATTATTGGAAATAATAAACTAAAATGTCCCAATGTGTTGCAGACTCGTATGCAAGCGTTTCACTTGGGTTTTCAGCATTTTTATTGGTTTTCCGCGTACAACCAAAGCGTTGCTAGAGAAGTGTAACAATCTTAGTTCTCATAGCAGGGAAATAGCTCGCCACTTTTTGGAATGCTCTCATTTCAATACAACGTCTCATGATCCCTGTAGTGTCTAGGAAAGCTGATTTATTACGCTTCATAATATACTAATATTGCTAAGTAATAATGAACTAATAATGCGAAAAGAAGGCACTACATGGTAGGTACTATTGAGTGGTAGGTACTTGTAAGCAGTAGGTACTAGACGATGCATAGACCTCTGATCAGATGATTGGCCCCTAAAGATGATTTCCATGATTCCACCACTTATAGCATAATAATTGTCCGATATTTTATTTTAATTTGGTCGCGCCGAGGAGTACCCGCCATGTGAAGAGTACAGAGGAAGAACGGGCTAACTCGATTTTCTGACAAAAGTGAATTGAGAATGTTACTTTATGTAATGGATAGCCGAACACGGTGGTGTGTTCAAAACAGGGAATAAACGAGTTTCAGACTAAGGACCTACTTCACGTTTTCCTGCGGCGTGAAACAGCGGTACTCGAGCGAAAAGAGAAAACTTTTCGAATTCAGCTTCCAAATCGCCAAGTCGTTGTGTCGGCTGATCGCCTGAAGCCTGCCTTCTTACTTGAGGATCCCTGCTCTTCTACAACATTTTTGGATAATGACGCCATGATCAAACCAGAAAAACGTCCACCAGCAGATGAACCCACCAGAACACGCTCAGGTCGACTCATTCGTCCAGTAGTACGTTTTTCTGATGTCGTCATTAGGGGGGAGTGATGTAGCAGTTCGCGTGACGGTTACCTACCTACCAAAGCTTCACTTTTGTTTGTACAATTTGCGCTCTCCAGTTAATTTGAATTACGATTGTATGTTTAATATTCCAATAATAAATCAGTTCGGGTTTTTTGTTCCGGCAAATAATGTGTTTTTCTTATAAAATATAAGTTTGTCTTATTATTGATATAAGACCACAAAATAAATAATGCGAAAAGAAGGCACTGAGTATTTCGTATACAGCGAAAGAATGAGCTTATGGGAGCGGTCAAGGGAAAGAACGAGCTAACTTAGAGCTACCACTTCCCCCATCCTTGTTATTTCATTTTCCAGCCCTTGAATCACAGCATGTTCTGTGTTACACATTAATTTGTTGGCCTGATCAAAATCAGATATTTTGATTGGGCGGGTTTTCATGACACAAAGTATATTCCTAAAGCTCTAATGAAGACAAGGCGGCTGAGAGAAGTTGAATTTCATGTTGATTACCATTAGCGAATTTACTATCGTTAGAGCAGTAATACAGAACTTACTAGCAAGTTTGTGACGCCGATTCCGCAAAAAAAAAAAAAAAAGTGATCTGGCTCAGAAGCCACTTCGTCCATCAGAATTTTACTTAAAATGTCGATCTCTTCTGCGAATTCCAGGGATTTGATTTATTCAAAAATATTCTGTACTGAGAAAGCCAGGAGGAATTTCGAGAAATTAACCCACAAGTGAGGAAATCAATCGCTGTCAAGGGAGTTATCCCGTTCTTTCGCTGTTTTCTGTGATGTTCGGCTTTTTTTCCCCGTTGTATTTCAATAAAATTAATTTCGTGAGGTAATTTGGCATTTTTATTACTTTTACCTGTACGTTGACATTATAATTTCAAAATTTCAGATTTTTTGAACGCATGATATCCATTTTATTGTGTTTTTTGCATTCAAATTAGTTTTTCTCGAAACTAGGAAAAACCATGATAATCCGTTCTTCCCCTGTACTTTTCATATCTATCAAGCACTTTCCCTTAATGGGTACACCACCCACAAATTGAAGCTGCATTCAAATCGTAAGATATAATGGAGGTCTGCAGTTATAATGGAGGTCCTTACCGGTCCTGATATCCCCCTACTGAGACGGTGCCTGCCCATTGTTCCCTGAAAAGGGTTTCCAATATCGTCTGCTCTGCACATCTCGACCGCAGTCTCAAGTTGCAGGCTTTGTGCCGAGCGCGTGGCGGGTCGTCGTCTCGCATGGCTGGAATTACGTCCGAACGTCACGTTCTTCGTCCCCACAAAGGACGCGGAGACTGATGTCAACTTTCTATCCGCTTCAGCTCGAATCTGCTCTTCAAAATGTACCGCTAAGAAATGAGAGGTCAGATCGGAAAGCGCTGAAAACCGTCGGAGAGAACCACGCGTGGCAGTGGTTTACCTAGGAGGCAAAAATACCGGATATCCCCAAAAATCGAACTCTTAGAAAAATCGGGCTTAGATGGGGTTTGTTTTTTTTCCCGTCACATAGGTTTTGTTTATTTGACAAACAAAATAAGCAAGCCATCAAACACATGGTCACACCATAGCTAACAAATGAAGTTGAAGGACATTAGCTTATTTTTATTCCAAGCAGTAACAAGGACCTTAATAAGAGTGAAACAGTGGCAAGTGGCATAAGCAAGTGTTTGTCTCATTATGGATCAACTTATGTGGCGGGGAAAAAAAACAAACCCCATGTAAGCCCTGATGAAGATTTACAAATAAATCGAATATATGGCCTGGTGAAAACCCAATCTACTGACTGAACCTCAAGATACCCCAACTTCAAATTATATTATATATAAACATATATATATATATATATATATATATATATATATATATATATATATATATATATATATATATATATATATATATAATTTTCAATAATAAACCTTTGTAATCAACCAAGATTTAAAAAAATTTAACCCCCCTCAAAATTTGTGGATTTACGTTTCAAGATGCGTAGAATCCAAAAATCGAATTTAAAAAATCCGTCCGTCCGCCGTACGCCGTCCCATGCTTTTCTCAAAAAGTATTGGACCAAACTTTAAGAAATTTGACGTAAAAATCATTTATCGGCCGGGGATGAGCCAATAACATTGGCATCGCGTTTGATCAACACTAATGGATAGAACCTTAGGGCTGAAATATTCAAAAATCGAGATCTTGAAATCTTTCTGTAACAGCAATGATTTTTTGAGTTTGATTTATAAGTATCCGGCCAAAGAATCGAACCAAAACACCCCAGTCACTATGTGTTAATTCGTTTGCTTGCCCTGAGGGCTAAAGCATCGACAAGGAAAGAAAACATAAACATAAAAGCGTTTTTTAGCGAATTTTTTACGTGTCTATTTTTAATAAGTAAATATATGTATACCTATATATATATATATATATATATATATATATATATATATATATATATATATATATATATATATATATATATGAAACGGATTCGTAGGGGATCCCCGACCCTTCCTACCCATTTTTAAAATTTCGAAGCCATCTAAATAGCTTTGTGGTTTCGTTTTCTTTGAAAATTCGCTAAAACACATCTGGTGTGAAATGTGCTTGAAGCTTCTGTGTAAAAATACTTTTCACAGTTGGAAAACACGATGATGTTGACTACCTTAATTTTAAGGAGGTAGAAAAATCAGTGAGGTAGAACCACACATTCCGTTGATACAGAGGTCGAATAATTGTTTCCCACCATATCAGATTTCTTACTTTTTGCGTTTCATAGCTTTCTTCTCTTTTGTAAAATGTGGCCCTTTTGTATGCGATTATGTCTTGAACTAATATAAAATATTGCTCATATTTATGATGTTACCATGGAATGTGTGGATTATCTCATAGACGGTCTCCCATGCGATTGTAGCGTTTGGTATTCATTAACATCAGTTTCTCTAAAATGTATAGGTAAGTTTTTGAGCTGTTTATGGTTAAATAACGCATCTCAAACTGATGTTGGTTCATGTAGATATCACTCCCAAACTATAAAAAACTAAAGCAGAACTACTTACCATAAGAGCGGCAGTTTTTGGCTTCCGGTGAACGTCAGGTACTTTGTGGTTTGCTGAAATCATAATCACTTTGTCAGAAACATTCATATTTGGATACGACTTCTAGTTTATATCATAACTTGGTGATTAAAGTACGGAGTGTGAGAGAAACATGCTGGTATGTTATTCATCTAAAAAGGGAAATCTCCTGGGGTAACTTACTGACTGATTCGATGAGGTCAGCTAACAGCACGCCGTCTACCAGGTCCGTCTGAAGGTCTGTCAACATCTTTCTGGATCGAGCTTTTTCCAGATAATGATTTCCCCAATCGGTGTAGATCTGGAATAATAGTTGTTTGATTAGTAAACCCATCTTGACGCTGCCAAATCTAGTATGATACACTTTTTCATATATATATATATATATATGTATATTTTTTTTATATCCCTTTCACCCACAGTGGGACAAGTTGGGTATTGGGAAAACTAATTGAAAGAAACAGCTACAACTGGATCCCAATGAACGGGGTTGATCTAATCTAAGGAAGAGGATGGTTGTACTCCCAGCTGCTATATATAGTTCACCAAAGGCTGAGGTAAAGAATTATTTCTTGATATCATTGTTATCTGTGGTTCGTTGTCATTCGATCCAGCTGAACCCAGTCACTGAGGGGAAGAGCAAAGGTCATAAGTGCATAAGTGAGCTACAGTGTTTGACAAGTAAGTTTATGAATATCTTTACTTGGGAAAACATTAACTTTTTGGTTTCTATTACTTTCTGTCCTGGAAAACAGATTGGCTTATGAACCATGTTATTAGGGATGGATTTGTTGGTGCTTGCACTTTAACTATGCCAGTTTCATTTTTTTGCAAATATTCTGTAAACCAAATTCCACGTTCTGGCACTTGAATATCCTACATGACAACTAATGATGATGTACCTAAGTTGTTGTGTACCTAGTTGTGTGCATGCACGTGTCTGGGACACACAGATCCCAATGGTTGATGTGAACCCGCACCCAAAACTAGGTCGTCCACGATCCATCAATGAATTCAAATGACAGCTATTTTGATGTTTTGGATCGAACTTGAACCCAACCATAGGAGCAAACCCGATTTTTCCATCACTGATACACATTGGGACACCTCGCTCCTAATAGTGGGAGACATGGTGACACCTTGCCACTACGGCTGGGACCAAATACTGAATTTTCACCTATTGATTAAAAATATTTGAAATTGCAAATTATACATCACAAAGGCCTCCTTAAGAGATTTTATGGCTATTTTTTATTTTCACAATTTTTTCATAATTATTGGTAGTGAAAGGGTTATGTATATACCTTCCAGACGATAACTTTCCTTAGGATTGAGATAAAAATTCCGTTCTTGCGCCAAAAAATCAAGCTTTCCAAACGAATGGACGAGTTCGTTTCCCAGAATTTTTTGAGCACATTTAATAGGTAACATTTCAAAAAAAATCAACTAAAAATACCAAAAACCGCTAAAAATTGTAAAATTTATATTTTTTAGCAGAATATCGCTCAGATAATGTTTATTAACTATACATTAGAACATTAAGATTTTTATGTACAAAATCATGACGAAAACGTATTTTAAATTTCATTAGAATGTGCTAAAAAATTGTTAAAAACTGCTAAAAAGTTAAAAATCCAAAATCTCTTTTTGAATCGCAGAATATTAGTTATTTGCCATGAAATTGGTAGTTAACAATTTCTTTCCCCTCAAAGTCCTTAATTTTCAAAACAATGTAACATAATGTAGTACGATAATTTACGATCATGCCGCATGACTGGAACTTTATTTAAAACATGTTAGTAAACATTAGAACATCAAGGGTCAGTCACTTTCACATTATACTCCCAATCTCAAGTCTTCGCTCAACCTACTAATTTCTTTGCTAATTTAAGAATAAACTCTGTGTAGAGCTTGAGTGAACTTGTGTTGAGTGAGCTTGTGTTGAGCTAAAGGTTAGTTACATATTGAAGCTAGGGATAAATATCAAATATCAATTTAACCAAGAAATCGATTTTTCCCTTTCGGTTTCCGATTTTTTAGAATCGATTTAATAGACTGTTTTATCAACAAAAAATCGATTTTTGATCCATAAATATCGATTTTTGATCCATAAAAATCGATGTTTTTATAGGTGGTTATTCCGAGAGTCGAGAAAAGGTAATCATGAATCTTGTAAACCCTGAAACACTGTGATGTTGTTGTTTTCTTTCCTAATCCTTTCCTAGGACATTCGTTGTATATTACTTTATGAGTTAAAATGGCTAAGATTATGACGGGAAAAAATGCTGAACAAATAGACGTGGCTACTTGTGGACGTGGACACTAGCGTAACTAATGGGATTATTGTTTCATCCAACGTCCATAACCCTAGGACAGCTGAGTGGTAGCCCTATATGGTGGTAGTGGTACGAATCTCATTTCCATAAATCCATAGAATATACTGCATTATCATTTTCACCAGCATCTTACATAATTCAATGATCTCATAATTCAATCATTTTATAAACATATGATCACATGTTACTGCTTATAGAAAGGTATATTTCAAATTTTAGTGTTTTTTAAAAACGTTTTAGATAAAAATCGATTTTTTAGGACCAATTAATCAATGAAATCGCGTTTGGCCTTCCTATTTTGAAATCGATGTCAAATTCGATTGGTAGCCTTCAATTTTGCATCCCTAATTGAAGCACCATCAGTATTCTCAGCGTTTGCTATCGATGATCTCACCCTGAGGTTCACAGCGATGTGGGCTTTTCCGTGATTGGTATAGGCCTCCCTTCCCTCAAATTTTGCTTGAATCACTTTTTCGAAGCCTGAAGAAGAACCCTCCGTTTGTTGTTATCATTTAACGCGTTCATTTTTGATAATGAACAAAGAGAAGCTGATTGACTTGCTTAGCCTGATCAGCCTATATTTGGGACAAGTGTCATGGCCCAAATCACAATAGAATAATAGATAAGTGCTTGCATTCTTCCTTTGATTGAGAGAGTAAATGATAATATTCTCCCCCTTATGATTTACTGGGTGGGCCCTGCTTTCTGTGTGGTAGAGAACACTGCCCAACAAAAGTTCTAGTCATGCAGCATGAATGTATGAGCGAATTTTCGTAAATTATCGTATCGTAAAATATAAAATTGTTTTCAAATTAGAGCTTTATGAGTGCTAGGAAAATATTAATTATTAATTTTATGGCAAAAAACGTATTCTAAATAATAACCATATTCCGATTTCTCAGAATCAAACTGTTTTTGAACATACATAGACATCTAGGCACTATTCCACAATAATTGTAATATTAAATATTTATCTACTTGAGAAGAGTATCTATATTTTCAGCTTAAAATGCTGTGATGTTTGTATTTCAAATTAATTTTATGAAGATTTGATTAATTTTATTATTGATTTTTATGAGTTTAGTTTATTTTATGATGAATGAAAGTTTATTTTTCCCCTTTGTTTTCTATTTCTTTTTTTTTTTTTTTAAGGTTTAAGCCGGACCTCAACCAGAAGGATCATTAGCGGCATTGAGAGAGATGTCTAAAGGGAACGCTGAAATTGGCACGATTCTAAGGGGAGCCATGTTGTCATCCTTGACTAAAAAGGAGCGCCATCATGGACTCAACTGGCAACTCGGAGGGGGGAAAAAAATGAGGGTATGACCACTGTTTAGCCCCCATAGTGGATTAAAAAAACCCCAACAATAAAGTAACACAACTAAGACTAGATGTAAAATAGGCTAATAACTATATACATGCTACTATATACAATCAGCAAAGTAAAATAAAACTACGACTAGATGTATATAAATATATCACATATCAGGTATCACAGTTCATAGTTGAGCTCAGTGGCTCTCAGGTACAACAACAGGGATCGGAACTTGTCTGGTCCGGATAAAACGTCAACCCGCTGAGGGGGCTGATGTTGGACTCGGAGGTCCACAAGGGCTGGACAGTCCTCCAGAAAGTGGCGGATGGACAGATCACCCACACACAACATCTCGAGCTTCTGCACTAAGCAGGTGTCTGAGAGTAATACGGGTATGGCCAGTGGCAACCCGGTTGACCACTATTCGATCCCTCCTTGGAAGTTGGGTTACGAAAGTGCCCACCGGGCTTAAGTCCTGAAGGACACCACGCAGACCAGTGACCTCACCCTGCCATTGCTCATGCCAGATGGAATTGGCTTTAAGTTGCATATAGGAGGTTCGATCCTCTATGCGTATAGGCAACATATCAATGGAGTTAACACCAATGACTCTTCTTGCAAGGGCATCTGCCCACTCATTGCCATGAATACTCACATAGCTCGGTACCCACATAAAAGTTATGGTTGAGCCCAATGTCGTGGCTTGGTGTAGTGATCCACGTAGGCTTTGTATTAGGGGATCATCAGAATATGAGTCCCTCATCGCCTCGATGGTACTTAGTGAATCGCTACAAATCACATAATTCCCAACTCCCAATAATTGGCCGTGTCGAAGACCAGTGATTTCTTGTTTTGTAAATAAATTTCTTCAACTTTTCTTTCGAGTTAGTTCTTGATTTTAAGCCTTCCGTAAAAAGTTTCGGTCAAAAACATCAAAAAAGTGTTTTCAAAAGTGGTTTTTTTTGGGAGGGGAGGGGGGGTTGGTTGCCATTACTCAACAAACATAATCATCTTGTTAATTAAATTGGAGTCATTCCCCAACACATCATCCACCTTTTTTTATAAGTTTGGACCACAGTATCTTGTGAGCCTGTCTGCATGGACTACCTTCATGCGTCCCTGAGAACTGCGAATTCGGAACACCACATCGTTCAGGCGCTTCACAATGGTTTTGGGTTACGACCCTTAATTTTCCTGGGGTTATGTAGCCAAACCATGGTTCCTTCCAGAAATCGGGGAGTCTCGTATCTGACATCATACCTCCTCTTCATGTCTTCAGCCCTTAGGGCTAACGTTTCTCGTGCTGCCAGATGTGCCTCATTAAGTAAATAACCATGAAGGCCATTAGGGACTCCTGTTACTGGTGTATTTGTAATCAGCGTCAAATTTCCTATAAGAATCCATAGAATACAGAATTTTGTCCATCCCGACCATATCTCGAAGCAATATGTGGCAGCAGTTTAGGGTGGGGATGCATTTACTTTGCGTTTCAGAGGGTGTAGAACACAACGACACACAGAATGACAATAGTCATTCATTTTCAGATTTCTTTATATATAACCAAATGAAATGGCTGTACAAGAGCATGTACATATTCGAACAATTTTTAAGGAAAAACAATAACTGACAACATGAAACTAAATTTTTTATTTCGGCTTATGCCTTTTTCAAACTAACAAGAAAAGAAAATTTGATTTTGTAAATTGTTGAGAAAATTTTGCCATGGAGAAGCATGGTTTGCCCAGTTAACGCCTGATGTTCAACCCTCATCCCTGATGGATCATACGCGTCCAAAACATTCAAGTGAGCCCTTTCCGACTGAAGCAGCATTAATTTATTTTCTGTGGGTCTCATTTTCTTCAATAACTTCATACCATAGCATTCATCAAATGTAGCATCATGCGACGAGGCATGGTGGCTCACTGGCATAGGTATCTTCTTTTTTCATAACTACTGATGATCTATGTTTATTATATTAACCCGCAAGTTAAGTGCTGTCTTTTTGTTGTGCAAAGAATGCCCTGCCTTCTTCGTAGGGAAAGCGGAGACAGCAATAATATATATAATATTTTGCAGAGATTTTGTTTTAGAGTAATGTTCTTCTTCTTCAATAGCGACAAGGCTTCCGCTACTTTGGTTGATTGGAAAGCAGTGCGATTACATTCGAACGTAATTACATGGAGAAAGAGAAGCCATTTACAGGGTACTTAACGAGAATGGGCCGGCTCATGGAAGTGCAGGAATTTTCACTAACTGTTCCCGAGCGAGTGTATTGACCGAGTCATCTGACGCGGGCGGACGCAGCGCCTGACGCAAATAAAAGAAAGTGATTGGTAGGAAACCGATACGCCCGGAATCTCTAATGAGGAGAGCCAAGGCCGACGTCGAACTCTTTGAGCTTGAGGTTCGACCATCCATGCAAAGTTACGCCTGACCATCACTGTTCAGATGTATAGCATTTCCAGACCAAATTAAATTTTTTCCAAAACCAAATTATACCTTTTTTTCCAAACACTAAAAACTCTCAAAATGACAAGCATGAATATAAACCGACTTAAAATGTTGTGGTATAGAGTGCGTAGACATGAAAAAAAAAAAAAAAAAAAAAAAAAAGTCTGCCAAGTTGGGTGTGGCAAATAGCTTCCTCGTTTAACTATTATAAATGATAGGTATCATGGATGATCATTGAAAAGTTTTAAATGATCTGGAAAAATACCATAGCGGAAAAGAGTACCTAAATCAAGAAGTAGCGTGAAATGTCATAATTGGTCAATTAAGAAACGAAAAAATGGTACGTAATGTAATTTACGTTTGTGCAAGCGCAAAATGAACTGATGAGTTGAAAACAATGAAATAGGTACGGGACCATCAACAACCTGAACCACGCATTCTCTGACAATTTCATCAAAATCGGATGAAAACAGTGGGAATGAAGATCGATACAAGGATTTCACATTGGCGCATGCGCAGTAGCAATTAATGATACAATCTTGTTGAAAATGATATGAGGTAATCAAGTCATCTTCTTCCAACTATCATCCAAAAAGCAAAATCGAACGACTTGAGTGTGAAAAAATAGAGCATAATGGAATTCACGTTTGCGCATGCGCAGAATGAAATATTGATTTGGCAACAATGGAACTGATAGCGGACCATCTACAACCTAACCCACGCATTTACTGACAATCTCATCGAAATCGGATGAAAACAGTGGAAATTAAGATCGTTACAAGGATTTCACATACACGCATATGCAGTAGCTATTAATGACACAATCATGATGAAATTGATATGGGATGATCAAATCGTTATCCCCCAACTATCATCCGAATTCGGGCGAGATCGGACGACTAGGGCGTGAAAAATTGGAGCATGATGGAATTTACGTTTGCGCATGCAAAGAGTGAAGTATTGATTTGGCAACAATGAAACTGACAGGAGACCGTCTACCCCCTAGCCCGCACATTCTCTGAAAATATCATCCAGATCGGATGAAAACTGTGGAAAATAAGCTTGTTACAAGGATTTGCGGACACATGACAGACACACACACACACACACCCACAGACACACAGACACGGAACCAAAGTGGTTCAGAATGGTCTAAAACGTAAAATGCAAGTGGGAATTTCGATTTTGGATGTCAAAAATTTTTTTTCTCCCGGAAGTGAAAAAATAATGCTCCGCTACCTTTAGTTAGACTCGGAAGCTAAACTCGAATGACAAGCTTGATAAGGTAACTTTTTTCTAACAGTGTAACAGGTAACTTTTCCCGGAAAGTGTAGGTACCGATTTTGGGATAGTTTAAAGATGATTTCCCTATCTCGATCCGAGATATATAATTCGACAAACTTTGCGGGTACCCTTAATTCACTGTTAGAAAAAAGTAACCTTATGCAAGCTTGTCATTCGATTTTTTTTTTTTTTTTTTTTTTTTTTTTTTTTTTTTTTTTTTTTTTTTTTTTTTTTTTTAAGTCTACATCAAGTCAATTTATATTCATGCTGGTCATTTTGAGAGTTTTTAGTGACTGAAAAAAAAATCTTCAATTTGGTTTGGAAAAGGTTTAATTTGGACTGGAGACGGTAGTATTTGGTCTGCAAATGATACCTATATGTGCACATAAATTAGCGTGTTACCCGGGCGTTGTACACTGGTTCCAAACGACGAAAACGGGACAAAAGTCCATTTTTGACCCCTTCGCGGGGCCATAAAGTGGTAGTATATTCATTAAAAACAATATAGAACACAAAGTTTCAATCCGAGTCATAAAGTAATTAACGTCCAAACGCTCACTCGTAAATTCACCGATAGACTTAATTTGCTTTCTACTAGATAAATAGCTTTTAAACCATTCTAGTGTATTGCCCTTGATCCCCAACTTAACCAATCTTCTCAATAAAACGTTCTTATCAATTGAATCTGAAAACACTTGGATGGATCATTGAAAATTAACTCTGATTCCGTTCTTTCGTCAATCAGCGTAAATAGGTCTATGAATAAATGAAACAGATCTGGTATTACAGTCCTTGCTCATCACTCAAGGAACTATTAACTCCCGAAAAATTCCAGTCATGCAGCATGACCGTATGAGCGAATTTTCGTAAATCACAGAATAGTATGATATTACATTACTTCGAAATTTGACCTTTTTGAATGCAAGGAAATAGTTAACTATTCATTTCATGGCAAGAAACGTATTCTAAATAATAATCTGCTTCAACTTTTTTTATGCAAATTTTAATGACATTTAAGTACATTTTTCAGCAATATTTTGTACATAATATTTCGAATGTTCTATTTTACAGTTATTTTAGAGTCCATGAGCGAAAGAGCGGATTTTTTTCATCAAGTGAAAGGCCTTTTAAGGCCCGGACAGCGGACGGACATTGCAGTTTTGGAATCCCCGCACCTTGAAATGTAAAGCGACAAAGTTTGAGAGAAAATAAATTTTTTCCCTATACGATTACAAAGGCTTATTATTAGAAATATTAAACCAAAATGAGGTATTGTTTTCACTTTGTCCGCTGATGTATGTATATATGTATGCCCTCTTAAAATCGTTTTACATGTCACTTTCCGACGTCCGATTTTGATGAAACTTGGAATGGATGTAATCTGTAACATGGCAAGGATAAAGATTTATCAGGGGCCGCTGACGCATGAGAGGTCATTGATCAGCGGAGTGAATCCCAAAGCCATTTTGTCTCCTATTCGACGCAGAAAGCTGAAATTCGAGAGGGAAGCTGAAGGGAGAATGCTGAAGATGACTGAGAGGTCACTGATAATCTGATTGAGCTCCTAAGCCATTTCGTCTCCTATTCGACGAAGGAAGCTGAAATTTGAGAGGGAGGCTCAAGGTAGAATGCTGAAGACGTTTGAGAGGTCATCGATCAGCTGAGTAAGCTCCAAAGCCATTTTGTCTCCTATTCGACGAAGGAAGCTGAAATTTAAGAGGGTGGCTCAAGGGAGAGTGCTGAAGCACTAAAATGTTTCGTTCTTCATCATTAATGTTCTCGGCCTAAACAGCCGTAGCTGATTCAGCAGGAAGCTGAAATTTGAGCGGGAGGCTCAAGGGAGAATGCTGAAGACGGCTGAGAGGTCATCGATCAGCTAACTGTTGAAGGTTCTAACATTATGATTGCCACTTGGAGCTAAGTAAGCTCCAAAGCCATTTTGTCTCCTATTCAAAGCAGGAAGCGTCTATTTCACGCGGATCTCCTTACAAGAAAATGCGCTACTTCGTGAGCACTGCTCTAATTGTTTATTTTTTTCGTGGTTGATTACAAAGGTTTATTTTAAAACTTTCTTTGAAATACTTTGTTGAGATAACAAACCAAAATGATAGTGCAAATCACAGTCATTCAACCCTACGAGGAAGCTAATGAGGCCACCCTTCCATAAATAGGTCCTCCGGTCACCCTCGTACACTTTGGACCACAACGTCTACTTAGAAGGAAGTTCACATTTTAATCTCCCATACGTGACGGGGAGCGGCGCGACGGTGAAACTGGAGTGTGTGAGTGTGTGTCTGTACGTGAGTACGGCTGTGGTGTAGATGTGGTCTGAGGAGGGGAGGGGATAGGAGGGTTTCCCTAAAATAACCTGCGCCGACTGTTGGTGTGCGAGGGCTCGTGCTAGGCTTCCTCCTGCAGTTGTGCCCTCGTGAGTAAGTTAAGTCCATCACTTAACAGCTGGCGTTTCGGGAGAAAGATGAGAGTTGGGCTAAATCCATTTCCGAACTCGGACTGGAGGCTGAGCTTCCGAGTTGTCTAAATGCTGCAATGGGGTTTTCAAATAGAAATGCATATATGTCGCAGCCTTTTTGTGAAATCAGCCTTTTTGTAAAAAGCCAAGCCTTTTGGCAAATTTTCGTAGAAAAATGAAACTATTGCAATGGGTAAAAAAAATTTAAAATCAAAATTTTTGAAAAATTTAGTAATTGAAATCCGTTTTGAGGCATTCTGGAACGAATCCTAGAGTTTCAACACTTTTATATGTATGTGTGTCATTCCAGACGATAACTCTAATTAGGATTAGGATTGAGATGAAAATTCCGTTCTTGCGTCAAAAAATCAAGCATTCCAACATAAATCCAACATAAACATAGATATATATATATATATATAGTTTCTTTTTTTTACCGTTGAAGCAATATTTAGGTATATAAAGGTTCTTGAGTTTCGGTCGAGTCAATAACAAATTGGCGACGTTTCAGAAATTCTTTATTTCCATTTTCAAGCCCTACAACAAGAATATTAACAAGGTAAGTATATGGCGCTTAATTTAAAATGAAAAATAATATATTAATGAACCTAGAAAATAATAGAGTATTTCTCACAGTTTGGTAGACTGAGCTGGAAAGCGTCTTGGAATCGTCGCCAAATCCAAGCATTAGTTATTGACTCGACCGAAACTCAAAAACTTTTACACCTAAATATGTATATATAAATGAAAAAGTGTTAAAATCTAGGAATCGTTTCAGAATGTCACAAAACGGATTTCAATGAAGAAAAGTTTCGAAAATTTTCATTTAAAAATTTTTGGAGCCATTGCAATAGCTTCATTTTCTAAGAAAATTCGCTAAAACGTCCAACTAGATCAGCTGACTTATCTAAATTCTCTCTTATTCACCCTAGGAATTTGAAATTTGATAGGGTGCCTCTCTGGGACATCGAGAAACGAATAAAATGATGGGCTCTTTCCTGATGAGCTGAGTGAGCTGAATTCACTCCTTTTCACCTCAAGAATGTGAAATTCGAGTCGGACCCTTACTCGGACATTAAGAGACGTATGCAATGAGGGGTTCCAACCAGATCAGCTGAATGAGCTAAATCTTCTTCTGTTCACCCTAGGACAGGTAAAAATCACCCCTACATGTGGGTTCTCGCAACACACGGGTAACTGGTTTCGCAACTCGATTGTTTGGTTTCTAGGGATTGCAGAGCTGCAGAGGAATATGACTGCGACTGTTAAACATGACAAGTAGGTAAGCCAGAAAGGAATTGCATGTTTTTGCAGGTGTGATGTGGAAGGAAGAACCGAAAGGATTTTGTTGCCTTTCGGGCAGTGTGCATCATAATATTATCGTCCAAAGGATTTGCCACTTTGAATGTAAATTTGTCTACCATCGTGATTGTCAATCCTTCCGACTATGAGGCATCACTCTCTGCGTCCAAATTCTCTTTCGACGTCCCTCAAAGGCTTGACATGCATCTCTCTCATCTCAATATAGCTTCCATCAAAAGAGAATTGGAGGCAACTAATAAGGAAGAGGAAGAGATCAAAATTAAGAAGCATCGCTTACTTTTTGAATTGAAGCATTACGAATCAAAATTACACTCCTCTGTTTGTTTAGCCCTGTTATAATTATTTATCATCCTTCATACCCTGCACCTTATACCCTTTTCATTTCCGTTTCCTTGCTCTCCAGTATATTTTACTAAATTAATAAAACGCCTTCTACAACCAATATGGCTATACACTTCTCACAACTTTCATTCCGTGTCTGTCACTGATGTGGCTGTTTGTGTGTATGTGTGTGTGTCTGTCATGAATCCACCCATCCTTGCTGCCTATATGACGAAGAATCCGATATCCGGAAAATTCGAGGATCTACTAAGGTAACATTATTGCAGAAAGGGTTGTTTCTAGGGAGATCGGAAGGCTTTTTAAACTGGCCCGGGCCCGTGGAATAATTGAATAGAACCCCAGGGGGTATAAATAAGAGAAAGGTGAGATAGGTGTAGGAAAACCCCCCGCATCGAGGGGCTGAATGTCTCGACACCCTCTTTCTCCTTTGCCCGATAACAACACGAACAAAAACCCCATCCCTTCTTCGTGCAAAGCCTTCTCGAGAAAGCAGACTTTTATTTCGCAAGGAAGAGAAGTTTTCTTTAAAAGTATAAAAGCCGAAGGAAACCTGAAATCCTAATACCTGAAATGGATCTAATTTTTTTTTTTTTTTTTTTTAGAAAAGGTTTATTATTCTCGTTAGTGTTCTTTTATATGAAAATTCTTCTCCCGTCGATCAAAGTTTTTTATATAACCTCTCTCTTGACTACAAATCAATTCTGAAGAGCTATTGAGCTAATTTGATTGTTAGTAGGAGTCTTTATAAAAGTCTTTATAAAATAAATATCTATAAGAATGAATTGGATTGAGATTTTGAAATTTTCATCGCTCTGTGGGTCTGCGGGGGTTTTGCTACTTCACTGGCTAAGGAAAGATATTATTGTACCAGAATGTTATGTATTCAGAGGGTAGTAGTGTAAACCTGTACACTTACATCCGAACGCTCATTAAAATTGACGTCATTATCCTGGAGCTGTTTTTTCGCATAAAAACGCACAAAAATAACTGAGATATGGTTGATTTTAAGCTCCAAACCGGCCTGTCCTGAAGTTTTTTCACTTGGAAACGCACACACACAGTAAAATTACATGATGCCTGCTTTTTAGTTAGTAAAAGCGTAAGCAGCAGCGGAGAGGAGGCGGCAGCAACATACTGAGACTACGTGTACGGAGAGTTTACAATGTATCATAGATTATAATGGGGATGCCCCCCAAAAGCACGAAACGCACACGAATTGGCCAAAAGAGCCTTTACCATCGTATTGAGATTTTTATACGCCTGTTTGCTGGCGGCCACACCACCAGTGCGCGCCAAATTGATGCATTTTTTAGCTCCCGACCATGTTTTTTTTTTCCCCCTTTTGTACTGACTAAAAAGCAGGCATCATGAAGGTAATTTTACTGTGTGTGTGTGTGTGTGTGTGTGTGTGTGTGTGTGTGTGTGTGTGTGTGTGTGTGTGTGTGTGTGTGTGTGTGTGTGTGTGTGTGTGTGTGCGTTTCCAAGTGAAAAACGCTGCAAATTATTTCACAAAGGTTTATTATTTTTTCAATTGAGTATGATCATAGTTTTAGTTGGCTAGCGTACGTCATAAGGCCCGTCCAGACTCCTCGGCGTGTCCTATTTCGAGTTGCCACAACCAATACTTCTATAATTATATACGCATGTTTATATTTCTCGATTTGAGCTCCTATCTATTCAAATAGTTATTGCCTTAATAATATCATTATCTAAGTACGTACGAAAAGTCGAGAGGATATGTTATTAAATATGCGTAGGAAAAGCTTTGGTATTAACACACAAATATGACCTTGAAAAAAACATATATTCATGCCTCGAAGGAACGCCGGCGCCGTACCCACCACAAGGTGCCGCGGCGCCGGCGCCTCCTCTCACTCCACCCCCCCCCCCTCACCCCCCTCACCACCCACCGTGACCCCCTGCCAAGCGTGTCAGGCGTGCGCACGTAGAAAAAGACACTTTTTCGCCCGTTTTTGGCCCATAGCATCTATGCGAGTAAAGCGATCGCGATGGTTAAACGTTAGGACCAACTAGACCCCAAATGGAGTCTGTGCTAAAGAACGGGTTTTTTAAGTCAATTCTTAGGCCTTTTATGGCCCGGACGGCGAACGGCGAACGGCGGACGGCGGACGGACATTTCAAATTTGGATTCTACGCACCTTGAAACGTAAAGTGACAAAGTTTGAGGGGGGGTTATAAAAATTTTTTGCTACACGATCACATAGGCTTATTATTGGAAATAATAAACCAAAATTGATGCCAATATATTTGCAAATGAGGTAATTTTTAAATAAAAACAAAACATGGATAAAATAAAACCTAATTTTTTGTTATCTATCAAGTATAATTAATAGGCAACTTTTATTGCCTAGGATTGATTTCTTTCTGAGTAAAACAGGTTAAGCAGACTGACTTGGTTTTTTAGTTTTTCGTCGGTAACTGTAAGGTATTTCCAAATAAGACTGGCTCTAGGCTTTTATACTTGGAAAACATAGCTTTGTCTAACGCTTCTGTTGTCACAAACAAAATAACACAAGCCTCCCTGTAAACAAAGTTATAATTGTAAGTTGTGTTTTGGACAATTCGTGTTTCGCAACTGCTAACTTCACACAACGGATGCACGGTACAACCATCGTCGTTGTTAGATGGTTGCGATAGTACCGTAGTGTAATAAAACGCCCATCACCGGGCGGTATCGGTATCGGCTTTAGGCGATCGATTCTCGATACCGATACCAATGCCTAAGAATCGGTGGTATCGAGAATCGGTATCGGGAATCGACTCATCCCTTATATATATATATATATATATATATATATATATATATATATATATAAATATATATATATATATATATATATATATATATATATATATATATACTATTCGGCGCTTCGCGCCTCGCCGGATCTTTTCTCTTTTCTACTGCGTAGAAAACGAGGATAATTTGCTATGCAATTCTTAGCCTGAATCAACTTAGTTTTGGAATGTAGCCAGGTACGTAAGGAGAGGGAAATTGGTAGCTTGAAATGTGAACATTTATCACATAAATCAAGCGCTTTCCAACGAGTGGCGAACGATTTTTGTGCGATGAAAACTGCGGAAGTTTCATTCCCCTAACAACGGCTGGGTTGTACGTGAAAAACACTGAAATTGTGACACAATCTATAGCAACTACTCAACTACTCGGTTGTACGTGAAAATCATCTTTAATTTCGTTCCGGACGTTACATAAAAAATTATTGGGGGTCGGCCTAAGAATTGCATAGCAATTAAATATAATATATATAATATATATATATATATATATATAATTGTTATATATATATATATATATATGTGTTGTTTACTCTATGCAATAAGTGCTCAACGTGCCTAAGAAGTTTTCACTTCAAAAATGTCTCGACAACTGCCATTCCACCATCAACTTACTTTCAAATAGGTTGCTACGTTATCCAAAAACAGATAGGTACGAGGAATATCCCTTCAAACCGAAGTGCTTCGTTTCTACCCTAGGGTACTTGAAGTGGCTTACCTGAAGAAGACTCGGGGAATTCCAGAAGTAGGCGGAAAGAAATCGAATGGACGCGTTCAACTGGGTCGTAGAAAGCAGCCAACAACCAAATTTGATTGGAATCAGGAAAACTTGCTATTTAACTGGAAGCGTTTGGTTCGGTTTGAGATCTTTCCAAGGAATGGCGGAGGAAGGTTCGCGGATCGTGTAGTGGTGGAGGGGGGGGGGGGGGGGACGCGAGCACACGGGCAGATCCACACGGAAGGTATTAAACTCAATCATGGCCAGGGGGGGAATAAATCGTATCCCGTTTCTAGGATGCTACCTACTGTTCACGAAAATTTCCAGCAACTATGAAATGACCTACTTACCTAATTTTTATTTTTCACATTCTTTGATTGATCGTAATGAACATCGTCACTAGGCTTTCCTAAGCCAAAAAGTAATATTCGCGGATCGCGTAGGGTGGTCGGAGCGAGGGGCGGCGGCGGATCCACAAAGAAGGTATAGGCACCTACCTATCATATCGCCTCCGGGAAGAAATAAACGTAAGTACCTATCTCGTTTCTAGGACGCAGCCGTTTCAAGTTCACTCGTTCTAACAACCTAACTTACGGAATTCCATCCTTTTAGAATTCGCTTACTTTGTGGGACCGATCGTGTAGAGGGTGGTCGCATTGTGATGTTAGCAAAGTTTAATGGACATTTTATAGCGTTGGTACCTAATAGCTAACACTCAGAAAACAGTATTAGGAACTATGAACTCATGAAGGATCAGTTTAAGTTTTTTCACTATGAAATCTGAAACTCCGGCATACGTTCCAAAACTAAATCGAATTCTTGATGGAACAAAACGGATGGAACGGCGGACGGCGAACGGCGGACGGACATTTCAAATTTGGATTCTACGCACCTTGAAACGTAAAGTGACAAAGTTTGAGGGGGGGTTATAAAAATTTTTTGCTACACGATCACATAGGCTTATTATTGGAAATAATAAACCAAAAGCTTCAGGATAGGCCGGTTTGGAGCTTAAAATCAACCATATTTCAGTTATTTTCGTGCGTTTTGATGCGAAAAAACAGCTCCAGGATGATGACGTCAATTTTAATGAGGTTCGAATGTAAGTGTACAGGTTTACACTACTGAGGGTTCACACTTGAGAATGTTAACCTCCTGGAGATCGATTCTACAACTTATTTCCAACAAAAAGTTCCTCAATGCAATTTTTAACCCCTTAATGTTGGGATTTCTTTTACTTTTATGTTTTTTCGGGTTTTCGACCTTCCATCACTAAGATAGTTACATCCCCCCCTAATTTACAATGTAAACTTGAAAATAAATATATCTTACTATTTTCTCAAGCTGTCTTAAGTATTAAAAGAACATGCAAAAATCGTACGCATTGCAGAAAAAAATGGCCAAAATCGAGGATTTTCGTAGAAAATTACCCTCTAAAAAAATGCGAGTGCCGGTTTCTACGTTTTTTTTTTCCGCTGAATAAAATGGTTGCACTTGCAGATCTCCCCAACTCCGTTATAACAGTGTTACACTTTAACTCACGAATTTTTAGTTAATTTGTTATGCTCAATTTAATATGTTTTTAAGGGTAAAACTAGTTAGTTAAAGCGTGAAAAACACTGTTATAACGGAGTTGGGGAGATCTGCAAGTGTTACCATTCGATTCAACGTGAAAAACGTAAGAAACGGCCGCAAACTCGAATTTTTTTATGGGTTCATTTTTCACGGAAACCGTCGATTTCATAGTAAATACCATTTTTTTCAACATACAAACATAATTAGTAGTAGAATCGATACCTGAACTTTGGCTAGTTTTGTATGAGACACCCAGTATAGGTTGTCTCGCCCAAGTAAAAAATTGGGACCATCGCCATTCTTCATAAGTGCTTAGATACATAGATCTCAGGGAAAATAGGTACTTTCGCTCCCGCCACTTGCGCAAATGACATGAACTCTGGTTTTTCAAATGGGGACCTCCATTTTTTATTTCATATTCAAATTCTAGGAGAAATTTCGTGAAGAAATGGCCCATCACTTAGCATGAAAAAATAATTTAGAGGGTTATTTTTTATAAAAACCCTTGATTTCATAGAAAAAAACCATATTTTTCAACATACAAACATACTTTTCCCCTCTAATTAGCAAAGTAAAATAAAAATTTACTACACCGCTGGAAAGCTGAGATTTTTGGCATTTTGTTCCTGCAACGCATACGGTTTTTACCATTTTCTTTCAGTACTTAACGCAGATTGAATAAATACTAGTTTTTAAAAAGTGAGCGATTTTCGTGTTTATTCCGTTTTTTAGCGAATTTTCTTAGAAAATAAAGCTATTGCAATGGCTCCAAAAATTTTAAAATAAAAATTTTCAAAAATTTTCTTCATCGAAATCTGTTTTGAGGCATTCTGAAATGATTCCAGGATTTCAACGCTTTTTATACATATATATATATATATATATATATATATATATATACATATATATATATATATATGTATGTATATATGTATATATAAATATATATATATATATATATATATATATATAAGTATATATATGTATGTGTCATTCCAGACGATAACTCTCGATAGAATTGAGATAAAAACTTCGTTCTTTCGCCAAAAAATCAAGCATTTCAAAAGAAAGGATGAGTTCGTTGGACAACACTTTTTGAGCACATTAAATTGGTCAAATTTCAAAAAATGTACTTAAAAAATCACTAAAAAAAGGCAAAAAACCGCTAAAAATTAACAAATTTCTATTTTTTAGCAGAATGCTACTCGAACAAAATTAATCGAACATGAACTAGGACATTTAAAAATTTAAGCACAAAATCGTACCGAAAAATGTACTTAAATGTCATTAAAATAAGCTTAAAATCGATAAGAACACTTGAAAAAATTGTAAAAATCCACAAAATCGTTTGTTCATTGGAATATTACTGACCAAAAGTTAGTTTGCTATAAAATGTATAATAAAATTTTTATTTGTCCCCAAAGTGCTCAAATTTCAACAGAATTTAACATAAATGTAACACGACCATATATGAAAATTCGCTCATACGATCATGCTGCATGACTGGAACTTTCACCTACGTGACCTACTGTAAAAAGAATCCAAATACGTTAGGAAGATGGGAAATTTATCGCTATTTCCAACGGCATATCTATGTTTAAGTTTACATTGTAAATTAGAGGGGCGATGTGGTCATTTTAGTGATGTAAGGCCGAAAACGCAAAAAAACATAAAAGTGAAAAAACTCCAAAATCAAGGGATAAAAAACAATTGCATTGAGGAACTTTTTGTTGGAAATCAGTTGTGAAATCGATCCCTAGGAGGTTGACAATCTTAAGTGAGAACACCTGTAGATTAACTTAGTGAGCGACTAAGGACACTCATCGAATTTTTCTCATTGCATATGCCTTATCCCAAGCATTGAACTTTCCTAACGACGAATTCATATTTAGAAGGGTTAAACTAGAACCCTGCAGACGTCAATAAATCAAGAATTAATAGGGTAACGGAACGATTACTTCGTAAACATTAATTTGAGATTTGAGCGATACGTGGAATATCACCAACTTATATGAAAATAAGTGGTCGCATAATGGGAATTTTAGTAAAAATCTCAACCTAGCCCTCTATTGAAAGCAATTGAGAAAGCTACCTTAACCTCTACTGAAATTACTTTTTATTAGAGGGGAAACGTAGTACAACACAGCCAGGAGTTGCTATGGGATCTCCGTTATCTCCTCTGCTTGCAAATATTTACATGGATTATCTTGAGCAACAAATATTTACAACTTGTAATATATGTCTTGTGTTGTACATATATATGTGTGTAATATATATGTAACTTGTATATATGTCGATGATATTATCATTCTATGGAAGGACACAGAAAGACAACTAAATTCTTTTCACGAAAAAATCAATAAATTAAATCCCTTTATCAAATTTACCCTCGAATTCGGCGGAAATAAACTCAATTTTTTAGATCTGTCCATCTCTTTGGTAAACGAAAAGCATGAGCTTTCAATTTTTAGATAAGATACATATAGCGATAAAACTATCTATAGTACTTCAAATCACCCTTTAGTCCATAAGAATGCAGCCTTCCATAGTATGATCAACCGAGCGCTATCTATTCCAATTAGTGAACAAAATTTATCATAAGAAAAATCCATTATCAAAAGCATAGCCTTAAAAATCACCTTAAAAATTCACGAGTCGCATCAATGCCATCTTTCATGTGCTTGTCCTTGTATAATACAGGTGCCTCAAACGCGGTATTCGGGAGTAATAATGGACCAGTGTCTTGTTACATGGCTTCCGCATGTTGAATTTCTAACGAATAAATTAAGAAGGCTCATTCCGATGTGTCTACGGTCAGAGGTTTCATGTCTCTTAAAACTATGAAACTTATGTACCTTGCACTCATCCAGTCTGTTATGTCTTACAGCATTATAGTATGGGGTTCCGCTTACCGAGTGGTTTTAGATCCGCTGTACAAGACCCAGAAGTTATTGATAAAAATTTTACTTCGGAAAAAATCTAGAACGCCAACAAATTTAATATTCAATGAGTTTCAGGTTCCAGATTTATGGGAAATTATTAGAAAAATCAATTTAATTTACATTTATAAGCAAAAAGGTAATTATGTTTGTGTGGAAGGCATTACTCGGTTGGCGTCTGATTTTACTTTAAGGTTACCTCTCAGATTGACGACATTGGGTCTGAATTTTTTTACATACCTATAATGGCGTTAAAATGCTTAATAAGATTCCTGGTGACATTAAAACGTCAAACAGCTTATCCTTTTTCAAGAGTGCTTTACAAAAATATTTACTCAGTGATCCTTAGTACAAATACCGTTGCTAGGGGAATAGAACTTCCGCAGTTTTCATCGCACAGAAATCGTTCGCCGCTCGTTGAAAAGCGCTTGATTTATGTGATAAATATTCACATCTCAAGCTACCAATTTCCCCCTCCTTACGTACCTGGCTACATTCCTAAACTAATTTGATTGGACTATAAACAATTTTAATAAGCCGGTTACAATAATCTTAACGTGAAGCAATAGCATCATTTACTCCACTCCATAGGAAACATTTTCATCCTCTCTACACAACAACTCATTGTAGTGGTTCTCTCCACAGTTATTTTCAACATTTCTATAAGTAAACCGTTGTTTTGTTGGAATTAGTCGGGATGCGGCCATGCGGCCCAGGGATTTGCTTAAAGTTAAAGGATTTGTTTACAACTCTCGAGGACAACCGTTATGAAATCCCCAATCAAAGACATATCCATGTAACATGGTATCTGCTTGTAAAGCAGATAGTGGAACTCGTTTACGAGTTTTTAATCCACTTTGGGTTTTATAGTGCTTGTGGACTGTGGTTCAACAGTTGCCGGGTAATAAGGGTCAACAAGCCTCAGCACCATCACATACATCAACATGCCCATTATAAAGGGTCAGACAACAAATATGTGTTTCCCACTATGCCTGACATTGAAAATATTTCCTTTGATCAAATCGAGAAAGTTTTCAAAGTAGTTTCCGAAGTTCGGGGGCGATTTTCATTTGAAGCTTGAACTTCATCCCTTTTTATTGTTTTTAAAATGTTGTAAGACAACTTAGTAGGTACTTTACGCCTTTTTTTGTGATTTTATTATACAGTAAAAACAGGGATTTATCCCGTTTTTTTTATAATGCTTCAAGTCGAGATTTTTATTCATTTTTAAGCAATGTTCCTGTGGTTTTCTCGATAAAATCAGGGTTGTAAACTTAAGTTCCTTGAAAACGTTAACGTTTAAAAAGTTCAAGTGTTCGAGAAGTCAAGTTAAAAAAATAATGGTCTCTTTTTTGTGATTTTTCAAGTAAACATTTGGGATTTTTATCCAATTGTTCGTTAAAGCGTTATTTTTATATATTATTCTTCGTATTACGAGTTAATGAGCCTGATTTGATAATCTACTGACTGAAAATAAATATTTTAACAATTTACCGTTTTTTTAAACTTGAATGATTGACCCTTGTTGCACAGGAAATAGGTTTTCTTCTAAAAACAAGTGTGTGACCCTTGTTACCCCAACTTGAGGGTAATAAGGGTCACACTATAAAAAAATATTTATATCCCCCACCATTCATGAGGGTCTAAAGTTAGGTTATGGATTCTACTCTACAGCCCAAGACTCTGAGGGGGAAACAAAAAGAAATTTTTTAAATCATTTTTTATTGTTAGAAAATTTGAAGTAAAGTGTGAATTTGACCCTTATTACCCTGTTTTACGGTACTTGTTTTTATCTATTAATCGTCTGTGTTCATTTACTTTTTTTTCTCTTTTTGGTATTTGATGACCACTTTTTAGTTCATGGTAATATGTTTTATTTGAATTTTTTTATTTAGTTTTTTAATTTGTTAAATTAATAATTTGTACAACAAATTACGGCTCCTCCCCCAGCACAAGTTTCACTTAACGGGGTAGTAGCATTGTACTTCAAAATATTTGTTTCTTCTTTTCGGAGTTCATTTGAGTAAGTTTATAGTGTGTTTATGTTATCATGTATAAATTGTAAATAAATGCAAATTATTAAAATTAACAAAAATAGCGGTTAGTAACGGATATGGAGGAGATCTCGTTGATACCATATGGGATAAGGTTCTTATGGAAAAGAGTAGAGAAAAAGTTTCCTATCTGGCTAGGGAAGATGTAAACCTCTAGTGAAGTTCCCTCTTTACGCCGAGTTTATTGCGAGGGATGTTACGAAGTTGCTGGTCTCAAGGGAACCTCAACATGCGTGCGGTTTCCAGCAGGTGTTTCGTTCTTACCTGTATGATGGATTTGTGGTGGGCAGCAGAGGTGGGGGCCTTGGAGTGGTGCATGGTCTCCATGGAGGCGGCTTGCCCGCGGGGGGCTCGTATGCAGGCCGCCATCTCCCATCAACTCCATCCACCTGTCAAAACAACAGACCGCGTCAGCGAATAATAAAGAGCTATGGACCTCAATTTAATGGAAATGTCTGCGCCAGAAATGATCTGTTGGCATGGAACATGCTTCAGCCTTGACCTCGCAACCCAAAAATGTTACTTATTCATTTATTTATTTATTTAAACAGGCTAATAGACATATATAAAAGAAATACATGGAATAAACAGTTGACTATCTATATGTATAAAAGAAAGTCGTGTTAGGGCCGGTTTAAAGTACCTACTTTAACTGCAGGATAGCTATACCGAGTATAGCGCTATAATCTAGATAAAGAATGTGAGTCGTTTATCAGTGCCGAATTGCCTAGCGGATAAAATTATCTCCCAGATAAATACTGTCTCGTAGGATAGCGCTGTTAGCATCTTCATTGATGTCCGTATGCAACAAAATAAGGGCAATTTACTCATGGAGCTACGTTTTCTTCATGGATCGACTATTTTAAAAAACCGGGTCCGACTTTTTTTTTTTTTTTTTTTTTTTAAGGGGTGTCGAAAGGACACTGCGACGGGCACGATTCTAAGGGGAGCCATGCTGACCGTCCGTCACTAAACGGATTGCCAACACAGACTCCACTGGCAGATCGGAGGGGTAGAAATAATAATAATAATAACCCGCAGAACGACATTATTTCCACCATTGCCAAGCTAGGCAAACAAGAAATCACCACCTTTTTGCCGTTTGCTTAATGCCTAGAGTGAGAAATTGAGAAATACCTTACATTTGCGAATCGCAATATTCCAACCTGAATTATTGGATGAATTATTGCGATCAGCTAGTTGAGGATTCAAGTTCATCTTTGATCTCCGTTAGAATGTGAAGAACGGCATCTTTGTCCAACCGAAACCTCAATAAAAATACGCTCTTGTTACATTTTAGTAAGGGGTCTTACTGTATATACGGTCTCCTTTCCCATTCAACGAATTCTGCTACGATAGAATCTTCGTCGTCGCTGCTATTTGAAGACAAATCCAAAAATGTATCCATTGGAAGGTACAAAAATAAAGGCAGTCAAACTTGTGATTCAAACAAAATTTGTAAGTAAACAAGATATCTCATTAACCTCCAGTTATAATTGTTTTCCAGCCGTCCGGGGACCAGATAAATTGAAACTCCAGATAGGGTTCAACTAGGGATGGATAAACACCCCCAATTGTGTCATCTGGAGGATAATCCTATCCCTCAGATCAATTCCCCTTATCCATTGGATAAATGTGAATGATAAACCGGCCCTTAGTTACGCAGTTTATAACTCAAGAACGGCTGAACCGATTTTCATGAGGGTGGACGCTAATTGACGTGCAAGTTCCGGAATGGAACATAGGCTATAGTAAAATCGTCTAAACTTCCTCCTTCATCAAGAACCCGGTCTTCCTTAGGAACATTGTTTATTGTTTCCAAGGCCAATCATAATGGACCTCCATTTAATGGGAATGTCTAAGCAAGAAATGATCTTTTGGCATGGAACATGCTTCAGCCTTGACCTCGCAAACCGAAAACGTTACTTATTAATTTATTTATTTGTTGAAACGGGCTAATAGCCCTATATATAAAAGAAATGCATGGAATAAACGGTTTACTATATACGAGTATATTATATACGAAAGTCGTGTTAGTTACGCAGTTTATAATTCAAGAACGGCTGAACCGATTTTCATGAGGTAGGGCGCAAATTGACGTGCAGGTTCCGGAATAGAACATAGGCTATACTAAAATCGTCTAAACTTCCTCCTTCATCAAGAACCCGGTCTTCCATTCAACTAAGATTGTACTCTGACGTCAGCAAAGCAAATGGTTTACAAAGAACTTTACAGATACCTTAGTTACAATCAACTGTGATCTATAAAAAATATTTAGTATCATCAGATAACTAAAAATATGTATTAATGAAAAATGTATTACCCAACATGGCGTAAAAGTGTAATCTTGAGTAAATAAAAATTTATACAAAAAATGGGGTATATTCGGAATCGGCGCAAAATTTCCTTTAAGAATAGCTCATAAAATAATTTTGTCCACCTAGAATCGGTTTCAGGCCCACTGCGCGGCGTGAGGGGTGATGATGCGTAGCGACGTTGCTTGGCAACCTGAATCGAAACCTCATAGTTATGACATGACTCCAGAAACGGCGATAGCGTTGCTTTTCCTATCTGGAGGTTAACCTTTACTGAAGGTCGACCTGCATTAGGTAACCCCCGCTAATACAACGCCATTTCGGCAAAGGTCGTTCTTTGCAAAGTACTTCTGTCAAAAGTTAGGCCTAACGTAAAGCAAAAATCCTAAGTGCGGCGCTGAAGGAACGTCTAAAAATACGGGCCTGAGAGGAGACAGACGGACAACACTCCACTTAGAACCACTCCGGGGTCTTTCATCACATAACGCTCTTCACATCTTCACAAGATCTCTCCGACTTCCAATTGTGTTTAAACCGAATCTCGGATTTCGCTCGCTTCAAACTTTTCGGTTTCATTCGGTTCGGTTTGTATGTGACTCGTTTTCGATCGCCAAAACATAACTTCTACCGCCATTCCAAATACCAGGAACATATTGGGTTCGTCTCTCTATTAGCGAATTTTCGTAGAAAATGAACTATTGCAATGGCGAAAAATTTCTTCATTGAAATCCGTTTAGATGCATTCTGAAACGAATCCTAGAGTTTAACGCTTTTTCATATATATATATATATATACAGGGTGTCTCAACTTAAGTAGGCAAGACTTCAGGGATCGATTCTACAAGTAATTTGCAACAAAAAGTGCCTTGTAAACTTTTTCTTTTAGAGGCTTCGTTTCCGAGTTATTTCTTTTTTAAGATTTTTTTTCGTGTTTTCAAACTTACATCATAAAAACAGCTCTAACTCCCCTATTTGTCGAGTTTTCTCAAATCATGGATACCGTTGGAAAGAGCGTTAAATTAGTAGTATAGTAGATGTATGTCATTCCAAACGATAACTCTCCTTAGGATTGAGATAAAAATTATCCGTTCTTGCGCCAACAAATCAAGCATTCCAACGAAAGGATGAGTTCGTTGGCCAACAGTTTTTGAGCACATTAAATTGGTCAAATTTCGAAAAATGTACTAGAAAAATCACTAAGAATGGCTAACAACAGCCAAAAATCTTTAAATTTATATTTTTAGCAGAATATTGTTCAAAATAAAGTTTATTAACTCATTCTGAAACGAATCCCAGAGTTTAACGCTTTTATATATATATATATATATATATATATATATTATATATATATATATATATATATATATATATATATATATATATATATATATATATATATATATATATATATATACGTATATATATATATATATATATATATATATATATATATATATATATATATATATATATATTCACAAAATTAGAAAAGATAACAGAAAAAAACGTCTCAAAACTATTTTTATATTTCGGCTTTTTGCCTTTTAGCGAATTCTTGAAGAAAATTATTAGCGAATTTTTGAAGAAAATTAAGCTATTGCTCTCGCCTCAAATTTGTAGAATGTGAATTTTTGAAAAAATTTTATGCAGAAATCCGTTTCAGGCTATTCTGAATCATATTCTGTAGTTTAACGCATTTTTTTGTATGTATGTATGTATGTGTCATTCCAGACGATAACTGTCCGTAGAATTGTGCTAGAAACTTCAAACAAATTTTAAAATGTTAAGGACACACAAAAAAAAGTGCAAGTTCGTTGGCCAGCATGATCGGATATCATCTTCGGGTTGAAATTTTCAAAAATGTAGTCACAAATTTCTAAATAGCCTGTTTTTTGCGATTTGTTGTGCGAAATAATTTTTTCAGCATATTAACATGTGGTATATTCGGAATCAGCGTAAAATTTCCTATAAGAATATGTATCAGTTTTTCAAAAATTTTAAAGTTGAAAAATCAATCAAAAATCGAAATAATGCCGTTCGCTAGTTGTAAAAATCGGTAATATTTGCATGAAACATTGTCCAAATTCAGATTGAACTACTCTTATGGAAGTATCCCTGTATAACCAATCCTAGAACCATGCTGTTAAAAATGTAGGTAGTAAGTAGGTGCTTGTTAAAAAAAAAAAAAAAAAAAAAAAAAAAAAAAAAAAAATTAATCACAACTGATGAGTTTACTCTGTGAAATATTCCGTCCTCCGATTCTCTCGGTCTCTCTTTAATGTTTTACGCTCAACTGTTTTAGGACTTGATGTAGCTAATACTGATAATGGGATAGGTATGTACCTCAATAACCAATATGTTCGATATTGGATATAATTATCAAATAGTAGAGTGAAGAAATAACATGAAGCAGTTAAAATTCAAGAATTTACCTAATCGAATCGTTGATAAATCAACAATAATTGGGATTTAATGCTAGTATTCAATATTTTCAATTTCTTTCTTGTTGCTACAGAAAAGCCAAGTGACACTTCCCCATAATTTAGGCTGTCAATAGAGACTACAGTTAGTCTGTCAATTTCTTGCTGTAGGATACTAGATTCGAATGCAACTGACTTTATATCACTCGTAATATAAAGCCTCATCATCGATTGGCTGTGGAAATACGTTTCTTTCATATGACGTCGGTATGTTATTTTATTTTATGTCAAGATTTGATGATGTTATGATAGGATACTGTTAAGATTTCAACTGCCTTCAATACTGACCACATTGGACATCGAAATCTATGAATATTTACCTACATTTGTCTTCAAATCTACAAGATTAGTTTAATAATAATAAAGTATGAGTACCTCCTAATTATTTTTAATAATTTGATTCCATGTTTTTCTATCAAAATCATAAACTAAAATTTCTCTACACGATCAATAGCGACTGAAATGTCGACGATTTCTTCAAAAATTCGACCATGGGGTCATGCTGCATTACTGGACTTTTTTTCAAACTAACAAAGAAATTGAATAATTTTGGAAAATTTGTGTACAACGTTGACAAGGAATTTCGGTAACTTTGGATTTGGTAACAAAACGTTGCTATGTGCTTTTTCTGATTTGTGAAGCAATCTCTTGTTCTCGTGGGGTTTCATTTTTTTCAAAACTTTTATTTTATACCGAAACAGTCATCGAACGTTGTGTTGTGGGTTGTGGCATGTCGGCTTACACTCAGGTCTTCATTAGCACTCACCACAGACACTCGATGATTGTTAACCCTCAAGTTGAGTTGGGTTTCGGCCTTCCCTTCGTAAAACGCAGGACACTCTTTACAAATCAACTCATACACACACATTGGTGTCTGGCAATCTGCTGACCCTTTGCATGTGTATGAGTTGGGATTGTTGGGCGATCCGAAAATTCCCTCCTCAATGAATAAAGGGCAAACCTTGCAACGGCGCTTCTTGCATGGGTGCAACCCTTTGCTTGGAGCTGTTTCTGGTCTCTCTGACCGCCTGTGTGAGAGTACGTATCCAAGTTATGAGGCCTGACGATATATTAGTGTAGGATGTTCCGATTTAAAAAAAAAATATATATATATATATATATATATATATATATATATATATATATAGGTATATTTATATGTGTCCTTCCAGACGATAACTCTCTCCTTAGGATTGAGATTGAAGCTTTCTGTGGAGCTTTCCACACGAAAGGACGAGTTCGTTAGCCAGCATTTTTGAGCACATTACAAATTGCTGAAAAAACTCTAAAAATAGCAAAAAACTACTATAAATAGTTACATTTATATATTTTTAGCAGAATATTGCTCTAATAAAATGTATCAACTATAAATTAGAACACCTTCACAAGATCTCTCCTGTTTCTAAATGTGTTTAGCCCGAATCTCGGATTTCGCTCGCATCAAACTTTTCGGTTTCATTCGGTTCGATTTGTATGCGATTCGTTTTCGATTGCCAAAATAGAACTTCTAACGCCATTCCAAAGTACCAGGTACATATTTGGTTCGTTCCTTTATTAGCGAATTTTCGTAGATTATTTTATGAGATTCTTAAAGGAAATTTTGCGCTGATTCCGATTATACCCCATGTCCCTATACCTAAAATTGCTTCTATTTGTGACCGTTTTTCTCACTTTTTGACTTTTGGAATTGAGATAAATTTTTTTTTTACGAAAGAAAAGTTGTAGAGAAAGGAATTCTGTATCGAACGAGACCACCACCAGCTCTCTAACTCTTTTCCTCGATTTTTGACGGGTTTTCAAATTTTTCGTGACCTACCAATCACTTGACAAAGATTTCCAAGGAAGTGGGTAGTGAGTGGGAGGTCACAAGAACTTTGAAAAATAGCCAAAATCGAGAAAAAGATATAGGGAGCTGTCAATGGTCTCGTTCGTTGTAAAATTCCTTCCTCCACAACTTTTCTTTCGTACGAAAAACATTTAGGACAATTCCAAAGGTCAAAAAGTGAGAAAAATTGCCAAAAATCGATTTCTTGGGTCGAAGAAGCTATTTTAGGGATAGGGACATTAATCGGTTTCTGGTCCACTGTGCGCCGGCCGATCTTTACTTTTTGGGGCCCATGGACTTCCGCCTATGGAGCAGCAGTTTGGATCGCGATTTGCCTACACACATAATTCATACTTGCTGGTTAACCCGTGCGTTGACTGGACTTTTCTAACAGAAGATTCGCAGAAATATTGTTGATTGTCAAATTTCCCATTTTTTTCCGGCCCTTAAGGCACTTGGTAACCCCCTCTCCCTCCCCCCTAAATATAGGTTATTTCTGGTACCTTTTTCTCAGCTTCCATTCTACCGATTTTCATAATTTTTGTTTGTTTGCGTTGAAAAGTTTTGAAGTCCGAAAATCCGAGTTCCATGGAGAAAATTTTGGAAAAGGGTAATTAAAATTTTTTTGACTCGTTGCAATGCCATCAGTGATAGCTTCATAGCTTTAATTGGAAGAAATGAGCTGGAGTTATACGGCAACAATAATATATATATATATACAGGGTGATTCCCTCGCAGATGCAAAAAACAATTTGGGTGAAACTACATCAAAAATGGAGTAAAATGCCGCCAACCGCATATTTTTATCTCAATCCGTACTCGAGATATGATTTTTTAAAGGGTTTTTCAGGAAAACCGTGTTTTAGCGAATTTTTGAAGAAGATTAAGCTGTTGCTCTCGCCTCAAAATTTGTAGAATGTGAATTTTTCCGTTTCCGTTGTTCCGAAATCCGTTTCAGGCTATTCTGAATCATATTCTGAAGTTTAACGCATTTTTTTTATGTATGTATGTATGTATGTATGTATGTATGTATGTATGTATGTATGTGTCATTCCAGACGATAACTGTCCGTAGAATTGTGCTAGAAACTTCAAACAAATTTTAAAATGTTAAGGACACAAAACGAAAGTTCAAGTTCGTTGGCCAGCATGATCGGATTACAACTTCGGGTTGAAATTTTCAAAAATGTAGTCAAACATTTCAAAATAGCCTGTTTTTTGCGATTTGTTGTGCAAAATAATTTTTTCAGCATACTAACATGTGGTATATTCGGAATCAGCGTAAAATTTCCTATAAGAATATGTATCAAGTTTTCAAAAATTTCAAAGTTGAAAAATCAGTCAAAAATCGAAATAATGCAGTTCGCAAGTTGTAAAGGTAATATTTGCATGAAACATTGTCCAAATTCAGATTGAACTACTCTTATGGAAGTATCCCTGTATAACCAATCCTAGAACCATGCTGTTTAAAACGTAGGTAGTAGGTGCTTGTTAAAAAAAAAAAGTAATTACAACTGATGAGTTTACTCTGTGAAATATTCCGTCCTCCGATTCTCTCGGTCGCTCTCTTTAATGTTTTACGCTCAACTGTTTTAGGACTTGATGTAGCTTTAATACTGACTGTGGCTTAGAAAATATCAGCCATGAAATTATGAAGAAGTTCTATTTATGTACGTACTAGCTCTGATCGGCCGTCAATAGCGACTGAAATGTCGAAGATTTCATCAAAAATTCGCTCATGAGGTCATGCTGCATGACTGGACTTTTTTTCTTTTAAACTCAAATTTCTCCACTTTACTTCATTTAATTTTAACTTTTGACCACATTTTCGGAATTGGCATTAAATTTACTATAAGAATAGTGTACTTTGGTTCTTAAAAAGTACCATCCAAAGACCCTCACATCAGCTCAAACATTGACAATTTTGAAAAAATAATATTTCTGAAAATCTTTAAAACTTTACTACTCTTCCAAAACGAATCCTGGAAACTGGCAAATCTCATGAAAACTGCTTCGTCTTATACTCTTTCCAACGGTATAATCAAGTTTACTTTTATTTTGTTATTTAGTGGAGAAAATTATGTTTTAATGTTAAAAAATGTGGGTTTTTCAATGAAATTGTTGGTTTTTTCGAAAGATGACCCTCCATGAACCTACGAGTATGGGGTCGGTTTCTATGTATTTTTTCACGCTGTATCGAATGGTAACATTTTTAAATCTCTCCAACTCTCCGTTATAACCGAGTTTTACACTTAAAATCCCAAATGTTTAGTTTGTTTGTTGCGGTTAAATGTATGTGTGTTATGGGGTAAAACTAGTTAAATTAAGTGTAAAACTCGATTATAACGTAGTTGAGAGATCTGCAAGAGTTTCCATTCGATCCAGCGAGAAAAAATACATAGAAACCGACCCCATACTCGTTGGTTCATGGAGGGTCATCTTTCGAGAAAACCAACAATTTCATTGAAAACCCCACATTTTTTAACATTAAAACATTATTTTCTCCACTAAATAACAAAATAAAAGTAAACTTAATTATACCGTTGGAAAGAGTATTAGACGAAGCAGTTTTCATGAGATTTGCCAGTTTCCAGGATTCTTTTTAAAAGAATAGTAAAGTTTTAAAGATTTTCAGAAATATTCTTTTTTCAAAATCGTCAATGTTTGAGCTGATGTGAGGGCCTTTGGATGGTACCTTTTAAGAACCCGAGTACACTATTCTTATAGTAAATTTATTGCTGATTCCGAAAATGTCAGATTAATGCTGATCAATTTTGGTTCCGAGTCTGTCTATGTGTCTGTGGTAAATCCTTGTCACGCTCAAGACTATACCGTGTTTCAGTCCGATTCCGATGAAATTTTCAGGAATTGTGCAGGTTAGCTCCTAAACAGTCCTCTATAACTTTCATTGCCGTCACATAAATAATAGTCTGTGCCCATGCGCAAACGTTAATTTATTATAACGTCGATTTCTTATTATCTATTGGTCCAATTTCATTCAAAATCGGGAAGTAGATTATTATATGTTCCAGGAAAATTCCGTATGATTTATCTCGCGGTTGGTGGATTATTAACTATAGCGCATGTGCAAAACAAAATTGATCGACACAGACAAAACTCCGAGACTAATAGACCGATTTTTATGAGATTTCAAGGATTGTGCAGTCTACCTTCTAGACGTTCCCCAATAAATTTCATTGCCGTTGGATTAATAGTAGTCTGTGCGCATGCGCAACTATTAATTTCTTATAACGTCGATATCAATCATTTCGACTCGTAATTTGTTCTTCATCGAATTCTATACGTCCATGTTACAATATGTGAGGAAGCTATACTGCCCACCCAACTTAGCTGACGTTTTTTTATAGCAATCTCAATTAATAATAATCAAGGAATATTCTTAAACAATGGATATGAATTACATCCATTTCTATCCAGCGTTAAGCAAATAAATGGTTGTTAGCTATTCACAAACAAACTAGTTTTTAGAGCTATTTTATTCCATACGTAAATTTTACCGAAACTACTAACTTCTTTTCAACAATATTTAACCCGTGAAAATGAAATTTTTATCCTATACCTACAATACCTATCGTTATACCTAATTATCCCATGTTATAATATTTTATGCAGAATAAATTATTATCGACCCACACGCAGCAATCTGTCGTGGAATTATCAGGAATGGGGCCAAACAAATTCCTCCTCTTTCGCCAAGCTTTCGATAAATTTATTATCTTCTTCAGGGCCTATAATATACAATACAACAGCTCAACCCTTAGAAAAACGGCGAACTCATAGAATATAATAAATAAAGGTAATTAGGAGCGTTTTGACATTTTGTGTCTTTACTTTGGCACATAAACGAAAAAAGCGTTAAAAGAAAAGCGGTTGGTTTTCTGATGATTTCCGCTTACAACCGAGTCGTTGATAGGGAAATGGTACTTCGTCGTTTTTCATCCCACAAAATTCGTTGACCATTCGTTCGAAAGCTCTCGATTTATCCAACCATATTATGTTAACTACTGCGAAGTGCGTGGCCAACAAGCTGAGTTATGAGCATGGTTATTTGAATAATTTTTCGTATGTAGCCTCTTTAGGACATTTACTTGACGATGCCCAGGGTCCGGATCAGCTGAGTGGCTCTTAGAGCTTGCATACGAGTCTGCAACACATACGAGTCTACAACTAAAGACATAAAATGTCCCAATGTGTTGCAGACTCGTATGCAAGCGTTTGCTTCCGAGTCTACCTAAAGGTTGTTGTTGGTTTTTTTCTCTTATAATTTCTAAACCAAACATCCTACAGAAATGTTTATGTGTAGCATATTTTCTTTCTTTTGATTTTCACGTACAACTTTCTAAATGATACTGACCACGAATACAAAAATTCGTCAAAATGTACTATAAAAATTTTAAAAAATGGCCAAAAGCGGCCAAGAATCGTCGAATTCTTATTGGCAAGTGAAATGTAACTTAAATAAAGTATATCAACTATAAACTAGGTCATTTAACAATTTGTACATGAAATTTCTCAAAATTACCTTTTTCCTGTTACTGATTTTTATTTGTCCATAACTTTGTAAGCTTTTAAGATTGAATTATAATTTTTGCATTGAATTGTTCGGATATTAACCCTTTTTATGGAAATAACAATAACTTAATTTCGACAAAATTTTACAACAGGTCCCTTTTTATTTTCCTCGAATCTTTAATAATATTTGTTGATTTTTACCTCAATTCATAATACAGAGATATCCGTGAAGCGAAGTAGGTTTTTATCGTTGAGGTGGGGCTGAAGTGCTGGACGTGGCTGGACGGCTCGGCGGACTCGGGCGCCCGGTAACGATCACGAGGCGACGCGGCGGCACTCGCGGGGGTCACGCACGCACGAAGTCACCAGCTGCTCGACGCACAACAGACTGGCCGCGGAAGGGGCGGCACGACTCCCCGCTCTGCACGGCATCAGGACCCGCGCCGCCGCTGGGGCTCACTGAATCACCCCTTCGGCAGGCGGAAGTGGCCCCTGGGCCACCGGTGGTCCACGGAAGGATCAACTTTTAGCTAACTACAGCCAAAATACCCCTCACTTTTCTTAGATTAATAGAAGTCTGATAAAACTACTATTTAAAACTACTATTAAAACTACGAGTACTATTAAACTCTGAATCGCAGCTAAAGGGCAATCGTTACATTAGCAAAGCTAAGTTGTTGCAGATATTTTATTTTATTTTTTCTAACGAGGTCAGTTTAAGGGTTGGATTGAGTTAAATTGATGAAGAGTTTAATAGCATTTGTAAAAAGTTGAATTGAATTTGTGAAAAGTTGTACTGAATCTGAAAAAGGTTTAAATGAGTCTGTAAAAGGTTGGATTAAATCTGTAAAAGGTTGAATTACATCTGGAAATGCTATACAAGAAAGTTTTCGAAAGTTCCAGTCATGAAGCGTGATCGTAAGAGCGAATTTTCTTCAATTATATTTTCGTATAATGATAAATTGTTTTGACATTTGTGCTTTTTGAGAGCTAGAAAATTATCAACTATTAATTTTATGGTAAAAAACGTTATCTAAATAATAATCTGCTATTCAAAGAGAGGTTTTGGATTTTCAATTTTGTTGGCAGTTTTTATAGATTTTGTAGCAAATTTCAATGAAATTTAAGTAAATTTTTCAGAATGGCCGCGGAAGGGCCCCCGCTCTGCATGGCATCAGGAACCGCCGTTGGGGCTCACTGAATCACCCCTTCGGCAGGCGGATGTGGCCCCTGGGCCACCGGTGGTCCGCGGAAGGATCAACTTTTGGCCAACTAGAGTGAAAATGCCACTCACTTTTCTTAAGGGGTTTAGGTTTCAGAGAAATCTCATGAAACTATGCTCATAAAATATAGTTTTCTATGTCCTAATCAAAAGTTTCAGTCATGAAGCTTGTATAAGAATGCCTACCTGAATTCGCAACTCTGAAATAGCCTTCCTTTCTGATCCATCCACACCATCATCCTATACCACTCTTCACACAAACCATATCGATTTTATTAGTTTTCCATATCAGTTTTCAATAGTTCTCTAATATTTTCAACTTAATCAATAGAAAATCGATCAACCACTTTCGTTGTAAACAAAATCGTTGTAAACAAACTTCAAACTTAAACGCCTTATCAATAATCATGGCAACCAACATAAGCACGCTAATATTTTTCTACCCCTTGAGCAGTTGTAGCTTTTGTTTGTATTACTAGCATTTTTTATTGTCATATATTATATCATAATACTCTTGTAAACAATTTATATAATATATAATATATTATGTATTTATATAATATATATATAATATATTATATTAGTATCAAGTTCGTCGATCAAAAAGAAAAAGTTATGCCTTCTTCATCATAATGCAACAGCTGTGCGGATAGTGGAGCTGCCTTCCCCATATCGCCATTGCTACATGAGATATCGCCCCAAACCTACCTCTATCTTTTAACGATCGTTAATTCAAATTTAAATGCCGGCCGGCCTCTCAGTTTTCCTAGTTGTTCAAACTTATCCTTTCAACTACACGCGTCTACGACGAGAGCACTAAAAGGAAGAGACGATTTTCCCTGGGATTCATCAATCCAGTTGGAAATATCAAGGTTTGCTGCCGTTCCACGTGATCTCACTTGTTGAACCAACGAAAAGTAGTAAGATCAATCCAGTTAAAACCCGTCCTCGCCATCAAGGGAAGGCCATAGGTTTTTTTAGGTTTTTAGGTTTTAGGTTTTTTTTCTCATGCTTGGGTCCCCCCCCCCCCCCCCCCCCCCCGCATCTATTCCAATAGGTCGTCCCTCTTAATATTTGACGATTTCCTTGTTCTCAAAAAGCTCAAAAAATGTCAAAGCAAATTAACATTATACAATAATTAACGAAAATTCGCTCATACGATCATGCTGCATGACTGGAATAGGTCCCTTGCTTTGCTATCCTATGGAATAGTGGCTTCATTACTACTTCATTCGCAACTAGCGCATGCGCAAATGTAAATTCCATCAAGCACCATTTTTTCACGCCTCCGTCGTCCGATACGGCTCAAATTTGGATGATAGTTGGAAGAAGATGACTCGATTACCTCATATCACACAATACGATTTCAACACAATCTTATCATTAGCAGCTATTGTGCATGTGCGACTTTGTATTCCTTTTAACGTGTCTAATATAACAGTCTTTATCCGATTTTGATGACATCGTCAGGAAATGTGCGGGTTAGGCTGTGGATGGGTGCCTATTAATTTCATACTTCTTAAATTATTACTTCATTCTGCGCACGCAAACTTAAATTACTTCAAGCATAATTTGTTTCGCTCAAATTCGGTACCTAGTTGGTGGACGATGGTTAAATTATTCCATATTAATTTCAACATAATTGCTTCATTAGTAGTTCCTGCGCATGCGCGAAAGTGTAATCCCAGAAACAAGGTTATTTTAGTATAGAGTTTGATTTAGTATAGAGTTATAACGAAACCGATGTTGAAAAAAATGGTATTGGTACCTCTCCATCGACTGTGAAATCAGGGTGGAACACTTGTACAAACAAGCCACAATGACCATGTGAGATTTAACTTAACAATGAACGGATACTGAATTTAACCTCGGAATTTCGGAAACCTCGAAATTCGTCTTTCCAATGTTTCCATGATAGACTATCTTTCTCTTTTGCGTACATGAGGACTACGGAATTGAAAATCGAGAGCTTTCCAACGACTGGTGAACTATTTTTGAACGATGATAAATGCCTAAGATACAGTTCCGTAGCAACGCTCATGGGCCCATTTCATAACCCTCTCTTCAAACGAAATTTATACGCTTGCACGGAAAAAACTCATGCATAGATATGTCTTTTGGCAATTATTTATTGAAAATATAATACAATGTAATTAAAATTAGATTGTTTTAGATAAGTAAGACCCATTATGCTACTTAACTTGTAGGTAAGATAAGAAACAGTAGGTGAAATCACTTAAATTAAAAATTCGAATTATTTTGTTGCTGTTTCGTTAATTGCTAAGAAATAGTGATTTCCCCATTTTCTGGATAGAGTAGCGTGATTAGTAACGTAATGGAAGTAGGTAACAACCTAGTTACCCATTACATTTTGTGATCACGATCACGCTTATTTTGTCATGACTCCCCAGCCAAAAGACATATCTATGTCAAAATCGGCCTCCACCCTTCCTTTATGAAGTCAAGTACAGATCAGACCGATTTCGATCTCAGGGGCACGTCAGAACAGGGACAAAACATCAAAAAGTCGAACGAAATCCCAACAAATCGAACAAAGAGTTATTGGGTTAATAAAAAAAGTTTGTTGTTCAACAATCGTTTAACAAGGTTTATAACATTTTAAATCTATTTACTGCTACATTAATCCATCTCCTCTCCTAAGATCTGTACATTGTAAACAAACAATCTGTGGTCCATCAAGTACCGAACAGAGAAACTTCTTCAAGAAAACAATCAACCTTGTTAACTATGAACCGTAGAACATTTGAACATTTGATGAGTGTACATATGTATATTTTTGGTATTGTGTATGTAACATGAATGTTGATAAATACACAAGGAGAGGATGACAGAATGTTGAAATTCATTCACTTGGGTGTTCAGCCGTCAACGAGACCTTTGCATATTTCAAATTGCTTATTGGTTTCTTCGTGCAAAACCATGTTCCAGTCCCACTTTGAATGTTCATTGTTTCAGTAACCATGTTCACAGGCTGTGAAATCATTACATGGAGAAGTCGCCTCTCAGCCACCGCTTCGCATCTCGCGTGTCGTTACCAAACGTTTTTCCAACCCTGAAAATTGACATTATCATTGATTATATTTATGTGTATTTACCTCTATTAGTTCAGCCATAGGTCTCCTACTAGAATATAAACACCAGGATTTCCTGTTATTTACGTAGGGACTAGTAAATATCCATCTCAGGTTTATTTATTTATTTATAAGTGAACGGGAAATGCCCAGTAACAAAATATACTACACATCATTCAGCATGAAAATTAATGCAGCAAACCACTTTTCTTACCCGATAAACAATACAATACTACAAACACAAAATAACTACAAAAGCAATACCACAAATACAAAATCCAATAATTTAAGTTGAAAGACCAATCGATAGTAATGACAGATATACATGATTAACAAATGTATTTAAGACGGAGGAAGGGAACTAAATAAGAGGGTTAACATAGAAATGGTTCTTCTTTTCGGATCATCGATCTAATCCTTGATTGATCTAATCGATCTATCAGACGAAGAGGTAAACAAGTCCAAGCCGCAATGGGGGCCGAAGAACATAAAACCCTGGGCCCTGGACTCTGGGGGGGGGGGGGCTTTCCTGCATTCGTGCAACCTGCATTTGTTCCTCAAGTAGTTGGTGGCCGCCGTGTGAATATACAGGGTGTAAACGTTAAGGGTGGGCCAGGCGTCGGTTCTAGAGTTTATTTCTAATCGCAAGTTTCTCATAGAGATTTCTTTTTGAAAGCTCATAGAGTTTCTCATACAAATTTCTTTTTGAAAGCTCAGTAATACAATTTTCAAGATTTTTTTCGTGTTTTTGATCTTTTGTCACTAAAACAATCTAAACTCCCTTAATTTGCTCTGTAAATTTAAATTTGACTTGAAAGAACATTGAATTCTGTCGTACCTAATAGACGGTTTCGATTATAATACTATTGTTGAAACAATGCTTATGTCGGCAGAACGAATAAATATTTTATTGAATGCGTAAACAAAAGTGTTACCATAACCATTATACAGGGTGATTCCCTCGCAGATGCAAAAAAAATTTGGGTGAAATTACATCAAAAATGGAGTAAAATGGCGCCAACTGCATATTTTTATCTCAATCAGTACTCGAGATATGATTTTTTAAAGGTTTTTTCAGGAATACCGTGTTTTTTCATTTTAAACTCGGATTTCTCAACTTTGCCTCATTTAATTTTAACTTTCAACCTCATTTTCGGCATCAGCATTACATTTCCTATAAGAATAGTGTACTTGGACTCTTAAAAAGTACCATTCGAAGACCCTCATAGCAGCTCAAACATTGACGATTTTGAAAAAATAATATTTCTGAAAATCTTTAAAACTTTACTACTCTTCCAACACGAATCCTGGAAACTGGCAAATCTCATGAAAACTGCTTCGTCTAATACTCTTTCCAACGATATAATTAAGTGTAATTTTATTTTGTTATTTAGTGGAGAAAATTATGTTTTAATGTTAAAAAATGTGGGTTTTTCAATGAAACTGTTGGTTTTCTCGAAAGATGACCCTCCATGAACCTACGAGTATGGGGTCGGTTTCTATGTATTTTTTCTCGCTGGATCGAATGGAAACTCTTGCAGATCTTTCAACTACGTTATAATCGAGTTTTACACTTTAATTAACTAGTTTTACCCCATAACACACATACATTTAAGCGTAACAAATAAACTAAACATTTGCGAGTTTAAGAGTAAAACTCGATTATAACGGAGTTGGAGAGATCTACAAATGTTACCATTCGATACAGCGTGAAAAAATACATTGAAACCGACCCCATACTCGTAGGTTCATGGAGGGTCATCTTTCGAAAAAACCAACAATTTCATTGAAAAACCCACATTTTTTAACATTAAAACATAATTTTCTCCACTAAATAACAAAATAAAAGTAAACTTGATTATATGGTTGGAAAGAGTATTAGACGAAGCAGTTTTCATGAGATTTGCCAGTTTCCAGGATTCGTTTTGGAAGAGTAGTAAAGTATTAAAGATTTTCAGAAATTTTATTTTTTCAAAATCGTCAATGTTTGAGCTGATGTGAGGGCCTTTGGATGGTACTTTTTAAGAACCCAAGTACACTATTCTTATAGGAAATGTAATGTTGATTCCGAAAATGTGGTCAAAAGTTAAAATTTAATGAAGCAAAGTGGAGAAATTTGAGATTAAGAGGAAAAAAACACGATTTTCCTGAAAAACCTTTAAAAAATCATATCTCGAGAACGGATTGAGATAAAAATATGCAGTTGGCGGCATTTTACTCCATTTTTGATGTAGTTTCACCCAAATGTTTATTGTCTCAATCACCCTGTATAATAAATCATCAAGACTTGTAAACTGTAGTGGAAACCACTACAGGATTCCCATCACTAAACTGAAACATAAGCCGGCTTTAACCTGTAAATTGAGACAGTTTTGACTCCTGAACCTGTTTCAATGTCAAAAGTATTAGGACCCGCTCTGGTTACTCTATAAGGACCCTCGTATGGTCGTTGTAGCGATGTCCGAGGCCGGTCAATCCGTAGAAACACGTGACTGGCTATTTTGAGATTTTTACAAAACAAACTGATTTTAAAACAAGAAAACTGAGATTGAAAAAAACATTATTTTTTGACACATTATTACCTAACGATTTTAACAGAGAGGGGGGGGGGGGGATTTTGGGGACAACCTGTATATACCACTTATGGTACTGCTCCTATTTGGAAGTAATTACCTGAATTTGTTGCCGGGAACGTGACCTGAGTAGTCTGGGAGCATGCCGACGTGCTTGTGGTAGATCTCAGTCGGCTGGATGAGGAGCGGAGGGTCGCGGCGGATGACGCTCACGGGGGCCCACTCGGTGCTCAGGCGCCTCCTGTAGTTGGTCGTGAAGTCGCACAGCGCCGAGTTGGTGTAGGGCGTGTAGCCTTTCCCGTACTTACTCTGTCCAAAAGGTATATGACCCGTGTAACCTGCGAGGCAATATAAAACATTTTAGTTTAGTGAATGGCCCAATTTTCGTGGAAAACATCACAAGACTAACTAAAAGGCAAGCAGAACTTCTCATCTATAGGTCGAGAGATTGGTATAAGGAAATGTTCCCTCTGGTTAGAATGAAGCCATGGTTCAATGACGTACCCAACATGCCTAGATCCTAAGCTACTAATCTAAGCAAAAAACTGATCTGTGTAAAATCTCATGGCGACTGGAGCGCTGGGAACGCCACGCAGTGGGTAATCGAACTAAAGAGCAAGTCAGGGTCTAGAGTCTCGTGAATCGACTTGATTGTTCGAGAACTCACGTGAAAACATCACATGGAAAACTTTGCATTATTGTTGTCACCAACCAAACTTCCCTATGACCACTTCCCTAGTAGACTCCTAGTCCAACCCCTAAGTCAAGCTCTCCAAGTAGCCCGAGTACACTCTGCCCTAAATGGCAAGTAGCACTGTTGTCAATGTATGCCTGCATATCATAAGTACCGGGAGCGAATTAGGGGCCATTACAAAACCCAATTTTCAAAAGCACAATCTTTCAAAAGGGCACAATCTTTTACATGCATAATAGTGAATGGTTTATTGCAGGTAGACGTACTTAGAGCAAACATGGAACGAGCCGCGGCTAAAACGGTTGATGGGTAGTACTAGATGGATTTTCACTTATGATATGCAGCCAACTAAAGTTTCGTGAAACCGGAAAATCCGACATTACCTTATTACCTACTACTATATACTAGAGTTTGATTCTGCTGAGTTTTACCAATTCCGGGTTATGTGCTCTCCACCACCATCCTTTCTCCTCGTCAAGCGCTCTCAGTAGGCCGAGTACACTCTGCCCTAAACGGCAAGTAGCACTGTTGTCAATGTATGCCTGTATATCGTAAGTACCGGTAGCGTATTTGGGGCCATTGCAAAACCAAAATCGTAAGTACCGGTAGCGTATTTGGGGCCATTGCAAAACCAAAATTTCAAAAGCACAATCTTTCAAAAGAGCACAATCTTTTACATGCATAATAGTGAATGGTTTTTTTGCTGACAGACATATGTACTTGGACCAAACGATAGTACGGTAGATAGGTGGTATTGGGAGGATTTGGGCTTATGATATGTAGCCAACTAAAGTTTCGTGAAACTGGAAAATCTGACACTACCTATTACTAGGTACTAGTGTTGAATTCTATTATTACCAGGTAATAGTGTTGAATTCTGTAACAGTTCACAAGAACCGTTACAGTAAATAGCGCGAGAGTCGACGTGTGACTCTCGCGGACTCTCCATTGAGTCCCGAGACCGCGTCCAAGGTGAGACATCTCTCTTTCTCTTGTGCGTATAGCAATTAACGTATATCAACTCTTATTGATTAATACCCATACTCAACCCAATTGCTATCCTCACATCTGGATACCTTCCCAGCGGTTTTTCTATCACATCTATCGAAGTGTATTCAGGCATATATCCTTACCACAGGCTAGTCAGATGGCCTCCCTTTAATACCTTTCTTTTGGAGCACCATAAAGAAATCGGTAATAAAATTATCCCAGTGATTAATTTCTGTGTCATACTTATTCACCAACATATAAAAATACAGTAGAGACAACAGAAAAATTAATCACGACAATCATTAGATTGTCATATGAACCATGGTGTGCTACCATGTGTGCTACCATCTAATGATTGTCGTGATTAATTTTTCTATTGTCTTTCTATCTTTCTTTTGGCGAATTTTCGTAGAAAATAAAGCTATTGCAATGGCTCCGGAAATTTTTAAATCAAAATTTTTGAAACATTTCTTCATTGAAATCTGTTTTGAGGCTTCAGAAACGAATCCTGGAGTTTAACGCTTTTTCATATATATATCTGTGTGTGTGTGTGTGTGTGTGTGTGTGTGTGTGTGTGTGTGTGTGTGTGTGTGTGTGTGTGTGTGTTTATTTATTTATGTGTTATTCCAGACGATAACGCTCCTTAGGATCGAGATTAAAATACCGTTCTTGCGCCAAAAAATCAAGCTTTCCTAACGAAAGGATGAGTTCGTTGGCCAGCACTTTTTGAGGACATTAAATTGGTCACATTTCAAAAAATTTTCCAAAAAATCTCCAAATAGCTAAAAACGGGTAAAATTGGTTAAATTTATATTTTTTGGTAGAATGTTGCTCAAATAAAGTTTATCAACTATAAAATAGAACATTCAAAAATTTATGTACAAAATTATGCTGAAAAATGTACTTAAGTCATTAAGATTTGCTAAAATGTTGAAAAAACTGCGAAAAAACTAAAAATATAAGACCTCTATTTGAATAAGAGATTATTATTTAGAATACGTTTTTCCCCTTAAAATTAATACTTCAAAATTTTCTTACGCTCAAAAAGCTCAAATTTCAACAATGTAACATTATACATTACGATAATTTACGAAAATTCGCTCATACAATCATGCTGCATGACTAGAACTTTTTCTATTGTACCTAAGGGAGGTGAATGAAATACCGTAGGGAAGGTATCCAGGTGTGAGGGTACCTATTAATTGCCTTGAGTATGGGTTGATATACGTTAACTGCTATGCGCACAATAGAGAGATGACTCACCTTGGACGAAGTCTCGGGACTCAATGGAGGGTATGCGAGAGTCGCTATTCACTAGAACGGTTCTTGTAGCAGTTGGTAAGAACTGTTACGATTCTGGCGTTTCACCAAACCTGAGTTACGTACTCACCGCCACCATCCGTTCTCCTCGTCAACCTCTCAACGTAAGCCGAGTACACTCTGTCCTCCAAAATACCGCTCGTGTCCAAGTTTTTACATTTGGTCGTCACCCGTGAATCGCACATGGCTCTGGAGCTCTTATACTAACTTCATTAAAAAAGAGGGATTCGTCGTCCGGCTCGATATACTACCTACGAGATGCTTTGATTTGTAATGTGATATAATATCATTATTATCTAACTATTACAACGAACAAGAAATTTACAAGCCACTGGAATAAAAATGGTTTATAGGTTTCCATTGATAAGAGCGAAAACCTTCGAAACTGTTGTAGAAGTTGTTTATACTCAACAACGTTGTTTAATGAGAACTTATAATTATCTCAATATTCTACATCTATCTCATGTAAGTGAATTTCAATTCAAGCTATTGAAGTCGCAGTGAGTTGGGTAAATATTTTTTGCGTAGCTCAATAACATCTTATACAAAGCCCATAGTTTTCTTGAAAAATGACCCTCAATGAACCTACGAGTATGAAGTCGGTTTCTACGTATTTGTCCACGCTGAATCGAATGGTAACACTTGTAGATCTCTCCAACTCTGTTATAACTGCATTTTACACTTAAACTCAATTTTTTTTTTTTTTTTTTTTTTTTTTTTTTTGTTAAATGTAATGGTAATGGGGTAAAACTAGTTAATTAAAGCGTAAAACTCGGTTGTTACGTAGTTGTAGAGATCTGCAAGTGTAACCACTCGATTCAGCGTGGAAAAATATGTACAAACCAACCCTATACTCGTAGGTTCATGGAGGGTCATTTTTTCCCAAAAAAACATAGATTTCATTGAAAAACCCACATTTTTCAGCATTATAATATAATTTTCTCCCCTAAATAAAGAAGTAAAAGTAAAATTGACTATACATTTAAAAAGCGTTCTGAATGGAGCAGTTTTCATAAGATTTACCAGTTTCCAGGATTTTGGTGGTGGGGGGGGGGGGGGAGTACCTACTAAAGTTTTAAAGATTTTCAATCATCAATCAAAATTCATTATTTTTTCAAAATCGTCTACGTTTGAGCTGATGTGAAGGTCCTTGGATAGTACTTTTTAAGAACCCAAGTACACTATTAATATAGGAAATTTAACGGTGATTCCGAAAATGAGGTCAAAAGTTGAAATTAAATTAGGTAAAGTGGAGACATTGGAGTTTAAAAGGAAAAACACAGATTTCCTGAAAAAAAACTTTAAACAATCATATCTCAAGTACGGGTTGAATAAAAATATGTAGTTGGCGGTATTTTACTACATTTTTGATGCTGATTGACTGAAAATTGTTTTCTTCACTTAGGTATCCGGTTTCACGCTGTATTTTAGCTTCAACAGCTCCCTGGAAACTACGGTTCTAATAAGATTTCTTACTATTGAGATGAATTTCCTAAGTCTTCCATATTATATATTACGGTCTTATATAGTCTTCCATATCATACATAGGTAGTCAACGTGCACGGACCAATACAGAGATCCAGTCAGAAGAATAGAGAAGAAACGTTGAATGAACTTCGCGTGAAGTCTCTTGTTTTAAACATAAAACACAAAAATAACAACAAAAAGTCCTTTCTCCACTATTGCACTGTGTTTGGAGCCCCATGTAAGTAACATATTTGATCAGGTAACACTCTACACTATCTACCTATATGTAATATATGTAGGTAGTTACCTACAGGTATGGTAGGTAGTACCTACTTGTCTGGTAACTATCTACATATACATATTACAAATTATCATTTGCAACCAGCTTTTAAGCAATTCTATGATAACAACCTACCTATGTTAAATTGTAAAGCGAGTAAAGTATGTTACCAGGAATGAAATTCTTCTGTGGGTTTAGGACCTCCATGAAGTATGGAGAGGTGGAGTCTCCCGTTCCAGACGGCTTGGGCTCCGAGACCGTGATGTTCCTCAGGATTCCGCTGGCCTCAGGACGAACTTCCAACAAAGGAAGGGTGAACTCCGTCTTCACCAACTACAAAATTCACCAGGCTTGAAATGGATTTAAGGGGCATCAGACGCAACGATTCGGGGCTCAATTCTACTTCTTGTACTTCTACTACCTCTACTACTTTTAATAGTTCATAGTATTAAACTTCGTGAAATTCCTAGCCAAGTAACCAAATTTTAATTATAATATTAATATTTGGATTTTTTTCAAAATTTTCTAAAGCAATGGATTTTCTAGCGGGGATATATATATTCAGGATTGTTGAATGACCAGTCTAGTCTTGAGTTTGATGTTTTTTATTTACGACGTTTCTACCCTGGATCTGGGTCCTATTCATGTAAATATATTATATTGATGTTCTGGAACTTCAAAGTCTGCTGGAATGACTTATTTTCATAAGAGGAATATATTAAACAAGAGAAGTTGTTGGTGAAGCCAGTCTTACATAGGTGCAATATAAGAAATACAATATATTTTAAATAAAAAACATCAAACTCAAGACTAGACTGGTCATTCAATAATCTTGAACCTGTAATCTCACTAGTCACAGAAACAACAAATTATATACATTCCTCTATATGAACATCATAACGAGGTTAAGCACGAAAAAATACCCCTAAATCATGTATTACATGTGACAATTGAGTACCAGGTGGAACAGTGAAAACACTGACTTGCGGTTGTTATCTAGATCCTGTGTTACTAGACTCGGGAGTTAACTCTCGTTTGTGGAACTCGCCCTCAACAATTTATCTCATATGACAACAGCTGATCGATGTACGGTCATCTTGAAAGTCTCGTATTTTACCTGGTCGATTGTGATAAAAAGTGGCATCTATGGTTTGACGACTCAACTGCCACTAATAGCTCTCCATACTATTTATAGTCAAAACTTAAAATAGTAGTATAGGTACACATTAGGGTGCCCGCTACTTTGAGAAAGGTGGAATTTTTATGACCTCCACCCGAAATTTGGTTTAAAATGTAAAAAAATGACCCCTGAATTTTTTAGATTTTGCGCATAAAAAAACCTACGCCGGCAGCTTGAATTTGGTTTTTGAAATACGCTTATTTTTGTCTATATCAGACTTGTGAATATAACTTTTGCAAACTCCTTTGTAAAATTGCAAAACATCGTATAATTAAGTTTTTGGGGTCGCTGAACTCGAATATGCAGTCAAAACAAGTCGACAGCAATAACTTTTGACAGTTTGGCATCTCAAAATCGTCAAAATCATGTAAAAAATTACAATTTTTCAAAATTCATTGTAAAATTATGAAAATTTGTATTTTTACGTATTTCTGTTAGAATTTTCATTAAATTCGACAAAAAAAAAACAAATTCGAGTTCAGCGGCTCAAAAAACATAAGAATACGAATTTCTGTTGGAATTTTCATTAAATCCAAAAAAAGCAAATTCTAGTTCAGTGACTCATAAGACTACGAAAACATAAGAAATACAGACATAAGAAAAACATAAAAATACGAATTTCCATAATTTTACAATGAATTTTGAAAAATTGTCATTTTTTGACATGACTTTGACGATTTTGAGATTCCAAACTGTCAAAAGTTGTTGCTGTCTACTTGTTTTGACAGCATATTCAAGTTCAGCGGCCCTAAAAACATAAGTACCTATACAAAGTTTCACAATTTTACAAAGGAGTTTGTAAAAGTTATATTCAAAAGTTTGATATTGACAAAAAAAAGCGTATTTCAAAAACCAAAATGAGCTACCGGCGTAGGTTTTTGTTATGCAAAAAAATCTAAAAAAATTCAGGGGTCATTTTTTTAGAAATTTTGAACCAAATTTCGGGTGGAGGTCATCAAAATTCCACCTTTCTCAAAATAGCGAGCACCCTAGTTACACTACACGGTGGTCCGCTGACTGATTCAAGGCCGTCTGAAATGCCGACGAAAACTGACTACAAGGCGGTGTTCCGGAACCTTTTACGAGTAGAAATTGGCACCCCGGGAAATCTGAGCTGATCGTTTACTCGTACAAGACGCAAATCAAACATTTAGTTTTCGCGTTTTGTAACAACCTAAATTATGGGCTCAGTAAAAAAAATTGGGTGAAACTAGACCCCAAATGGGGTAGAATGCCACCAACCGCACTTATTTATCTCAACCCGTTGCCGTGATATGATTTTTTAAAGTTTTTTTTCGCCAAAAACACGTTTTAGACCATAAAAACCTCATTTCCTCCACTATCGATACACTTTTTTCAATTTTCGACCACATATTTGAAATCAGCGTTAAATTTCATATAAGAATATTGTTCTCTGGATCTTCAGAAGTTCAATCCTTAAACCGTAATCCTTGTTCGAACGTGAGAAAATTATAAAAACTAAGTTTCCCGAAAATCTTCGAAGCTATACTGTCTCCCAATAAATAATCTTGAGACTTATCACACCTCACAAATTTATTCTTCATTTAAAGAGCTTCCAAAATATGGAGTCGCTTTTGAAATTTCCTTTCAAATTGGTGCAGTTATTTAACCTGGAAGATGAAAAAACGTGTTACCTTTTGGATACTGTTTTCTTGATGGACGGGCTGGGATGAGAAAACATATAAAATCACGGCAACGGAAAAAACGCAATTTCAAATGAAAATTACTCCTGGATAAAGAGAAAACAAATTTACTTTTACATTTACATTATTGCTTCAAATGCAACTCACAATTTTGTGTTTTCGAAGTGGCTCCCTCGACTGCGGATGCACGCTCTTGCCCTTTTTCGAACCGACCCCACCCTGTCACAGAGTGAATGGACGACCTGACTCATTTTCTTCAGTCAAAACAAATTCCGTCGCGTTATAAGCAAAGTGATGAGAGACAGAGTTCAACTATTCAATGGATTAGAAAGTCTTCGTCGTTTTTTACAGCCGCCGTGTTTTTATTTGTTTTCTCATCCCTGCCCGTCCATCAAGAAAAAACAACCAAAAGGTAACATGTTTTTTCATCTTACAGGTTAAATAACTGCACCAATTTGAAAGGAAATTTCAAAAGCGACTCCATCATTTGAAAGCTCTTTAAATGAAGAATACATTTGTGAGGTTTGATAAGTCTTAAGATTATTTATTGGGAGGCAGTACAGCTTCGAAGATTTTCGGGAAACTTAGTTTTCATAATTTTCTCACGTTCGAACAAGGATTATGGTTTAAGGATTGAACTTCTGAAGATCCAGAGAACAATATTCTTGTATGAAATTTAACGCTGATTTCAAATATGTGGTCAAAAATTGAAAAAAGTGTATCGATAGTGGAGAAAATGAGGTTTTTATGGTCTAAAACGTGTTTTTGTCGAAAAAAAACTTTAAAAAATCATATTTCGGCAACGGGTTGAGATAAAAAAGTGCGGTTGGTGGCATTCTACCCCATTTGGAGTCTAGTTTCACCAATTTTTTTTTACTGAGCCCATAATTTAGGTTGTTACAAAACCCGGGAACTGAATATTTGATTTGCGTCTTGTACGAGTAAACGATCAGCTCAGATTTCCCGGGGGGTCAATTTCTACTAGTAAAAGGTTCCGGAACACCTCCTTGTAGCCAGTTTTTGTCGGCATTTCAGACGGCCTTGAATCAGTCAGCGGACCACCGTGACTATAGTAGTTGATTGTGCAAATGAAGAAAGTGATACCTGGGACTCTTCTATGGTGGGCTCCCACTTGCCGGATTGGATGCCGACGATCCGCTCCAGCTGCAGCTCCGCCTCCCTTTTCTTCATCTGGTTCTTCTCGAACTCGGCGACGCCCTCCTCCGCCGCCACCGTGTACGTCATCCCGGACTTCCCCCGCAGCATCGGCACGAACCCTGCAAAGGACACGGACACGATGAGACACGAACTGGCCCACAGTGGTCGAAATCGCAAAAAATCCTGGCCAAAAATCTCAAAGGCCCTGAACAAATGTTTTAGCATGGAACATGCTTTAGCCATCACCTAACTGGGCAAAAACGTGACGAAACCGTGGAAGGAAGTAGCGCGGGATTTTGTAATGATTTTCTCTTACAACCGACTCGTTTCTAGGGAAATGTATCGCCGTTAGTTTTCATCCCACGAAAATCGTTCGCCACTCGTTGAAAAGCCCTAAATTGATGCGAAAATTATACACTTCCAAAACCGCTGTAAATATGGACGAAGCTGAGATATACCCCTGATTTAAAAGAACTGTAAACAACATTCGCGGTAAAAGCCAGCATCGATTTTTGACATTTTCATGTCTTTGCCCTGGCACATTGCACAAAAAACTGTCACGTAACGTAACGTAAATATTTTGACGATTTCCGCTTACAACCGAGTCGTTGCTAGGGAAATGGTACTTCGTCGTTTTTCATCCCAAAAAATTCGTTGACCATTCGTTCGAAAGCTCTCGATTTATCCAACCATATTATGTTTACTACTGCGAAGTGCGTGGCCAACAAGCTGAGTTATGAGCAAGGTTATTTGAATAATTGTGTACACTCAGGTGATCATTCTCAATAATTGATATTGTGAACATGATTGCCACCGCTTGTTAATTTCTGATGATTTCATTGAGCTGGTGTTTCGATGATTTGATTCATAGCAGGTGATCCAAATATTGCGAGAACGGTTTGATTTGTGAAGCGGTGGTTAAATCATTTTAATAGGTAATTTCTATGCTTTACACTCTAGGAAGCTGTAATTTCTTATGTAGCCTCTTTAGGACATTGACTTGACGATGCCCAGGGTCAGGATCAGATGAGTGGCTTTTGAAGCTAATTTCTATGTTTTACACTCTAGGAAGCTGTAATTTCGTATGTAGTCTCTTTAGCACATTTACGTGACGATGCCCAGGGTCCGGATCAGCTGAGTGGCTCTTAGAGCTTGCATACGAGTCTGCAGGGGGGTAGGTGATGTAGCCTGGCTCGAATTCAATGAAGTACCCACGGGTGTCGGAACAATGAGTCAACACGATCGCGAATTCATTTCTTTTGCTTTTCACTTACAACCAAGCCGTTGCTGGGGAAATGAAACTTCTTTATTTTTCACCGGACAAAAATCGTTCTCCACTCGTTGGAAAGCTCTCGATTTATCACGCATTTCTATCGTAGGTGCTTATTTATGTAATAAATGGATATAGTAAACAATGCTTCTTGTTTTTTTGTCACTTGTTTGAAAAGTTAATCTTGGTTACATTAATTGTAGACACGCATCATAACAGAAAATAACCTACTTAGGTAGTACTCTGTTCTAATTTCGATTAGTGAAACATTTATGTCTTAGTTTTAAATTTATTTGCATTTACGAATTAGAGGGAAGAAAGCATGCTCCATATTTTAGCCGAAGGCTCAAGGCGGAAAGTTACCGGGGGTCCAGGGGGGCGAAGCCCCCTGGCAGGGTCAGAGGGCGGAGCCCCTCGCGAGGCCCGAACGATTTTTTTTTCTTTTTTTTTTAATGTACTATTTTTAAAAAATAATTTTTATATTTTAAATACATACTCAAGATATTTTTAAAAATCTGGGACGAGTCGTTTTCATGGCATCGACTGATTTTGGGCTAAGATTGGGATAGTGAGGAGACCCGGTTCATTTGAGATTTGCTAGAAGTTCTGAATAATATATATGGTGATGTGCCTTCAAGTTCTCCTATTTCTGATGTTATACTAATAGGTACAAAATGTTGTAACCAGAAGCAGAACCTGCACAAAAGAGTGATTTCCATTTTTTCTCCAAAATCAAGTACTTCTTATTTTTATGTTTTTGAATCACAAAAATCGACATAACTTTCCAATTGGCAGCTGATCCAAACGGATTTTGTAAGCCAAATTGTTTCCCAAGCTACAAAAAAAATCTTCACCTAATACGACCCAACTCGAGTTTCCCGTGACCTTAATTTTAGGTCAAAAATCTTCTTGCGCCCAAGGGCCTTGGCGGTCGCAGCTAATTGTTTCTGGGATTTGTTAACCAACATATACACAATGAATAACCGTTGAAATCAAAGGTTCGGGGGGAGGCAATCAAAAGTTGCAGTCCCCCAACAAAAATACCTTCATTTTCAGTTCACATATCCTATGGTTGTTCTATAAATTCAAAATTATAAAAATATTTCTTGCCGTCAGTAAGGTCATATTATATTTTGAACAGCTACCCCAGATAACCATTAATGAGAATTTTCAATAAACTGATGGCTTTTTTCGATTACCTTTAACTTAAAAATATCTTCTCAAGTGTTTTTTCCAGATTTTTCTATTTTGGCGGGGGATTATGGGCACAAAAAACTATATAAAAATGGAACTGGTCCGGATCTGGTACCAGTAACTCTCTTGAGTAGGGTAAACCTGTACACTTACATTCGAACGGTCATTAAAATTGACGTCATCATCCTGGAGCAGTTTTTTCGCATAAAAACGCACGAAAATAACTGAGATATGGTTGATTTTAAGCTCCAAACCGGCCTATCCTGAAGCTTTTTTGCTTGGAAACGCACACACACAGTAAAATTACATGATGCCTGCTTTTTAGTTAGTAAAAAAGGAACAAAAAAACCATGGTCGTGAGCTGAAAAATGCATTAATTTGGCGCACACTGGTGGTGTGGCCGCCTGCAAACAGGCGTATAAAAATCTCAATACGATGGTAAAGGCTCTTTTGGCCAATTCGTGTGCGTTTTGTGCTTGTGGAGGGCTGTGAACATAAATACAAACCTTTAGCTTCAACTTATGGAAGTGTAAAACGAGGATATACCGGTTTGGAGCTTAAAATTAACCATATCTCAGTTATTTTCGTGCGTTTTTATGCAAAAAACAGCTCCAGGATGATGAGGTCAATTTTAATGAGCGTTCGAACGTAAATGTACAGGTTTACCCTGAGATTTTTATAAGCCTGTTTGCTGGCGGCCACACCACCAGTGCGCGTCAAATTAATGCATTTTTCAGCTCACGACCATGATTTTTTTGTTCCTTTCTTACTAACTATAAAGAGGCATCATGTAATTTTACTGTGTGTGTGCGCTTCCAAGCAAAAAAGCTTCAGGATAGGCCGGTTTGGAGCTTAAAAAACCATATCTCAGTTATTTTCGTGCGTTTTTATGCGAAAAAAAACAGCTCCCGGATGATGACTTCAATTTTAATGAGCGTTCGAATGTGTACAGATTTACCCTACTACCGTGGAATAAGCATCAACAACCATTTTATGTAGGAGCGCATTTAGAAAAAATCGAATTTTGTCAATTTTTTTAGCGTTTGGAACCACTGTGCGACGCCCCCGACGATGAGCCACGAGGCGGTGGATCAATCAACCTCCCGCCCCGTTAAATGTAGCCTGTCACAACTTGGCACTCGCCTTACTCAACTAACCTTCCTCCTACCTACTCGTACACTTTAGCTTCATACAATGACTGTGAGGTAGGTCAGGATCAGAGTTTAGCAAACGTATCAGCGAATTTTCGTAAATTTTGTATGACGTGTAGAGTGTCACGCATAAAGTGGTAAGTACTTCAGGGGTCGATTTTAGAGCTTATTTTCGATTGAAAGTTCCTCTTAGGCCGGGTATCTAGAACGGGTAACAGGGGTTACCCCAGCTTTGTTGATAATGAGAGCGAACCCCGGGGCTCCTCCAGAGTGCTGTGGGGTTAGCTCCAAGGTCGCCCCACTTTCGTGTTTGTTGGAACACTTCGGAGCTCACCCGAGAGTTCAAAACGCGTTAACGGCACTTGAAGACTGACGTAACGCAGAAAATCAACCGCGTGTGATAATAACAAACATAGTAGAGAAGGTGAAAACAGTTCAGAGAAGGTTACGCAGATTGTAGTTTACCCAAGTGTTGCAGGTTATTTCAAAATGCGCATGCGTAGGGCTCGGAGCTCTCGATGAGACCCCGTCAAAAGTGTGGGGCTACTTGGGGGACACCCGGAGCAGCTCTGGGGGCGCTCTAAGATCTGTTGGAACACGGAGCTCTCAACCCCATAACCTTGATGGAACGCAATTTCTAGCTCTGAGCTCCTCTAGGGTGCCCTTTTGTCCTTGTTGGAACAAAACTAATAGAGAGTTCCTGAACGATAAGTCAATTTGGTAAAGGTGCTTGGGGATTTTATTATCTGGGGCGAGCCGCAGCAGATGGTAAATTTATAAAGTCAAGAGGGCCGAATTAGTGTTTTATCTTATAGTGACGATACTTATCTTCAAGTAACGCTGAACCACTAAGGGGATTTTCCCGCCTTTCCCGTGTGTTCAGTTTCCAGCATTTTAAAGTTTCCTAGTTCTTTTCTTATTCAGTAAACGGTTTTGCAATGGCAGATTTTGAAAATTTATGAACAAGAAAATGAATATAATGTTCATGAATCGTGAATAAAAATGGTAGTTGAAGGAGGAATCTGTCCAATTCCACGAAAATTGAGAGTTACACTGTTAGATCGGTTTCGACGGTTAGGTCATCATCAGTTACAAACAATAACTTAGTAATTGTTTGTTAGGCCGGTCATGCATGTCACGGTAGACCGGATAGGTATTTACGCAGGTTTACCTCTCCTCATACACGCTACGGTAAACCGGATGGGTGAAGGATTTCTACAGTCGAGAAATAACGAGCCAACAAGATGACTTGATTGCTTTGGTGGGTTCGTTAGTGGTTATGAACAGTAGAAAAATATGAAAACGGAGGATGTGGTGTAGAACCTAGCTTAAAAAGAGAAATGGGTTTACTCATAAAAACTTGTTGAAAGAACTGTATTCCGATCCATCGGATTATCGTAACTATTTGCAGATGAGTGAAGAAGTTTACAAAAAATTACTATCTCTTGTAACACCCTTAATTCGAAAGGAAAACACGGTGATGAGATCTTCTATCTCACCACATGAGAGAGGTAAGTACAACACCAAGCTCTCTAGTCGGAGTATTCGCCACAACTCAAACCTGTGCTGGTATACCAAACGGCCACGACCCACACGCACAGGTGAGCACACCTGTGCAGGTAAAAAGAAATGAATTTCGATTCTTCGATACGTTGCCTGCGTAGGTTGTTTTTTCTGTGCTGGTTTGCCTGAAGTGGCTGGCACACACGCTCCGGTTTACGAGTATAAGTCCCCTGTACAGGCATACCTCTCTGGTCTACCGTAACAAGTGTATGGCCGGCCTTACTGATGGTAACCTAATCGTCGAAATCGATCTAACAACGTAACTCTTTATTTTCGTGGAATTAGACAACGTTCTTCTTCAACTTCCGTTAGGTAGTCATTGAAATAGGTTTCCACAACTTCGTCTCGAATGATTTAGTTCGTTTCTTGGTAACTATGAAAAGTTCTAATAGATCTTACCTGCATAGGCGGGCACCATAGGGTGTGAATATTTGGCATCTCTCGTCTGCTTCCGTCCATCCACGATGTCTATCACATCTTTCGTCGGCCTCGTCACCTATCGACCCAATTTCAATGTATTACTGGAAAAATATGATACCTGATGGTAATAAAATTCCCATTCGACACAAAGTAAAATGGCCAATTAGAATCCAACATTGAGACTGGCTATTTGCCCACCACCTCTGGTGAAGTCAGAAGGGGCAAGCGCCAAAACCAATGAGCAAGTATCAGTATCGGATTAAATTATAGGCCCTTTTAGCTTCCACTTTAAATTGGTTTCTACTTTTGTGGTCCGTCCCACCTTAAAGAACAATTAGTTAATCCAGTTATCTCACTAATGTTTTTTGAAGGTACTCCTGACTCTGGATTAACGTCTTTAGCCCCCCCTCGAGTGTAACGTGCCATTAGGTGTTGATTGGATTTCAGTGCCTCGGGTGACTAAGTACCAAAGTTAAGGAAAAATGCGACCAGTATCCATTTGGGTGGGGCGTTGCCCCGGTACTGGGGATTAGATATAAATATTATCGATAGTTTCTTTTCAATATTTGGTGTTCAACACCGTTGTTTGCAATTAGAAGATTCGTAACAACGAGGTGTTCGACAAAGTGCAACATCTCTTGAAACTATACCATGAAACCTCATCTATTCGACGGTGAGGCCAAATCAATTTTAGAGGCTTTCTGTTTAAAATTAAGCTATTGAAATGGCTCTAAACTTTTTTTCCCAAAAAATTCTTTGTATAAATCCATTTTGAGACATTCTGAAATCACGGTTCAACCCTCGAGGATCATATGCACCCAAAACATTTGAATGAACCTTCTCTGACAGAAGCAGCATTAATTCATTTTCTGAGGGTCTCATTTTCTTCAATATCTTTATACCATAACAGTCATCAGACTAGTTTAAACTACCGACGCTTTTGGGAAAGATTAACTGGCGCTTTTGCGAAGTAAGATCATGGCTAAAATATAGGTAGTAAGCATGGAGTATAAAGATCCAAGCTAAAATATAAGAAATTCAAAATATATTATGATTTATTTCTAATTTACAGCTTAAGAAAAGTCAACCGATCAGTCTGATTAGCGGGTTTTTTAAGGGTTTCTAGTCGGTTATCATTACGTTGATGCTACAGTAGATTATTGATTTAGGGCCGGTTTATCAATCACATTTATCCAATGGATAAGGTGGATTTATCTGAGGGATAGCGTTATCCGCCAGATAACACAATACATCCCTAGTTAAACCCCATTTGGCGTTTTAATTTATCTTGTCCCTGGACGGTTGGATAACAACTATATCTGGAGGTTAATGAGGTATCTAAAGCTTTCTATCCTCAAACAAGTTAATTTATTTACAAAAATCTAATTTGAATCTCAAGTTCGACTGTCTTTATTTTTGTACCTTCCAATGGATATATTTGGGGATTTGTCTTCAAATGGCAGCAACTGCGAAGATTCTATCGTAGCATAATTCGTTGAATGGAAAAAAGACCGTTTATACCTAGTATGACCCCGTGTAGATCACCTACTAATATGGGACGTGAACGTATTTTTATTGAGGTTTCGATTGGGCAAGGATACCGTTCTTTACATTCTAACAGGGAGCGAAGATGAAATTTTGGCCACAACTTACTGATCACAATAATTCATTTATAATAATTCAGGTTGGAATTCGGGTATAATATTTCTCTTACTAGAAATGAAGAAAATAGCAAACAGCAAAAATGTGGTGGTTTCTTATTTGCCGAGCTTGATAACATGATGGATACTGTTGTGGAAATAACGTCAGACCCGGTTTTTTTAATAGTCAATCCAAGAAGAAAATGTAGCTCCTACTCTACTATGTGGTAGCTCCATGTTAAAATCGCCCTTATTTAGTCGCCTACGGACACCAATGAGGATGCTAGCGGCGCTATCTGCCAAACAAAATCTATCTGAGGGATAATTTTATCCGCTAGGTACCTAATTCGGCATTGATAAACGACTCACATTCTTCATCTGGAGTGTAGCGCTATACTCAGTATAGATATCCTGCAGTTAATGTAGATAATTGATAAACCCGCCCTTAGGATAGTTAAGTGGATTAGATACCTCAAAATCTGTTACAGTGCGGTCCGCTAGGACGAGCTTTTCGCTGTGCGTGGTCGTCGGATCGAGGAGGATCTTGTGCGTGAGAGAGCCGTAGGTGTCACCCAGCTTATAGGTGTAGCCCGGTACGTGGCCAGTGTATCTACATAATTCAAAACAATAACGATATTTTAATTCCTGATACAATAAAGTGATGTTTCAACGTTCCTTGAAGAACCAATTATCCCGTACAGGTTGTACAGACTTGCTCCAAAACTTGAGAGTTTTGTGCTTCAAATTCAACCTTCTATGCTAAACTAAGTTGCAAAGCAAGCTCTTTTGAACTTCACGAAATCTACAATAAAAAAGGTTTTAATATGAGCGAATTTTCTTAAATTGTCATCTTTTACATCAGAACATAATATGTTAAATTGCATTAAAATTACAGCAACTTGAGTAGAAAAAAAAAATGTTAGAGACCAATTTTATGGCAAAAAAACTCGTAGGTACCAAAAAAAATTGGCAATTCAAAAAGATTTTTGATTTTTAGATTTTTTTGCCGTTTTTATAGGTTTTTAATGAAATTTAGGTACATTTGTCGGCATAATTTTGTGCAAAATTTTTTAAATGTCCTATAAATAATCGTTGGTAATTTTGTTTTTATTGATTTCATGCTACAATTTATAAATCTAACAAGTTTTGGCCATTTTTAGTGATTTTTTAAAGCAATTTTTTTGAAATTTGACCAATATAATGTGCTCAAAAAGTGCTGGCCAACGAACTCATCCTTTCGTTTGGAAAGCTTGATTGACCAAACTAGACTTGTGGTTTAGTTTTATTTGCCGACGTTTCCACCCAGGGTCTGGGTCCTAGTCATGGGATAATGTCAACTACACTGGAGTGTGCTTGACATTTAAGACTCCACACCTGTTGGAAATATTATCCCATGACTAGGACCAAGACCCTGGGTGGAAACGTCGGCAAATAAAACAATATCACAAGTCTAGTTTGGTCAATTTAAAAAAACCTTCGCATGTATTATTCACTGGACAACAACAACACTTTATATATATATATATATAAAGTCATAAAATAAAACATATATATATATATATACGTGGTGCTGTCAGTTTTTATATATATATATATATGAAAAAGTTTAAACTCTAGGGTTCCAGAATGCCTCAAAACGGATTTCAATGAGAAATTTTACAAAAATTTGATTTTAATATTTTCCAACCCATTGCAATAGCTTCATTTTCTAAGAAAATTCGCTAAAAACTATACTGAAATGTGAATTTTAGCGTGATTTCCAGACCAAGGAATACGCAGAAGACGAAGAACTATGCCAGAAAAGTTTATCTACCCAGAAAAATAACAACTATTGAGTAATAATTGTACAGCTCAGCTTGAGTTGCAGCATAAATCATAAAATAAAAAATAATAATTTTTAGCATTTTTTGGCTTTTGAACCTGTGTTGTTGATTAAATAGTAGGTAGGAGTGTCAAAAAAGAGTTTCAATTTTAAAGAACAACATATTGACAATTAAGTAAACAAAAGTGAAAATCGTTATGACTACAAAATGAAAAATGTTACGAAGTTCAATAAATACCTTAGTGGGAGGTAGGCAGTTGGGGTATCGCCAATAGCCAAGCCGCCCCTGACGTGACCTTTGTACTTGAAGCAGTGTGGCATTGTGTACAGGTGATGAAGGTAAGTAGATATTTATAGCTCGTAGGTGGTTATTTTAAACTATTTTATGTAGAGTCAAATCTCTTAACTTGGGACGTGGGATTCTGAAATGGGAAAGAAATGTATGATTTGTGTCGAGGGTTTCTTTGCCACAGTATAGTAGGAGTACAGGCAACTATTGAAGCAGTTTACAATCAGACTTACCTACAGTTAGGGTGAAATTGTATATTGTCATGTCTGCTTCAATAGAAATGTACACGTAGTATACTCGAAGCCATGTTCCAAAATAGTGCTAGTTTATCCTTTTTTAGGACGTCCCTCTGAAGCTAGGCTTTGTCAATAGAGGGTCGACCTATTGGAATTGATCCAGGGGGGTAGGAAAAAACCCAAGCATGAAGGCTGAGCAACAAACTCTAGTCGAGCAACTGACCTCGGAAATTTTGAATTTCAAGGCGGATAAGGGGGAATGGAGGGAATAAAGCCGAAAAAACGTGTTTTTTCGACAAATTTTGTCGACGCCACCTAGGCTACAATTTTCAACCAATTTTCGTGATTCTAATTTTGGTCGATTCCAATTTCAGATTTTCTGTCGTGGTGGGGATAATTACCGATTTTTTCAAGCGCTGCCCAAGCTACAAATCTCTACCGGTTTCCGTGAATCTTATTTTGTTCCATCATGAATTCGATCCTACCTAGTTTGGGAAAGTAAGTCATGATTTTCAAATTTGATCAGGTGAGGGGGTGAATGGAGGGGGTAATACTGATAAATCATGATGTTTTAACTATTCTAGTCCAATTTTCGAGATTATTTTTTCTTTATTTTTTTGTTCAACTTTGAATTTGGTCTAGTTTTAGAAAATGTAACAGTAGTTTCAAATTTCATGATGGAAGGGGGTGAATGGAGGGGGTAATAACGATAAATCGTGATACTTTTGTTACATTCATCAGACTTTTTGAGACTGTTTTTATTGTTTGTTCGATCCAAATTTTAGTCCAGTTATGCAGCCTCACAAGTTTCAAATTTACTGTCGGTGAAGGAATAAAATAGGGGGGGGGGGATTTCTGAAAAAATTATGATATTTTTCTCTCTCTTTTTTCTCTCTCTTATTTTAATTCTCACCAAAATTGTATTCAATCCATTAATAGGGACGTCCCTGTAATGCATACCAATAATATATTTCTGCTTGTCAAGGTTCCAAGTCCCAACAAGAGATTTGACTGTACCTGTTCCTACATATCCACGAGTTAGGGAACAAACACGCGCGCTCTATCAGCCGGCCGCCCCCCGACTGGCGGGCCTTACACAACCCACATCAATATGAAGACGGGAGCCAGATTTGACATTGGTATTGGTCTTACGTATAGCCCCAAGGCTAACAGCAGCGTGTAACTAATAGAGAACAGCACGTTCAACAGGGGAAACTTTCATGGCGTTTCCTTGATATTTTTGCTATCCAGAAAACTATTTCGTCGTTACACGCTTCACTATTAATAGAGCCACAGAGGTAACTTCACTTTCCGCAAAGCAAGCAGAATAATATTTCGGACGGTCACAGAGGTATAAACTCGGATCAATTGTTGATCTACTCCTCACTCACCAAATCACCTCATAAAAATTTGGCCAAAATTCTCGTGACGTGTTCTTTATTCAACTTTATTTGCACCTATTATTATTATTTTGTTGTGTGTTTAAGATTTATCGAGTGATAATTTATTGCAAGAGCTCTCTCTCGGATTTTTTCATCAATTTATTCATTTAGTTTTTTTTTTCTACATCCTAGGTTAATATTGTCTACAACAAAATGGCAATATTAACAACTTCAATTAAATTCCAATGACGATAGTAATTAATATTGGAGTAGACGAGATATAAGATAAGGTACTTTTTGACACTGCACTGAAAAAGTTTGCTCTATTCCCGTCTTTCGTCGCACAATCCATTATTAAGTGTTCAAGGGTTCCATTTGGATGAGCACAAGATCGGTATAGAGGTGGCTCTAGTTGTTGGATCCGGTACAAATATTGTTCGCAAATTCCTTAGTCAACCCTTAATCTGCATATTGTTCCTTCGAGACTTTTATGAACTGGTTTTTTGAAGATCCATGGTATTTGCGGTGGGAAGTGTTGGATTTGTTTGTAGAACCGGGCATTGTGTGATTGAATATATTGTTGTCTCCATTTCTCTCTATTTTTTGGCAAATAATGGCTTCAGTTCCTCTGTCATGACCGGGGTATTCAATATTCTTCTTCCAGTTGCCGCTCCTTGTTTAGCTAATTGATCCCTTTCATTTGCGAACAATCCTTCATGAGCTTTCACCCATACAAATCTTATGTTTTTTTATTTTATTTATTTCTTTTTCTTTTTCTCTGCTTATTTTAAAGAGTCTTAGTAGTCGGCCAATTAAGTTGTTCTTAGCTCTCAATTATTTTAAATTACAACTTTACCTATCCTAGCATCAAAGAATTTATTAATTTACAGAGAATTGTACAATTTTTTAAGGAATTCTAACATAAAAATTTAATGTAACTACATATATAGGTATGTATTAACCACATGGCTGTGAACATAATTGTAATGCCAAAATAAAACAATTAAAAAAAAAAAAAAAAAAAAAAAGATAAGGTATATTCAACTTTAGTCAGCTGTGACGTAAAGGTTATCGTGCACGTCGACAAGAGCTCCTTTTGCACTCTTTTCAATTTCGAATCTCCATATTGGTAAGAAGTGGAATTGGATTCTCAAGCCAATTTTTTTCATCTTTCAAAACAAATACCGTTTGCTGAATTATGACCGCTGATGTTTTTGTGAGTAATTTCCCGACCACCTGTAACGCTGTATATATATATATATATATAGCTTTTTTATATTGAATTAAGGAGTTTTTTTCAAAATGAAGTCAACACTTGTCAAAATGAATTAAACATCTTACAAAATGAAATAAACAATTTTCAATATGAATTAAACGGTTACCAAATAAACTAAATAACACTGTCTTTCAAATATTAATGAAGGGGCTGCATTGCAGCTACCGCTGGCAGGAGCAAGAAAGAGTGCATAACATAATTGGCACAGTCGACGGACGTGATTGTAGCCACCCCTTGTCGAATCGCCTCTTGAAGGTGGTCTTGATAATACGTTTCTCACAACTGATTTTATTTTGGAGAAGGTGTATTCCACTGGGTTCACCATTGGGGAATACGGTGGCAAAAAATGTAAATTCATGTTTAAAGAACGCGCTAACTCTCGAACTTCCACAGAACGATGTATTCTAGCATTGTATGATAGATATTTCCGTTCCCGTTTGTATTGTCTCGAAGCTCCACCAAAAATGGCTAATAACTGGGCGTTCGTTGTTCCTGTAGTAATTACTTCTATTATTTTACTCCTTCAGAGTTTAACGCCAAAATTAAAGAAACATTCCGTCCTCTTACTGTGGGAACGGAGAACACTGCTCTTGTGTTCACTTTAGATCGAGCCTGGGTTCGCTTGAGGTGTAAATTGAACCCAGCCTCGTCTATGAATATAAATTTGTCCCTGTTCAGGGAGGCTAGTTCGTTTAGATGAAGAGCATATTCTTTTCTAAGCTGAAGGGTTCTCTCACAGTTCATCCGATCGTTTTCGATGGAAGCTTTTTTAAAGTGATCCTAAGCTCACGAAGTCCGTTGTTGATCGTCGTCACACTTAATACTATGCTGCTCTCTGCCAACTTCTCCTGAATCGCCTTGAGGGTTATGTCGGGAGCACTCTCTACCGTATTTTCTATTGCACTTAGGACATCGGTTGTGAGTTTTTTTGCACAATGTCCACGTCTTCCAGTGGAGGGTGTCCGAGAAAATGTTTTTTTTAGATTCGGCTACAATAAATCTCGCCATGCTGTAATTGATCAAACATGAACTTGCGGCTTCTTTTATAGAGAATCCCTCTTGATACAGTTTTAACAATAACTTTTTTTTATCTACGGAAACGTGCTCATTCCTCCCATTGAGTCTCCTTCTTCCCTCCTCCTGTCCCGTTTCCGGAATGCCTTCTTCGCTGGAGGACGCAAAAACATTTACTCGCCGCCGGTTTCTTGGTGCCCGCGCATTAACCGTTTCATCAGAAGAGGTGTCCGACATTATAACAAGGTGAAAAAACGCATCAACCTAACACACCAGGGTACCAGCTGCAGTGAATTTATGGACTACTAAAGAGAAACAAGAAAATCATCGATACACATTGAGCGATTGAGCAAGACGATAAGAGATTGCCGAGTTCACAGAGAAGGTATTTCCATCTCGTTATTACGTGAAAGACACACTCAGAAGAGATTATCAACAGAGTATGTACGGTCTTCTTTCCCATATTCTCCCCAACTGGTCAACTCGTTTAAGTTATTGTTTACATGATTTTGGAACTCGTATAAGAATGTGTTTAATTCTTTTTGTAAATTGTCTATTTCATTTTGTAAATTGTTTAACTCATATTGTAAATTGTTTATTTCATTTTATAACGTATTTAATTCATTTCGAAACTTGTTCAACTCATTTTGAAAAGTGTTGACTTCATTTTGAAAACTGTTTAATTCAATCTGAAAAAGTAATATATGAATGGGTGTCCAGAAGGGCGTGTGTAAAAAATGACTGACTAGAAGGAAACGGTTTTGGTATCGTAAACTACCGGTAGATTGCAGTGAAATGCAGTTAGACTTGTGCTGGAAATGAGACGCTAAAGAGAGTATGCTATCAACCAACTGAAAAAAATCTGAAAAAATGAGTTTTGACAGTTTTTTCGTCCTACTGGGAAGTTGGGAAAAATAACATACATACACCCTTCTTCTAAGCACCCATTCATATATATATATATATATATATATATATATATATATATATATATATATATATATATATATATATATATATATATATATATATATATATATATATAAAACGACAAGATCTGCAAAGAATACAACTTCAATCTCAACCGACTAACTACCAGCTTCCCGTTATTGTGTAGTACTGCGGCAAGCGGTAGAACATCATTTTATCTAATTCATGTTATCTCTTTGAATGATTATTAAGAATGATAAAATAACATAGAGACAACAATCGTCCAAAGGCTGTCCAAGATATGCTAGTGAAAATTCGATAACTAATCACTTATTGAACCGTTTATCGAATAATGCAAAAGACCATAATTTAGATAACACTACATTATAATAACTAGAGGGGTAGATACACTTGGTAGGTACTCTACAAAATTTAGGGATGGTCTTACATCCGGTCCGAGCTTGGCGGTTTCTTACGATATTTGATGCGCTGAACAGTTCAGCTCGTTTTTTTTTTCATGATATAGCTCGTTTTCACCTTTGTTTTCACAAACTTTTTAGGAATTTTTATTGAACACGCCTATAGAAATGCTTTTATCCCCCGTTTATCAATTGCAGGGATAACTTCCAGGCAAACCTCAGGTAGTTACCTCGAATTTACCTCAACCTATCGAACAAATTTGATAGGGCGTTTATCAATCAACTTTGTCCCCGCAGGTGGCTAACTGCTCAGATAATATAAACAGCCTTAACAATGGTATTTTTCATCCTTCTTCGTATGTCCATGGGCAAGAAGTAGATACTTTAACACAACAAACGAAGAACGAAGTGAGTTGGTCGTTGGTATGAGTAATTATAGAAATGCACCCGTACAAGTGCTCTACGGAATTTGCCTGTGTACGGAAGTTGTAGAGCATAAAAGTCCCTTAGAACTATAAATTATCTTCCAAATTACGGGAGTTTTACGAAAATTTAGAAATTGAGGTAATCTTGCCTACGGTCTCTTTTCCTTGATCTTTTCTGTTCAGTTTCTAGGCTAGCATACTAACTGAAAAGAATTTATGACTGAGGAACGACCTAAAAACGAAAGGCTGAAGAATTCTTTGTTGTATAACAAAAACATGGAAAATTATATTATAGTTCCCTCTGAAGCCCAGATGAATTTTGTTAGGCTGATCGAAGTTTAGATTTGGCCTCATTACCTAGGTATATAAAAACTCAGGAGCACCAAAGTGTTTGTTTGCTATTATTACTCGATACTTATTTGAAATGTCGTTGATCGGTATGATAGTGTGCTATATACCTATTATTGAATTTTCGTAGAAAATAAAGCTATTGCGATGGATCCAAAATTTTTAAAATACATATTTTCTACAATCTTCTTCATGAAACTTCAACTTCGTAAGTATTTGGTGCATTTTCTACACGTTACACACAACTTACCTCCAGGATAAATCGCTAACTGAGGGAGATGAGTCTCAGGTAAGGATACCAATCAGATAGCGGTATCTTGCAGGTAAATGTGAGTTGATAAACAGCCAACGAGAAGTTATCCGAGGCCGCTAGTTACCTAGAATTTGCCTGGGCTTTATCTGTGATTGATAAATGCGCCCCTAAATGCGCCTAACTTATGTAAATTTATGTAAAAACTCTAGGATTCGTTTCAGAATGTCTAAAAACGGATTTCAATGAAGAAATTTTTCAAAAGTTTTATTTTAATACGAGTATTTTCCGAGCCATTGAAACAGTTGCATTTTCCATGAAAATTCGGTAAAACTAGGATTTTCCCGCAGTTTTCGTAAGTTTTTTTGGAAAACGGGGAGTTGGAAGCGGTCCATTAAAAAAAGTTGAGGTGATATTCGGAATCAGCGGAAAAATTTACATAAGTTAAGCACCATTGGAAGGCATTTAATCTGGAAGCGTGATCAATGAAAAATCCGCGCATCAAATATTGTAAGAAACCGACAAGCGGCCGGATGCAAGACCACCCCTAAATTTTCTAAAGTAGTGATAATTTACCCTGGAATGTAGTGCGGCTGAGGAGTCACTATTGCGTTTACAGACATGTTCACTAGAATTTAGTCAAATCGGGTTCCGAAATAGATAAGTTTTAGAATTTATGAAAATTTTCTTCTGGTCAGGTATTCATAGTTTGGGCGCAATTCTCTGTTGTTAATTCTGTTATTAAATATTTATAAGTAGTCAATGCAACATATCTATTGCATTTTTGCTAGGCGATACACTGTAGTAGCCTCAATACACAAACCATTAGTTATAAGTATCCAGCCACTAGAAATGGGTTAAAATGAAATTATTGACACTTCGTACGAATCAGGCATTTTGGACTAATATAGTCCCTAGAAATCCGTCGGTCTCAATACGGCGTGCGGTAACGAGAGACTTCACCGCACCTTAAAGTCACGTCAAGTCCTTAACGGATCTAGTTGTAACGCTAAATCCATGGAAGGAGGTTATTTTAGAAGACGATTACGTTTTTTCCGAATTGCGATCCGTTAACGTTTCTGTACAGAAGGATGCGTCACCGTAACTCATAGCGTCAGAGTTACGGCGCCGGATTATCGATACCATATTGTGTTTTACGGATCTACATGGAACTCTCTATTAACTTCGCACCAATATTAAATCAAAATTTAATGATTTACTGCATCGTAGGTACACATTTTATATACAAATTGAAGCCGTTTTATCTCTTCCAGTCACTTTTCTGACCTTAGAATCTGTTAATATCGCAATATCGACTGTAAACAGTGTATGTCAGTAGCGTTGGTTTGATGTCACGTGATCCATATTGTCGCGACCGACTTTTAACCAATAAAAAGACTAGTATGTTCTACAGCACGTCCAACTCCCCATCACCAGTGCCACCTAGTTCCAATTCTTCTTCATATTCGACCTCAGTAACATCATTTTAGGCGTAAATCTGATCTGTTTGTCTAAATAATTTGTATTTGGCTAAAGGGATTGATTTAGGATATTTTTTTATTTTTGAGATGCGAGCTTGCGAGCATCGAGACCACCAAACAATAAAAATGAGTCTTATCTATTACGTAGGCCTGTTTCATAATACGGACGCTGATTATTATACGGAGGCCGATTATGGTTTATAAGAGGCCGGTTTATTGTACGGAGGCTGGTGGTGGGGGGGGTATGACGGTGCTCTTGACGCCAAGTAATAAAAAGCCACTCTCATTTAACCAAATATCAAGATATCAAAAAAAAAGATAAATTGCTCTTTCGAACCCAATAAATTGCTCATATTCCACAAAATGTGCTAAAAAAAAATCACAAAAAATAGGGGAAAAGTTCCTTTTTTACATGGGCATAATTTATCAAATATGAACTTAAATATTCCAAAATTGGTGCAAGAATAGGGGTTAAAAATGTATTTAAATGTCATTAAGATGTTCTAAAAAGTAGGAAAACAAATCACTAAATTTTAGAAAGCCCAAACTTTGTTTTTATATCAGAATGGTGACAAAACATTTTTGCCATAAATCTGATAGTAAACATTTTCTGTGGCCCCTACCTACTCAAATTTTTAAACAATTTCACCTAAATATAATGATGAACAATTCCGAAAATTCGCTCATACAACACGCATAACTACACGCGCGCACGCTTTATGCTGCATGACAGGAACTTACTAGTTTTTCCGGCAGATTTTTGTTTAGTCTATCGGTTAAAAACTAAGTTTCAAGAAATATTAAAATTCGTTAATTAGTTATCTGGTAGGTGTTAAAGTAAATTAATTAGTCGAATTGAATTAATTAGTAAATTAATCGTCACTGCGAGGCGCTGCTCAAATGGACAATGTCAGAAGGCGGAACGGCGCACAAGTTATACTCATCCTTCAAGACTGATATGTCGTGCGGGTTTTCGCACACGCATTTCATTGTGCTGAAATTTAAACTTGTTAGACCACACGAACCATACGAAATAATTTCAAGGGTAACAGTGGGAGGGACACACACTAAAAACAATAACTCATACAACTAATATAAATCTATAAAAAAAAAAAATATATATATATATATATATATATATATATATATATATATATATATATATATATATATATATATATATATTCAACAGTTAACAAGTTATCACAGTCATTATAAATACCTAAAAAGCTAACTCGAGTACTTTTATAAAATTCCTCGGTTGCTGACATAAAATTAACAATGGCTACAATATAAAAACTATTTAAAAGTGAATAAGTGGAGTATAACGTCCCACTAGTCAAAAAAATTAATATATGTTGCTTGATTTTTGTTTGCTTGAAAAATTGACAATCAACTAATTAAAAATGGCACATTTCATTTTGAAAAAATCGCTAGTGTGGTACAGTTCTTGCTCAATGAGTTCACGTTGTATAGTGCGCTTGAAAAGTTTGAAAGATAGCTCTTTAGTCTCCTCGTTAAGCAGATTGAACATACGGCATACCATTTGGTAGGGGTTCGAAATCATTGAAGAATTTAGTCTAACTTGCGGGGGACGGAGGTTTTTGCGGGATCTGGTGAAATGGTTGTGATTAGACGAGCCCTCGGAAAAACAGTCAAATTTGTCTTCACAAGCAACAAACAATTGAGCGCATAGATACTAGGAAGTGCCAGAATCCCAAGTGCTTACGATCCTCCAGGCCTCAACATAAAACGATGAAACTAAATCCAAAGTAATTTTGTGATTATAATCAAGCTCTCCTTGAGTAATTTTCAATAAGTGATATAAAAAGCGTTAATATAAAAACCTTCAGAAAACATTCATTTTAAATTTTTTTGTTTCATTGATTGAATAATAGCTTCATTTTCTACGAAAATTCGCTATAGCAGTTCCTGAGGCTTTGGTATCGGTTTTACCAGTTAGGTGTGAGCCTTGAAACAAGTGCGTGACTTAAACTACCTAGTTGGAGAGTTTAGGTGAGACTAGACTATATCCCGTATCTATTTTATCCAGTCTATAGATTAGTGATATCCTATTTTATCTAATCCATAGACTAGATAACATATTTTATTTAGGTTCTCTAGTCTCTTTAGTGGTTTCATACTCCTTAGCATTCCATTCCATTCAGCAAATAATAAATCATTGTGTAGTCCCAGAGGACTTCTAGTTTCCCTTTTAAACAATTATTTCAGAAAATACATTTAATGACAAAAACAGACCAGCTCAACCAGAAGATAATAAGGTCCCTAGAACCTACACATAGTACCTACACGGTTAGGTTAAAAACCGTTTGTGCTAAGTTCAGTCATGCATGTTCTTTAGAGAATCCAAGTCAATCTGATTAAGTAGGATAATTAAATTACATACTTTAGAAATGGCTTTTCTTTCACAAGTGAAGAATGATCCTTACTCTGGCCAGGACTATATTTATGAATTATGCTCCGATGACATTCATTATCCACTCATTATTTGCATTACAAATCTTTTTTTTTTTTCTTCTTCTTCTTCTTTTTATCTGTATCACTGTAGTTACAAGCAATCATTGTTGTATTAATGTGTTGCAATCCACCTACCAAGGCAAAAATATGCTTGCTTATGTTTATCTGAGATCAACAAAAATACAATCTACTTACTTTTTGTATCTAGAAATAGCGAAACAGTAATTTACGACCAGAATGCCATACTAGTATTTGAATATTTCTCATATTTTTGGTGTCTGATTTCCTAATCGTTAAGTTACCTAGATATTATGTTCCTTAATTTCTATATAAGGACCAGAACCCAAGACCTCCGCATTGCCTACTATTGCACCGCTCACGCGAGAGCAGTATGAAGTAGGTACCTATACCTACCTACCTGTATGATACCTACCTTTTCAATCTCATTTTGTGAAGCTACTTCCATTCCGCTGTGAATGTCGTTCTCTTGAAATCATATCATTCAATGACATTTACATTACGTTGGTATACTTATACCACTACTATAAATTACTTACTATACTATAAATTAAATAAATTATTATTCAACGTTAGGAATATATTTTCAGTTTCGGTGAGATGCGTGAATCCTGCACCACTCTTACCAGTACACAACACGTCTCGCTGTGCGCGCCCCTGCCGGCCTGAATTCGAACTAGCGTCAACTGGCAATGGAAATAATCTCCCCTATTGATAGCTAACTTCTGTGATTATTCGTTGTTTGCTGAAGTTAACCGTGGTGTAAAGGGTAGCGTATCAGATTTCTAAGGCGAGGGACTCGAGTTCAATCCCAAGTTCGGACGAAAGTATTTGCATTCGAATTCAACCTCCGAAACGTATTTTAACATCATTATTATAAATATTTAAAATCATACCTTGAAACGTCATTTTGATCTATTCGTCAAACTAATCTATATTTTACTAAGGGATTGACTACCTACTTGATGTTGTGTATTGTAGTGGATCTGATTATGCGGGTTAGTCCCTGAGGTATTTCTGTAAGGAATGTGAGCGAAATCGCCAAGGTCAGCTTGCTTGGCGGGATGAACTGAGGGATAGTTCGTGTCGCAGCCGCGTGGAGCACTGGGCTCGCATAGTGGGTGCTGGGTTCGATCAGTTTGGTACTGAGCCGTTTTGTAATATTCCGGCCTAAGATTTATATCTGTAGGAGGAATATGTTGAGCTTGGTTGAGGTACTGAAAAGTATCCTTTGTTTTTTGTACATTTGGAGTGTATTTGACACTCGGATCGGCCGGGTAGCCTTGTATAGAATATCGTGGATATTCGGAAATCTTTGTCGAATCATAATGATTGACTTCAGAGCGGGTCTGAAAGGTATCCTCGAACTTTTGTGTAGGTGAGGCTTGATCTAACGTTTCCTTCGTGAATACGTTAGGTGAGAAGGCGATCTCGTCGCGAGGATCGAGCCTTGAGCCGTCGCTAGGAACAGCGGACTGGCCGGGCAGCGGGTAGGTAGCGCTGCGTGGGCTAAGAGGCCCGGCCGCGCCGTGTTCTGCCTCCCCTTGCATGAGGAAATAGGACGGCCGACGCTCCATCGAAATATACGAGTTTATTAGCTCGTTTTCGATACCTCTATGTATAGAAATAGAGGGTTTAGAAGGTGGACTCGCTTGACAGAGCTTCTTTCCTTTGCTCGGATGTCAGGGTCCTACCTTGTAGTCTTGAAAAAGACTTCCTTGGACGGTAAATTAGAGCGTATGAGCTGAGTAATTTACCGGCGTGCCCACAGCGGTCGGTGACGAGCCTAGTGCTACGAAACCCGGGCGACACGACTAGGAACGTCCCAGCGGGCGTACGATCTAATGAGAATATCAATAGATGTACCGGGTGGCGTCCTGACAGAAGAACTACGTTGGGCAATGAGCAGGATGAATAATCACTGGACTTGTAGATGCCAATGCGAGATCTGTGTGGAGAGAAGGTAGGCCTTGTAGAAAGCAGTAGGAAGCCGTTCTTGAGATGAACTCGGGAGCAGAAGGTTCGTCAGCGTAGAGCGTGTAGAAATCTTCGTACTTCGAGGTGTAGTCGTCGAGAGCGGAGAGTAGAATGAATTTCGGAGGGCTCCGAGCGGGGTATTTATAGGGAGGTGGCCGCCTCCTGATTGGTCTGCTTAATTTCATTAATTCGACTGTGTAATCTCATTGGCTCGCACATTGTTTTCTCAGTATCTGCGAGTATGATAGCTGAGCTGGTCCTCCGGGGTGGTTTCCCCACGTCCGTCGTTGCGACGGGGTCCCCGGGGGTGGCTTACGAGCGTCCGTCGCGGAGCCGACGACCTTGAGTTTAGACGGGGACCTCGGGTGGTTTCCCTGCGTCCGTTGTTCAGACGGGGTCCCCGAGGTGGCTGCTGGACCAGAGGTGGTTGCTTGCCGCCTCCTGGTTGGTTCGCTTATTGTCTCTCGTGTAATCAGTGTTTCTGATTGGCGAGTAGGCTTGTTTGAATTGTCCTTGTTAGTTTTAGAGGACGTTTGATTTTCTGTTTGAGTTTTCTCATTCAAGGCGACTTGGCTCGAGATGCTTGTCGCGTCTCTCTCGCCCAGTAAGTGTCTAGGGAGGTCGCCTTGTATGTTATTAGTTAATATTTCACTTTTGAGAGAGAATTTCGTATTTTCTCTCTGGTGAAATATTTTGTTTGACGGAGTTATAACTCGACGTCTTATAAATATTTTTGTGTTGTGTCTACCTCTTTTTGGTAGCCCTGAAAAGGGCTGTTGACAAGAGGGGGTGGTTTTCACCACAGGCGCCCCCCCAAGACGTCGTGTTATTAACGACGACGCCGGCTGGGGTGTTTCGAGCGCAGTCACCCACCTCTCGTCGAATTTGGTAGAGGGGACGTGCCTTCTGGCAGATTTTCGGGGAGTCTCCTCCTTATTTTCTGCCTGATTTTTGTTTAGTGACACAGCTTCGTCTGTTTTTAGAGTGTAAGCTGGTTTTATTTGCTGTTTGGGAACTTTTTTCGTATGTTCGCCAATTTGCACTGTAACCGAAAACTTATCTCTTTTAACCACTTTGAATGGTCCCGTGTAAGGACATTGCAGAGAGGTGAGCTGTGTGGGCACTCTGATATAGACATGTGTACATGTATCCAAATTTTTGGGCATGTTGACGGCATACTTCGTATTATTATGTTTAATATGCGTAGGTCGGAAGAAGAGAGGCTCCGAAAGGTTTGTAGAAGTTACGAAAATGTCTCCTGGGAGTGGTACGTCAATTCCGTAAACTTTTTGGAACGGTGTAGTTTCCGTTGCTGGGTCTACTGCCGTACGCATGGCGAGTAGTACTTTTGGAAGGGCGTCGAGCCAATTTTCGTTTTGTGCTTTGAGAGCCTCTTTCAAAGATCTATTTCTGCGTTCTACCATTCCGTTTGTTGACGGTTTGTATGGTAACGTGTGAGTATGTTTTACTCCGAGACGTTCCATAATGGAATTAAATAGATCTGATTCGAATTGTGTGCCTTGATCACTTGTGATGTATTTAGGTACGCCTTTTGAAGCTACCCAAATATTGGTAAAGGCGTTTGTGATCGTGGCTGTTTCGATGTTGTTAAGAGGGACTGCCTCTAGCCAACCCGTTGCTCTATCGACCATCATTAGGATGTAACGTTTCCCTCCTTTAGCTAAAGGTAAGGGTCCGGTAATGTCAACGTGTACATGTGAAAATTTGTTAGCCGTTTCAAATTCGGAGTAAGGGAGCTTCACGGAGCGAGTGATTTTTGCTCGTTGGCAAGTCTCGCACGCTCGGACCCAGTTGGAGACATCTGCACGGAGTCCGTGCCAAAAATATCTTTGTTTAACTTTATACACTGTAGAGTGTATACCTGGGTGTCCCAAATTGTGAATTTGGCTGATTATTTCTTGCCTTATTTCGTTTGGAATATAAGGTCTTGGGTGTCCTAGGTCTAGGTTACACCAAATTTCTCCTTGACGGAATTCAACTCGTGTGAGTTTCAATTTGTCCTCTGCGTTAGGAGGAGAACGAATTTGTGCATTTGAAATGTGCAGTAGAAGATTGCACTCTATTGCAGCCGTAATTTGCGAAATTTCGGCTATGGGTGGACCCTCGTCAGTTTGGGTTGAAATCGATTTTGTTTGAATTTCAACTGGATCGAAGGGTCTGGAGAGTGCGTCGGCGACGACGTTGTTCTCTCCGGGTATATGACGAATGTCACTTGTCATTTGAGAGATGTATGTTAGCCATCTTAATCTCATTTTAGAAAAATGTGCATTTTTCTTAAGCATCGTGCCTAGCAGAGGCTTGTGATCTGAACAAATATGAAAAGATCGGCCGTCCAAGTCATTGTGCCAGTGAATGCAAGCTTGGTAAACGGCGAACATCTCTTTGTCGAATGATGCTTTATTCTTCCATTGTTCCGGAATTTCTTTACTGAAAAATCCCAATGGTTGGTAAGATTTCGAGCCGTGTTTGTCTGTAATTTCCTGCTCCAGTGCCGCTCCGATGTGTGTGTCGGATGCGTCGCAGACTATTCTCCACTCTGCTGTAGGGTGTGGATGAGCGATATTATGCAATGTAGCTTTAATCATTGCTTGTTTTAAGCTGTTGAAAGCTTTTTCTCTCTCTGATGTCCATTCGATAGGTGTTTTGTCATTTTTTTTTGTTTGACTGAATGGAGTCATACAGAGGTTGTGCCGTGTGAGCGAATTTACTTGAGCAAGCTCGGTAGAAACCACACATACCTAGGAATCTGCGTAGACTTCGTACGTCTATTGGCCTAGGAAATTGTTCTATGGCTTCTATTTTATCTCGTTTAGGAATTATCCCTTCTTTCGAGATAGTGAAACCTAGGAAATCGACGGTAGGTTTTGAAAAAATGCATTTATCAAAACCTACTCGAAGTCCGTGTTCCCCTAGCTTGTCAAAAATTTGTTTGAGGTGGTTCATGTGTTCTTTATAATTTTTAGAAGCCACCAGTATGTCATCTAGGTATACAAATGCGAAATCAAATTTTCGCATGATGCTGTCCATGTATCTTTGCCATGTTTGAGCCGCTCCGGCCAAACCCATGCTCATTTTCTTAAACTCATAAAGACCGAAAGGTGTAATAATTGCAGTTTTATGAGCGTCATCTGGGTGCATCGGAATATGGTAATATGCCGATTTTAAATCTATTGTCGAATAGATTTGTGTATCATGTAAATTCGCTTGGAAAGAGCGAATGTGAGGAGGAGGGTAGGCGTCTTTCTTCGTTTTCGCGTTCAGGAAACGGTAGTCGCCGGTGATCCTCCATGACCCGTCTTTTTTTGGCACACAGTGTAACGGGGATGCCCATTCGGAATCTGATGGTGCAATTATGCCTTCGGAAAGCATTTTGTCAAAAGTACTTTTGACTTGAGCCCGTTTTTCGCCCGCCATGGGTCTTGCTCGGAAGTGTACTGGTGTTCCTTCCGTGGTTATACGGTGGTAAACCCCGTTGTTTTTCCACTTTCCTTGAAGTTTGCTCATTTTATCATTGTATTTTTCAATGATAGAGCGAATGTTTTCGTCCTCCGTGATTTGCACGTCCTCTGGTTGAGGGCTGTTGTCACGATGAGGGATAGTAGCTGCTATTTGTTCGTCAGTGAATTTTTTGTTCATGACTGCAGCTATTTTTTGATCGGCATAGCTTTTTATTTCATCTTTATAAATGTATTTGTGTTTGACCCGTATTCCGATATCCCAAGACTCGAGGAATGGTATACCGAGGATCGCTAGATCAACTTTCGTGATCATAAAATCGGTGGTCATGTCTCCGAGGCCGATGTTAATTGTCGTGTCAGCACGCCCTAGTGTGTCTATAGGGGCTCCGTTAGCTGCTGTGAGCTTTACGTTGGACTTACGAATTTTTAAGCCCAATTTTTTGGTGACATTGTGGGGCAGAATGTTCACTTCTGCTCCCGTGTCGATGAGAAATTCAGTGCCATTTAGTTTGCACTTGAAAAAAAGCCTTTTATACTCATTAGACTGCCGGTGTATAGGCTCAGATACACTGGCAGTTATTCGTTTTCCGAACTCTCTACGTCGGAGGTTGGAACGGTACTTTCTTGTACCGATCTCTGAGTATTTTCGTTTGAAACCCAGGTTTTAGGCTGGCTTATAGGCGCTGCCTTTTTGCTAGTTTTGGAAGCAGTGTTTGCCTTCCAAGTGCAGTGTTCTGGGTCTGCACATTTGCGAGTTTCGCTACCGAAACGTGCGTGGTTTCGACAGACATAGGCCGTCGGTTTGTGAGGCCTACTCTCTACTGGTTGGGGTTTGAACTCAGCTTGTTGTGAGAGGGCCTTTTTGAAACCAGTTTTCATGGGTTTCGGAGTAGATTCTACTCCTCGTATGTTGAGAGAGGGGTTCTCTGTTTTGTACGCGTGTAGCGTATCAGCTAGGTCGAGCCGGGCGGTCGTGGTAGGCTGAGCTGCGACCATACCTCGTGCTTCGATAGGTAGAGTTTCGATCCACTTTTGAGTGATCAGAGCCTCTGAGAAGTACCCAACAGCTTTAGAGTACATTTCGTGGTACTTGGTGCTGGGTTTTTTGGCGAGAGATGCGGGGTCCTCGAGTGCGAGGAGCCTGTCCTGTAAGGACAACCCGTATTCTCGCTGTAGGCGCTGTTTGGCCTCTTCATAAGGTGCGTGGGGTGCCGTGAGGTAAGCTGAGTCGATAGCTTCCCTCATTTCTTCTGGTACCCACTTGTATATAGCTGAGAAGCATTCGTTCTGCGTTCTCAGGTGTTTTCGCACGCAGTATTGATCAAACTCGGCGAGTGCACGATCGATATTCTTCTTTTGGAAGATTGGTTTTTGATAATCTCCCATTTCCTCTAAAAGTGCTCGAAAGCCACTTTGTGTAGAGGGTTGTTGAGTGAGATGTGGGGCGTAGAGGCCCGGCGGGGGTCGCACGCCCGCAGTGGTTCCCTGAAATCCACTAGCTTCATAAGAGGGAACGAAATGCTCCGTGTTAAGCCTGTTCAAAGGCGGGGTCACCATTTGTAGTGGATTTATATATGTTTTACTTGGTGTAGGTAGACCAAGTGGGACATTTATATTCTGATTATGCGGGTTAGTCCCTGAGGTATTTCTGTAAGGAATGTGAGCGAAATCGCCAAGGTCAGCTTGCTTGGCGGGATGAACTGAGGGATAGTTCGTGTCGCAGCCGCGTGGAGCACTGGGCTCGCATAGTGGGTGCTGGGTTCGATCAGTTTGGTACTGAGCCGTTTTGTAATATTCCGGCCTAAGATTTATATCTGTAGGAGGAATATGTTGAGCTTGGTTGAGGTACTGAAAAGTATCCTTTGTTTTTTGTACATTTGGAGTGTATTTGACACTCGGATCGGCCGGGTAGCCTTGTATAGAATATCGTGGATATTCGGAAATCTTTGTCGAATCATAATGATTGACTTCAGAGCGGGTCTGAAAGGTATCCTCGAACTTTTGTGTAGGTGAGGCTTGATCTAACGTTTCCTTCGTGAATACGTTAGGTGAGAAGGCGATCTCGTCGCGAGGATCGAGCCTTGAGCCGTCGCTAGGAACAGCGGACTGGCCGGGCAGCGGGTAGGTAGCGCTGCGTGGGCTAAGAGGCCCTGCCGCGCCGTGTTCTGCCTCCCCTTGCATGAGGAAATAGGACGGCCGACGCTCCATCGAAATATACGAGTTTATTAGCTCGTTTTCGATACCTCTATGTATAGAAATAGAGGGTTTAGAAGGTGGACTCGCTTGACAGAGCTTCTTTCCTTTGCTCGGATGTCAGGGTCCTACCTTGTAGTCTTGAAAAAGACTTCCTTGGACGGTAAATTAGAGCGTATGAGCTGAGTAATTTACCGGCGTGCCCACAGCGGTCGGTGACGAGCCTAGTGCTACGAAACCCGGGCGACACGTCTCGGAACGTCCCAGCGGGCGTACGATCTAATGAGAATATCAATAGATGTACCGGGTGGCGTCCTGACAGAAGAACTACGTTGGGCAATGAGCAGGATGAATAATCACTGGACTCGTAGATGCCAATGCGAGATCTGTGTGGAGAGAAGGTAGGCCTTGTAGAAAGCAGTAGGAAGCCGTTCTTGAGATGAACTCGGGAGCAGAAGGTTCGTCAGCGTAGAGCGTGTAGAAATCTTCGTACTTCGAGGTGTAGTCGTCGAGAGCGGAGAGTAGAATGAATTTCGGAGGGCTCCGAGCGGGGTATTTATAGGGAGGTGGCCGCCTCCTGCCGCCTCCTGATTGGTCCGCTTAATTTCATTAATTCGACTGTGTAATCTCATTGGCTCGCACATTGTTTTCTCAGTATCTGCGAGTATGATAGCTGAGCTGGTCCTCCGGGGTGGTTTCCCCACGTCCGTCGTTGCGACGGGGTCCCCGGGGGTGGCTTACGAGCGTCCGTCGCGGAGCCGACGACCTTGAGTTTAGACGGGGACCTCGGGTGGTTTCCCTGCGTCCGTTGTTCAGACGGGGTCCCCGAGGTGGCTGCGTATTTTTGAGATGCGAGCATCCAGACCACCAAACTAAACAAATCATTCTGATCAGCAGCGGACATGGGTTAATACAAATCGAGGCGCCAATTCATTCAACAGAACCTATTCATGAGAAAAGAATATGGGGGAATGTAGTTACGATTCAGCTTGGTAGGGGAGGGGCACGCACAACGGGACATGTGTACCCAACGTCAAGTCTGAGCGATAGGCGATAGCCCTTGGGAAAGCTCTCAATCCCAAACGCAGTCAAAAAGAGTGAGAGAATCCGATTATTGGCTTGGCCGAAATTGAATGGTACCATCCATTTTTTGGCTTGGCATTTTTGTACACGGAGCGTCTTTTAGTGGTGATCGATATACTCTAAAACCACCCCTATAGTATACAGGGTGTCCCAGAATTAATGAGCCAAACTTCAGAGATCGATTCTAGAGCTCGTTTCCGACAAAACATGCATGCTAGAGATTTGTTTTAAAACGCTTAGTTTTCGAGTAGGTAATTCAATTTTTGAGATTTTTTCTTGTTTTCGACCTTACAGCAATAACTACAATAATTATAACAGTAAGTTAAAAATTGACGAACCGTTGGAAAGAGCGTTAAATTTGCTTCATATCTAATGCCAAATCAAAGTATTTTAATAGGATTCATTTGGTGAAAAAACTGTCAGAATATGTCATTTTCGAGAGTATGAGAAATTTCAATGTTTAAACCGGCTGACTGTCTTATTTCTGTACTGTTTGTCGTTTACCTCATTTGTAAAAACTGGCCCAAGATCTCAGCTTTCCAGCAGTCAGCAGTATAATTAATTGTTATTTAACCATACTAATTAGAGGATAAAAGTACGTTTGTATGTTGGAAAACATGGATTTTTTTATGAAATCGAGGGTTTTTGTGAAAAATTACCTCTAGAGAAATTCGAGCTTGGGGCCGGTTTCTACGTATTTTTTCGCTCAAAATCGAATGGTAACACTTGCAGATCTCCCCAACTCCGTCATAACAGAGTTTTACACTTCAACTCACAAATTTTTGGTACATTTGTTATGCTCAATTTTGTGTTTTTAAGGGTATAACTAGTTAGTTAAAGTGTGAAACTCTGTTACAACGGAGCTGGGGAGATCGCAAGTGTTACCATTCAATTCAGCGTGAAAAAATACGTAGAAACCGGCCAAGAGGGTCATTTTTTACAAAAACCCTCGATTTCATTTTAAAAAATCATGTTTTTCAACATAAAAACATACTTTCGTCCTTTAATTAGTAAAGTAAAATAAACATTAATTATACCGCTGGAAAGTTGAAATCTTGGGCACATTTTTACAGCTGAGGAACACGAAAAACAGCACAGAAACAGGACAGTTACAGACTGTTTAAAAAATTGGAATTTCTCATACTTCTGGAAATTTCATGTACAGGCAGTTGTTTCACCAAATGAATCCTATTAAAAAACTTTGATTTGGCATTATATAGAAAGGAAATTTAACGCTCTTTCCAGCGGTATTCTCAAATTTAAACTTATGTTTTAATTAAAGTAGTTATAGCTGTTTTTGTGACTTAAGATCATAAACACGAAAAAATCTTAAAAAGTGAACTACTCGATAACTAAGCGTTTAAAAAAATCACTAAGAGGCAATTTTTGTCGGAAATGAGCTTTAGAATCGATCCCTGAAGTTTGGCTCATTAATTCTGGGACACTCTGTATACCTCTGAGTAATTCCCTAACATTTCATTTTACATTAAAGTCCTTGACTTTTTCCTGACATTTCCCAATGCATCATACTCCCAGATTTTCCCTGACCGACGGCCACCTTGCCTTAAGAAACAATATAATTATGCTAAAAAATTCATTAAAATTTCATTGATATTCTAAAAATCGATAAAAACGGCAAAAAATACCAAAAAACTAAAATCTTTGATTAGGAATACTATTCAGAACAACTCGTTTTTCCAAAAAAAGTCAGTATAATACGACAATTTACGAAATAACCATTAATGACTTCTATTGTTTATGGAGTGTTTCCTTGTCCTTCGTAGGTTGGGTTAGTTGAGGGTTGAGAATTTACAGGCTTATCTGATAATGTCGTTTAATCATTTCAGACAATGTGTGTCTTTCCACATAAAAAATTGCATTTTTCTCAATTTAAGCACAAAATTGCCCAGTAACATCACCAACCACAACTGGTCATGACCAAGATGTTCAAGGAGGCCTCCCAACTTTTACTTAAACATTATACAGCTCATCCATCAAACAATACGCTCTGAAGAGGCCATATATATGGCGAAAGCGCTCAGCAAACCTCATTAAACGACATTATCAAAGAAGCCTGTAAATTCTCTACCCTCAACCAACCCAACCTATTAATGATTTTCACATTTGTATCCATCAGCTTGGTGTCACTTCAATTTGAAAATGAGGAAAAAAAGGGAAGACGAAGAACAACTTCTCAATGTACAATATTATTTAATCAATAATATATGAAATGAAAATAATTTCGTACAAAATAAAACAGTCTGAAAAGGGAGTGGCACGCACGTACATATTAGGTATTAATTCACACATCATACACATTTTCATTTATATATCTTTATAACGGATTTAAATTTGTACTTTTGAGAAAATTGCATTATCCTAATCGACTTCATCAATTCAACTGTCATCCACTGATGAGCTATATTTCCATAAAAACGAGTTTGAAACTAGACAAAAAAAATCATCAAATTCATGATACAGTAGAAGTGAATTCAAACCACAATCTTCAAATCGTTTCTAACGCTTCTTTAAAAGAAGCAAGAACCAACAAACTGTTGAATCGCATCTACCAGAGCTTAGAACAAGGTGATAAATCGAAGACAAATTTGAAGAAGAAAAAAATGAAAAGTTCTGAAGAGAACTGCTAAATGGAGTTTAAAAAAACAATGATCAATAAAGGTAATTCCCAAGATCAGTAACGATGGATAAGATCATAATTTTAACGTAGACTACCAACGGTTCTCCCCTTTCGTATACTATCAAATAAAAAATATGAGAAAAAAATAATTTGCTTAGAATTAGTTTAAAAACTCTTAGTGCTACCAACTAATAATATACGTCGTCTATAATCTTGATTATTATAATTTTTTTGTTTCTTTTTAACCATTTCCACACAACACAAAACCAGAGGAAACTAACAGATCAAGAAGCGAGAAATTAGGTATACCCTGAGACCGTTTTACGAAACGATTTCACAAATCACATAATTCACTGCACGATTTCTTTTTTTTAAAGAATTTAATAAAATAAATTTGCAATTTAAAATAACCACTGCCAAAGAGTAGGTACATTATTTACAAAAACAAGAAAATACGCTTTTGAAAACGGATTTCCACCATAAATTTTCACAGGAAAGAGTGTTTCTTTTTGTACAGCAAAAACCACTTTTCCTATTTCATGAGGTCACTATTATAATATTAGTTTCTATATTATTATAGATAACGACGAATGATTGACATAAGTCGAAAATATTCAACATCGATCGTTTTTAAACAGAACTAAAAATTGCTCATCCAGCTATTTTAGGATTCACCCGCCTGAACATCAGTATTGCACACAACTGTGGAATTGAAAGAAACATGTATATCATGGTTTGAATTCCCCTCAAAAGTCATATCTCGTGTATTACAGGTACTTGATCTTCAGAGTAAAACGTGGGAAAACTAATTCAAAATTATAGCGCTTGATTGGTACGTATTCCCACTCTGCAACATGTCTATGAAGATTATATTAAATCTTGAATTAAAACAAGGAAATTGTCAAATTAAAACGAGGCAAAAGTATCAAGAAACCAAAACAATGCACGATCGAGGAAAATTTTAGAATGAGGTGACAAATAGGATTCACTCTAAATTGAATCCTGCTGTCGGCAGAATATAATAAGCAGATAATTATTCGTGTAAATAAACTGGGAAGTTTCTTTTTGACATTTGGAGATGTCAAGTAAGCAATTGGATTTCGTTCACTTGAAATTGTAGCGTGCAATTGATTCCATAAGTAACGTCAAGCTAACAATGATTGGAAAACACTTCAAGAATTGGAGTTTACATCAGAGCCAAGACCACAACTGAAGAGTGTGCAGCACACTGTACACGATCATACACAGAGACACAAGCCTGTATTGACAGAGCTTTCGAATCACTTACATATGAAACTCTCCTGTAGATGGAGAAGCAACTGTTCATGCCCACCAGTCCACTAAGTACGAGATAGGGGGAGACATGAATGTGCTATGCAGCCATTTGACTGCCCTGATTTTAATCTTTTCTGCAAATTAGCTTAGTGAGACTGGCATGAACATGAATTCCTGCGATCTACTACCTCAATAGTAGCTGACGTAGGGTTTGATATAGCGGACAGGTGGACTTGGATATTTTCACAACCAGAAACCCGAATGATATACTTACGCATAATAGTACTGGGAGTCACTAAGTACAAGATATACTTGATACCACGCAAAACAAAAAAAGCAGCTACTCCAATTTGCAATGGACAGAATCGAGGAACACCATGCAACTGCAAGACGTTCAGGAAATGAAAGCCCTCGGATATCACTAATGATTAGACCTTTTGGATGGTTTTATCTGGAAATTAAAGAAGTTCACTGAACTCGGCAGCAATCTTAGTGATATAGAGTAATTAACCATAGAATCCCCAAATCCAGGAATAAGCAACTCCCCAAGGACTCCAGGAATAATTTCTTCCTAACAGAAGCTCTGTACAGACTGTCCGAGCATCGGAATGCCAGTTGGGTTGGGATGTACAACAAAACTCACCACCCCCCTGTAAGCGTCATGCCCATGCTCACACACTAGTATGTTTAGTTGTCGCACAGACAATATTGATATGACAGTTTTGGAGACGTGAATACAAAAATGGTCTCCACTTGGAGAACGTGACCACATTTAAGTAACACTACTCAACTGCAAATCTATCAATATTTTCACTAAAAGGCGGGTTGAAAAAAAAGCAGAAAAAAATTGCTCAAATACCTCCCTCTTCCACCATGCATCATTTACTGGATATTACAACCTGTATAAATCGATAAAACGCTTTTTTTTGTCAAGATAGGTCAATTCACACAAACCTTTACAGGTTTTACAAGTTTTCTATTCGCAGAATTATTGACTACATCCTACCACTGGACTGATTGATTACCCCTTATATCTCACATTTAAGAAAAATCCCTTTTTTCTTTCATGAAATATAAAAATAACGAAGTTGAAATCGTGAACTGAAGTTATATTGAAACTTCCATCACAATTATTTCGACTGTGGTACTTGAAAGTTTCAATATATAGCAAGGCAATGGAAAATCTTTCTTGAGAGGAGTTATATGAAGAAGGGCAGACGAAATAGAATCATTTTTAACGACTGACCCCGAAATCATTGCTCTTAGCGCTTGGAGAAAATTGCGAGCTATCCATAAATAATATTAAAAAGTATTCAATTCAGAACTGCAAAAAGGAAGGTTTGTGATTAGATTTTAATGTAAAACTGATATGATTTGCTGAAACTGGTGTACGAGTGAATTCCAAAAAATATATCTATCGTACTTAGCTTCGTAAATGTTTGAGGACTTTGTGAAAAATACGAGGATGGACCAATTTGACGGAGATCAAATCTTCGAGATACCAAGCGTTACATTGAGACAGGCATGGTTTAAGGAATGAAGAGGAGGAAGGGAGATCTTAGCAGCTTTCTTAGCCATCGTTTAGGTGTGAATGTTTACTCGCAATCATCAACTGGTACCCGTAGGATCCAGGATTCAAAGACTGGGATTTCGTGATTATATTGCAGTGAGCTGAAGTCAATATAGATTGCTGCAAATGTCTTCAAGGACTAAAGTCAACGCTACACTGCAGAGACAGAAATTCCCTATATCTCATAAGCCATGCCGATCCACGTACACCAAAGCATAAACCTCCGAGAAAAAATATAAGATCTGTTTGGTCCTTATTTCTGCAAAAAACAATTCAAATTAGAAAATTACAACAACCAACCCAGTATTTATAAAAAATAAACAACGGAAAATCAACAAATCGGGTTTTGAAATGAAACCACAGAGAAAAACAATTGAAATTCGTTTATTCCTGTTGTTCATTTTTTATAATTTTATACTATTTTTAATCCAGTTAATTTTATAGGGTAAATCGGTAGTCACAATTTTACAAATGCTGTGGTTCAAAAACCACAAAGCCACCAACAATCACACAGAGTATGAAATAAAGTACAACTATAATTATGTAGTTTAAAAAAACGAAAGTGTAGGTACAAGACAAAAAAATTTACAATCTAGATATAAAAATGCTCTAACAAAATAAAATTTTATGAAAGATGAAATAAGAATCCAGTGATCAAAATATTGCTTCAACCCGAATTTACAACAATCAATGCTTCGTGCAGTTTTAGTTAAAGACAAGGTTTCTCTTAAAAAAGGAAGATCTGTCAAAGCCTACTTATGATTAATCCTTCACCGATTAACTGCTAATATCCTGTACAATGGATGAAAAGGAACGCAGATGTTGAATAATATATTCAAGATTCCTCTATTTACACTCACATAGTGTGAACGATGGTGCCGAAAGTTCTCTTTCCTTCTTTATTTAGTCAAAATTGTATGGTTCCAAAAATCCTTTTTCTAAGCAGGTTAACGAAATTTTTGTTGTGTTGTGTGTTTTTTAGTAGGTATTTACACGGTTGATTCTTTTGCTTTTGAATTTAAGTTGTTGATTTACTTCCCATTTTTGAGAGTTTTGGGAAAGTACTTCCCATCACCTAGGATGAAACCTCTGGAGGATACACCATGTTTCCTCTGCTTTCGTGCAAAATAATGTTGTTTGTTGTTTACTTTGAGTTGCGCGTCGGTCTTCGAAGGCTCGACGAAGCTGGGGGTTTCGGGGTAGACGCGCCCGTTGCACTAGCTGCCACCGCTCCGCCTATAAACAGCGGATAAAACTTTACCAAAGTCAGTCTAATTCTTAACAGTAGGACTCAAGAGTGTTCCCATTATCCCAGTCATAAAAGGCATTACAATCACACTAGTGTAACAATCAAGAACACAATTAATCTTCCGACGGACGCAATTAATCTGTGAGATGAAATGACATGTTTTTTTTTGTGCTTTTGGCCCCTAGTAGCTTCCTCATTCTTCATCACTCACAAAGGGTGCCTCAGTTTTTTCTCCACCACGTCCCTGATCACCATCAGGGGCGCGTGAATCCCTCAGATGAATTGCGCCCGATCATGAGAGTATTTTTTATCGAATTTCCTTAAAAAATGAAGCTATTGCAATGGCTCCACAAATTTTAAAATCAACATTTTCGAAAACTTTCTTCGTTGAAATCCGATTTGAGACATCCTGAAACGAATCCTAGAATTTTAACGCTTTTTCTTAAGTATATAATATAATAAATATATACTTATGACAAATTCATCATTTAATCATGATTAATTTTGCACATTATTAGTTCATTATGGTTACTTAGCAATATTAGTTCATAACTTAGCGTAATAAATCAGATCTGCTTTCCTTGACACTACAGAGGCTTGAGGATCATAAGATGTGATAAAATGAGAGCATTCCAAAAAGTGGCGAACGATTTTTCTGCTATGAAAACTAAGGGAGTTACACTTCCCTAGTAACGCATTGATTGTACGTGAAAATCAATATTTTCGCCGTGACGTGAGTAGGGGATAAAATAGAAACGTCCTGTTTATCATTATTAAATGATAAAACCTGTCCTAAACTCGTACTTTCTTAACGGGTCATTTTTCATAAAAACCCTCGATTTCATAGGAAAACCCCTTGATCATACTTTCCTCCCTCAGTTAGCAAAATAAAAGTAAACTTGACTAGACCGTTCAAAAGCTGACAGTTTGCAAAACTTTTTCCAGTAGCAGGCCTGAGAATTCCGTGGGATTATCCATGCCGCCTAGCGGGTTAAACATGCGCTTTTTTCATTTTTGAACATTTTTCGACTTCGGGGTAGATTCCTGACTATGTTACCTGCCTAATCTAGCACGTTAAGTAGCCAATTCAAAGGGAAGTTTAACGCTTTTTCCAACGGCATCCTCAATTTTTTTGTTTACTCTAAAAATCAAGGTAGTTATGGTCATTTTAGTAACTTAAGGTCGAAAATACGAAAAAATGCTTAAAAATTCAATAACTCGAAAAAAAGGCGTTCAAAAACAAATCTAGGAGGAAATTTCGATCGAAAATTAGTCGCAGAATACACGGGTGAAGTTTTCCGGATATAACGTGAGACATCCTGTATAAATAGCAGAAAACATCTGGTGCAGGACTTCTTCGTGTTCTCTAAAACCATGAAATGAAAACCGAAGACAAAATTTTGTGGATTTCCAGAATCTCCAAAAGCTAATTCGGAGAGGAAGTTAAAGGCATAAGACGATAATATTTTTTTCCCACATGACTAGAACCAACTTAATTCGAATTGAAAAAAGTTCTCAACTACACCTACTATATGGTACACCTAGAAATCATCGTTTTGAATGAAATTTTTGAAAATAGAGCATAGGATACTTCCTACTATGATAGATAGACCCTACCTAATACATAATACACCTCATGACCTACATAATACATCCCGTCATGTGCTTGTTTACATTCTAGATAATAAAATAAGTTCTAGTGGTCAAAAAATGTATGAATGAGTAACAGAAAATAAAACCTTAAAATTGAAAACGTTATCATTTGTCTCTTATTAAAAACAAAATACACTGAGACTTCACTAAAAATAAATCAAAAGCAGGTAAGAGTAACTCATACTTTTAAAAAAATTGTTATTTGCTCAGGTCTGATAGAGTAAAGTAAACAAGCTCCGCATCTCAAAAGCAAATATTGGTCAATAGGTATACCATAATCCACTCTATTTTGGCGTAACGAGGTGAGAAATTACCCAATTTTAAGTCGGTCACACCTATACCTGTATAACTAAAAGTAATTCTACAGTAAGTGACAACATAACTAAAGTAAGTGATATACATCGCCTATCAAATCAGAAATTGGGATGATTTGTTAAAAGAAGCAGCTTAATGGCTGAAGTAAGTAGGAATTGAATTGGGAAGTTTAGCAGTCCTGCAGCAGATGCTCTAAGCGGATCAAGACAACTTGAAGACAATATATCTTCTATGAACCTCCCCCCTCCTTCAACTCTACCTTGTTTCAATCACAACCATGCTACCTGTCCAACTGAGAACACTTTCCGATCCGTCTCGACTAATATAGATTCACTCCCGTTTTCAGTTCAAAACCCTCCTTATTGAAGTTCCGGTCAGCTTGGTGCCACCCAATCACAGCTCAGATTTTCCCAATCATGTCCTTCACCATGTACTAGAGGTCTCAAATCTAACAGAAAGTCATCTGCTAGATACTCAGTTATCCCAACCGCTGTGGTTCATTTATCAGCTGATTCGTCATCTTGGCACCAAGCACGGGCCATCTTGGATACAGGCAGTGAATCTAATCTAATCACTCTTGCTTGTGCTAAAAAAATTGGTCTTCAAAATAAAACCTTAAAGATGAAACATAGTAGTAAATTAGATTTAGAAAACCGTGGAGTGAGGGCCATCCATGGGAGCATTAGGAACAGTGAATTGTAGAATTAAAATTAAATCAAAACAATGTCAATGAACATAGCAATACGACCGCTTCCTCGTAATTTTGTAAACAAAGATTGCTACTCTCCGTCATCTTCACCAAGATTGGCGAATCAATATCATAATCAGCAATTGGTTGCGCCACGGCTGGCAGAAAATTTCTGACATGCAGGCGTTCCAACACAAGCACCATATTCAACGCTGACACAAGTAGTGAGATTTTGCATGCCAGGTCATGCCATCATGATGACATGATTCAACCTCGTTTTTTAGAAGTCAGGTCAAACTAAATCATGTTCCATATTGGGGTTGTTCAAACTATTAGCCAGCTTTTATTCTACCTACCTACTTTTGAAAGTGAAAATAAACGTTTATCAACAATACACTCAACAATCATTCTTTAATACGCTCTCTGAATTATTATGTGAACAAAAATAATTAATATCCTACTTATCAATTTATTATATAAATCTAAAACTATGTATGGCTCGTGAATGAATGATTAAAGCCAATAAAGGGGGGAAACCCCTTTCTTCTACACATTCTATACATTTTAGACTAATCAAATATATTTGACATTTTTCAATTTCACTCTACGCTGAATAAGAAGAGTACTTGGGCTTCCTGAGATTTAGTCTATTCCTCGCGGATAACGAGAGATGAAGGTAGAGAGGAAGGTAGACGGCAGGGAGAGATGAAGGTAGAGATCTCGTATTTATGTGAAAGAAATTATACGATACAATTTATCGAACAATAAGAAACAAATTTTCTATTCAGAAGATGTATTTTTGAAATACAGGACTTCTTTATCCAAGAATGTTGTTTATTATTTGAATACGAATAAATGTGAGACGGGTATATTTTACAGAGTATTAGTGTAGGCAGAAGGTAAAATGCAGCACCCACAGAGAATTTTTCCCACAATCCCTGCTATCAAAACCCGACAAAATGTGTTTTTTTATCGAGGGCATGTCTTGGAGCTGATCTTTCCAACCACCAACCCCCTTCACACAAACCAACTGAATGGTCACGTTATAAGTGACAATTCAAGAATATCCAGAACAACGGTGTTAGGTTGTACAAACACATAATACCTACCTGAAAGTGAAGTTTATATGGTTAACGAAATTTTTTAATAGATGTGTTTCACATGTTAGCTGTAATTACAAAACTTACGAAAGGATGGAGTAGCAATCTAACTGGGCGAATCGTGAAATGAGAGGGCTCGAGGAAGACATCGGAACTGGTGGAAGGCAGACGAGAGCAGTACAATCCAAATAGGCAAATGGTGAACGACCACCGTTTCTCAGTGCTCGGATGAGGCTATCGGCTCTAAATTTCTTCACAACCGCCCTTAACGTCACATTAACAGGCCCAAGAGTCCGTGACCTTGAAGGAACGTTAGCGACGGATCGTTCAACGTCACCCGATTAGGGATAAAGAGAGTTTTTGGCGACTTCAACTTAACGTCACCCGTTAACATAGTCTTGAGGGAGCAAATGAAAGTGCTAACCCAAAAGGAGCAGGGAGGACGGTTGCCTTAATTTTGATGTCACATTAACGGTAATTGGCAACACGACCTTTGCGCAAAAGAACGGATTTTTTCTTCGATCAAGTTGAAGACTAGTAAAGCGAGACAGCGGAGGCGGACTTCAGATGGCACATTCGGTTTCTACGCGACTTGAAACGAAAAATAACCAAGTTTGAGGGGGTGTTCAAAAAGACCTACCGACTACATCAATATAATTAGTAGGTACTGATGGGGAATTTGAAGAAAAAATATTATTATTTATTTCACCAGCATTCGAGTAATTTTGAGGTGACCAGTAGTGTTACATTTACAGGAAGGTTAGGCTGGTGTCGTGTGCCTTCAGGTCCCCAAACGGGTGACATTAAATGAGCCATTCTAACATACGATGCTGCTACCGTCCCCTCAAGGTCACGTACTCTTGGGTACGTTAGGGTGACGTTAAGGGCACGTTATTGGTCACCAACAACTCTCTAATAAGGGAAGGTACACGTTACACATACCTAACCTTCCTGTAATGTAATGCTGCACACTCAAAGTCACTTCAAAATTGCACGAATACTAGGTGAAGTAAATAATATTAGTATTTTTCCCAAATGTCCCATTAAATAATGTTGATATAGCAGGGAGGTTTTTCGAACATATCTCAACTTTGTGTGTTTCACGTCGCTTAGAAACCAAATCTGCTACCTAAAGTCCGTCTCTGCCGTCCATGCTTTACTAGCCTTAAACTTGATCAAAACAAATATTACGTTCTTTTGCACACAGGCTCTATTCGGTCGATTAGAGCCATGTTTTATGATAATTTCACACATTTTAAATGAGAAATCTGAGTTTTAAGACACTATCTGATTCTTCGTAGTATTGTACTTAGTTAGCCTGATCCCTCAGGTGTTTTCTCGTGAACATTGCTTCCAACTGATTATCAGGTAAATTCCTGGTTCATTGTCATAGAAATACATGCTTCTTTACCCTACTTGTTGATTAAACCCAATGGAAAACCCAAAAACATGAAGTTCGAAACGACCTAAACCGCGATGTTTCCCCATTTGTGGCTTACTATTATTTGCATTTAATCCATGCCTGCTTACGAATTGAAAACTAAAAATGAGAAAATAGTCCGTATTTGTCAGAAACTAACATAAAATTAGGATTTAGGATTGAAAATCGGTGTTTCATGTAGATATAAAGGAGTTGATTTGACAATCAGTAGATAATAAGGCAACAAGATCATGTTACCTAACCTCAGTTACCATGACGTTACACTACAAGGCAACCTTGGCTCCGGTTTCATCTTCATTTGATCCCTCAAGACTTTGGCAACAGGTGACGTTTACTTGAAGTCGTCAAAAACTCTCCATTATGGATGAAGGGTGTATATTCACCAAGTACCAGGAAATGAAGGGCGGTTGTTTCAGTTTTAGGTGTTAAAAGAGTATATGTGCAGTGACATTGTAATGCAAGCCTTAATGCATAAATAAAATTAGATTCTATACAATTAAATGGGCCACTACTATTGAATGGGTCACATGTTTTAAACTTTTTTGCTAGGTTCGATGAATGTGATGCGAAGAGAGATGAAGAAAATATTGGAGTACCGATCAAAATGCTGAGATGCTCATCAGCAGGATCAAGACGTCATGAAAAAAGTCTCTCAAGTCGTACATCGTTAAGCGCATGAAGCATCTCCTTGAGCACAAGACCACCAGACTACTTCACTACGGAAATGCACAACGCACAAATGAGTACAGGTACCGATCAAAAATCTCCCAGCTACATCGCCTTTTCAATTCTTACATTCCCCCAGTTAGATTGCGTTTCGCCCCCCCCCCCCTCCCCCGCCACAGTTCAAACGCTACCACAGATAGACACAAAAAACACATCCAGGTCATCATGAAAGTCGAATCTTCAATAACCAACAGCTAAAATGTAGCATGTACGAGTAAATGTAAACAAGTCCCTTCAAGATGGAAGTCTAATTCATGTATGTAGTTATAATAATACACTTACTTTTCGTCTTAGTAGTCGGGTCCCGTCTAGATCGTTTGTCTGTTGGAGGGGCAGATGCAGGAGCAACAGGAGCTTTCCTTTTGAGCGCAGGCTTAGGCGCAGGCGTCACTGGTGTCTCTTTCTTAGCAGGCTCCTTTTTCGCACTGGTTGCAGCAGTTGGTGTTGCGGCAGGTGACGTTTTCTTAGCTGGAGCAGCTACTGGCACTGACTTTTTGGGTGCAGGCGCTGGAACAATTTTTCTTTTAGCACCTTCTCGCCCACGTGCAGGAAGCTTCTTAGAAGGTTCAGGAGTAGGTTTGGCACGCTTGCTCGCATCAGATCTACTAGCAGATTTTGAGACCTTAGACGATTTTTTCTGTTTCTTCTTTCGTTTCTTCAGCTGTTCTTCGTTACGATAAAGAGATAAATCAACTGAAACAAGCAAGAACTAAGTTTTAAAATTTGCTATTTTATGTTATCTTGGTTCAATGTTCTCTCTCTCCATAGATACCTACCAATAGGAGACCACTTACAATGGTAAACCTACAAAACTAAGTGATTTTTTGTATAAAGTAAGTACCCTTCATTACTTACGTCCATCTGGGTGTTCTTCAGTAATCGTGGATTCATCAGCGACTACGATGCCTTTCTCTACATCAATGGCTCTTTTCAATATACTGTCCGTTCTTTTGGCTTCTACTTCAGGTAGCTTAAATTGATCTTTTCCCACGCGCTGAAGATTCAAATTCGTGAGGATGCAATCAAACTCTGTAAAGATTTAAAAAAAAACCTGATAAATATACTAAGAACAATATTAACTGCTAAAAAATATTCAGAAGCTAGTGCTGATAAAATATGAGTAAATTAGTAATGAATAAGTCATTGATTGACCATCTATAACTTGAGAAGGATAAGATCAAAGCAAATACAGGGTGAGTCATGAAGGACGGACGGTTTTTGAAAAATCAGTACATCGTTAATTTTGCTAAAAAAAAAAAATTTATTTGTTATTACCTAATAGGTTCTCATAGTGCTACCATTTCGTAAAATTAATGGTGGAAAACAACATCTGGCAGGAGATGGCCGTTTTCATTGATACACTGCTGTAGTCGCTCACAAAAGTTTTCCTCCACTCTCACCAACATCGCTGTCAATTTGAGCAACTTCCGCTCGAATTGCAACCTTCAAATCTTCCAGTGTACGGGGTTTGTGGTCGTATACCCGTCCCTTGAGGTGACCCCACAAGAAAAAGTCACAGATAGACAAGTGGGGGGAACGAGGAGGCCAATGAATGTCGCCAAAACGGGAAATGACGCGATGTGGGAAAAGTCGGCAAACAACATCCATCGTCGCTCTTGCTGTGTGGGCTGTTGCCCCGTCCTGCTGAAACCCCACCCGTCGGATAGGGACCCGTTTTCTGCGTAGTGCAGGGCTTAGAAAATTATTTATCATGCGTATAGCGCTCTGCGTTCACAGTAACAGTATCCCATTGTCATCTTCAAGAAAGTAAGGACCGATAACAACTGAACTGGCTAACGCACACCGTACAGTCACTTTGGGACTGTGCAAGGGTATAAGACCACAAACCCCGTACACTGGAAGATTTGAAGGTTGCAATTTGAGCGGAAGTTGCTCAAATTGACAGAGTGATGTTGGTGAGAGTGGAGGAAAACTTTTGTGAGCGACTACAGCAGTGCATCAATGAAAACGGGCATCAACTGCCAGATGTTGTTTTCCACCATTAATTTTACGAAATGGTAGCACTATGAGAACCTATTAATAACAAATAAAATATTTTTTTTTTTAGCAAAATTAACGATGTACTGATTTTTTAAAAACCATCCGTCCTTCATGACTCACCCTGTATATACATGATGGTAGAAACTGGAAAAAATACCTAATGGACATTTAGGAAGTAATGGAATCCCAAAATTAAAACTATACATTTACCTACCCAAGAGGTAAATTCAAAAGAGCTTACCTGTATGATCATAGAAATCGGGAGAGTAGTTTTCACCGTTGGGATCCTGAGACAACCACCTGATCTTGATTTTTGAACTGCTTTTATATATATTTTGCATCGCTTGACACACGTAAAAACTACCTTCTGGGTTCCTCACGGCTAGGAATTCATTCCTAGAAACATACACAAAATTCAAATAAGAAGAAAAAATCCTATTTGATTAGGTAAGGGTTTCACAGCACGAGTAAACTACTGAATCAAGATTCGAATAATTTTCATACAAAAAAATTATACTGGTAGTAAATGTCAAAATAATCGTTGAGGGATCTTTGAAACAGAATTATTTAGCAGAATGTTGGCATTTTAGAATTCTAACAATAGAAATTTAATATCTAAAATCTGCTGAAAATTTTGTACAAGGTGACAAAACAATTCCTTTTGAAAGTGTTGGCTAATCATGAAGAGCAACACAGTCAGACGAATTGAGGAAGGTTGGTGAAGCTTAGCTCCTTCCGAAAAGAACCTACTTCAAGGTTACCCGCAATGAATTCATTAATCTATTACACGTGTGATAAATTGATTTACTTTTGATTTTCTGAATATGCGCATTCAACAGACACCATAAATATAAGCAGTTTTCAACAGCTAATGTTTTTAGTCTTAAACTATGAGGTTATGAGGTCTTATCTACTGGAATATTCAAGCGATACGAATGTAGAATATAAAAGGAAGTACAGAAGGATTTCTAATCCTATTTGAGTAAACTGTTGCTAAGACTGCTGCTACAGTGTTTCTGTTGGTAAATGTTTTATTCTCCACCCCGCTAAATCTACCAAACGTTTCAAAAGCCTAATAACCCTTATCTTCATAATTTAACAAAATAAAATTAAGGTATGCTTTGTTAAACATACTTTTGAAACTTCAAACTTGTGAGTTCTGCGTGGAATTCCATTCACGCTCATGGAACCGGGGGCTCCCAGATTAAATTCAGTTCATGATTCACAATGAAAAAATACAATGCCAACCATGTTGAAATAATATATTATTGCTCTTAATAAAGCTACATCGCATATGATTGGAGCGGAGCAAATTGTTCGCATTATTCACCCAACCACAGCTGTGGCCATATAAGTAAGTTTTGAATAGTTGTATGTCTATTTTTTCAACACCAACAAAATTCCAACCTGTTAATTTTATAATTTTTTTCTATTAACATTTAATTAAGTGATATAAGTACTTTAGTTGTTCTATAAAGAGGTTGCTTATATAACCAACTGACAGGAGAAATGTCCAGAATGCACAAAAACCCGTTTTTCGGGTTAAATTTTACAAATTTTGACGGGGGGGGGGGGGGGGGTTACAGTATGGGGGCTTCCAAATGATTCTTGCCCCAGGGCCCCCGAGCTTGTAGTTACGGCCCTGTGCCTTTTAAACTCTACGTTCCTTCATGAGACTCACTAATTTTGACTTAAAATGCTGAATTTTGGTCAGCTCAATGACCCGAAGCTTCATTGGCCAACCCAGCTCCACTGTTGAGTAGAATGGATTAGGTTTTAGCAACCTTTGGCAGTCAATGAGTGTAAGCCTGAACAAGAATCTGGTAGTGGAGAAGCATCACGGTAAGTTGAGGCAGCCATGCATACATAAGAATGATCATAAGTCGGTTTAGTCCATTCCTTGGGGGATACCCGGATAGTATACCTCAGAAACTAGATAATACCTAGTGGGAAGTGCCTACTATGGAATTGCCAGGTTGATAAGTTTATATCGAGTGGGATTAAAAATTAAAAAACAGTTTAAAATTATTTATCAAATAAAAACCTGTCAAGATGAAACCTCGTAAATAGTAGACAGAAATATTTTGGAAAGTTCCTATAAAAAATATTTTTATAAAAATTGTAATAAAACAAATCAACTGACCTATAGAACACGATCAGTTTGTCTTCCTGTGGCTTTGCAGGTGTTTTGTCGATTTTATTGATTTTCGCAATCAAGTTCAGCTCAGGGATCGGGCTCTGATAAGGTTGGGTGGGAAGTCGCTTTCTTCTGGGTTTGCCATCACTGTCTTTGTCACTGGGGGTTTCTTTAGCTGGCGTCTTTTTCTCTACATCGGAAGCTGGTTTAGGCTAAAAACAAAAATAAAATAAATTCAATTAATATACCCAACTGAAAAACATACACAAAGTTCCGTTTAGTAAAGGTATGACATGACTTTTTAAACCCACTAACCATCACCTGTGATACAACGAATACACATTATGAAGGAATTCCTAACATTAAAAATATGAAAAATGAAACAAGCTGATTCACTACGGTGATTGTTCCAATGTTTCCACTCAAAGACTGATTTGAAAAATAATCAACATCTGTCCAGTGTAACACAAAAATGTTGTAAAAACTTACTTTAGTTAAAAAAAAAGAAAGATTCAATCTAAATTATTAATTTGCAAACGAAAAAAAAAAAAAAAACTAACCTTCGGTGTACGCTTTGGCTTGGTTTGTGGCAATGTGGAGGGCTCTGGCGGAGCTTGAGATGCAGCAGGTTGGGATGGCTGTGACGATGGAGCTTCCTGAGCTGCTGGAGCAACAGAAGGTGCAGGAGTAGCTGCGAGAGGCTGTGTTGCCTCAGCAGCAGTTTTGGCCTGTTCTACAGGAGGGGCAGGCGGGGCAGGAGGTGTTTCCTTGGCTGGAGCCACAGGTGGCGGTGGTTGGACAGGTGCCGGGGGCTGCTGGACAGGCTGAGGGGCTTGGGCAGGACTTGTTATAGCTGCAGGTGTGGGAGCAGGCACTTTAATAATCTCTACGGCCGGTTTTGGAGCGGGAGGTGGTGCCTGAGCAGCATCTTTGATAACTGGTGGAGGTCCTAAAAATGAAGGTGCAGGGGCGGCAGATTGAGGTGCAGATGAGCTCTGAACAGCCTCAGAAGGAAGGGCTGCTGGTTTTTTCTCTTGAGCTCGCTCTGGAGGTGCTGGTTTTGGTTCCCGACTTTCAGCTGGGCGAGCTGCAGCAACATTTGCCATTCCAACTGAAAAAGTAATAAATACTGGGTCATATTTATGCTTTTTGCATTATTATCATTATCATCATTCTATCAAAAAGTTTGAAAAGTCGAATATTGAGTGATAGATAACAGTCATTACCTATTCATACCTATTATGTTTACCTAGTTAGATTAAATCCCAAAGATTAATTACAAATCAAAAGATGCACAATAGATAATTACAAGATCAAAAGATCTCTAAAGCTAACTATACAATTAGAGATACGTATATACTGGCAACGAGTACCTCCTTCGGGAATGGAAGGTGGCACTGAAGCCACCTGAGTAACCAGGGCTTCCTTATGTGGCTGTGGAGGCTCTACAGGAGCTGTAGAAGGAGGAACCACGAGTGGCAGTGACGGCTGGGACATCGGGATGCCAATTGGCATTATCGTGAGGCCTGGTGCCATGGGCAATCTGATCTCTGGGAAAGCAGGCACCTCAGGCGCAGCAGGTGCTGGAGTTGGCTCAACTGTATATGAATTACCTCCTCCTGGAGCAGAAGCGCTTTCAATTTTTGATGGTCCCAAAACCTCACCCTTGCTGCCACCTGAAAAATAAAAATAAAAAGGTAAATATTTTGGCATAGTGTTTTATTTGCTCATAACTCACATCCACCATAACAACATAGACAGGTATCAAATTTTTCAATTCTTTCTTCCTAGACACTTTCATGACCTTTGTTGATTTTTTATTTATTTTCTTTTGGTAGGTGACATCGTTGAGTTACATTTCGATAATGCACCTTATACTTTGATAAGTAATTTTTGATGGACCAGTGTTTGGCGTAGAAGGGCTACTCATTACAGAAATATTAAACCTTTGTGTAATAATTTGCAGCGTTTTTTCCTGATGTACACATTTGAGGGAAATGGTAGTACAAGAGCTTTTTAAAATCTCATAAATCATTAGTTCTTCCCCTTCATTCTAGATTTTGTTATTCTTTTCACTCCGCTTGATTTTTAGACTGGTAAAAGTTAGTTATACATTATTGGCTTAAACGTGTGATTTTGAATATTAATGTTATTGGATGGAATATTAATAATACTGCATTTTGGAAAATTAATTCCTTCAATAAGTTTTTGTGGAGCGTGAAACATTACTTTATTATTGTATTGAATTTAGTTACCATAATCCCCTATGTACTATGTAAGTAATCATAAAATTGGAGGAGTACTCACCAAAATTGGACTTCAGTCACACAATAAAAGTTTTTTAAAATTCTTATTACATTAGTGTAGACAGGCTTTAGTAGGAACTACTAATACAAATCGTAGTTTAGGAAGATGGGAATTATTAGTGAACTTACTTGGTAGATTAGGCAAATGTGACGTGGGCGGGAGAGCCGAACCCGATGTTTCAATTGACACAGGAGGATGAACAGGCTCCTGTGGTTGATGAGGGAATGGTACTGGAGGCTGAGAAGCTTCCATTCCATTGGCTACTCCAGGAGGGGGCTTTATTCCTAGAGGCTGTGGTACCTGCTGAGGGGCCTGCTGAAGAGTATTAGGAGGCTGCTGATTCATCTTTTCAGGAGTCCTGGGGATCGGCTGAACTGCTGGCACGCTGGTTTTATGCTCGGAAATAAGACTCAAAGGCATCAGCCCCGAAGGCGGCGATGATGCACTCATAGCGCTCATACCTATAACAGGAAGATTTTACACATTTATATTTCAACAAACATCATCGGTTGGAGGCTTGAAGGGGCAAAAGCTTTCGATGCCTTGGCAATTCTGTATCAAATGAAAATTTTAGAAGCTACACGTGTGTATGGTTTCCCCTTGCTGCCCAGACCACAATTCTCAACCGATTTTCGAGATTCTTTCTTTGTTCGATCCCAATTTTAGTCTAGTTGTGCAAAAATCCTAGGAAATTTCGGATTTACTGTCAAGGTGGGGGGTGGAGGGGATAATTCCCGATTTCGTCAAGCGCTGCCCAAGCTACAAATCTCTATCGATTTTCGTGATTCTTATTTGTTCTATTATGAATTCAATATAGTTTTTCGAAGTTGGTCAGGATTTTCAAATTTCGTCAAGAGAGAAGTGAATGGAGGGGTAATATTGATAAACCATGTTGTTTTCACTATACTCGTCCGATTTTCGTGATCCTTTTTTTGTTCAACTTTGAATTTGGTCTAGTTTTGGAATATGTAACGGAAGTTTTAAATTTCGTGATGGAAGGGGGTGAATGGAGGAGGTAATAAGAATAAATCGTGATATTTTTACTATATTCATCAGGCTAGTTATATTATTTCGCGACTGTTTTTATTGTATGTTCGATCCAAATTTTAGCCCACTTATGCAACCTCGGAAATTTCAAATTTACCGTCGGTGAAGGGGTGAAATGGTGAAGGGGGAGATTCCGAAAAATCATGATACTTTCATTTTTTTATTTTAATTCTCACCAAAATGATATACAATCCATTCATAGGAACGTCCCTGTAATGCATGCATTCATACCAATATGTTATTTTTTTCTCAATTTTACCCACGGACAATGTAGGTACAGTTAATGTAATATTGAGAGTTCAGGATCATCAATATAATTTTTGCTATTACTATGAATAGATTTCTGAGAAACAGAAGTAAACTGATCTATTCAGTGAATTGATACGGAGTGAATAATTTATTTAAAAGTTACTGAACCTAGCAATAAAGTGAAAAATTTATAATAAAGTTATTTTATTTAATTTTTTTAATTAAACCAACTGACTGCTTATGTTCTTATTTTACTTTAAAAACTCATATCATTTCAATTATTATTATCATTATTATTTTTTAATTTTAATTAATAATCATAAATAATAATAATCAATTACTGAAATTCTTCGGTTTACATGTTAGAATTTATACTTTTCAAGATTCATTTGAGATGTAGTTCAAGTTTTTGTCAAGATTTTGAACTTAAGAGTGGTGCGTATGGCGAAAGGGGAAAGTTCAATATTTTACATACTTAGTTACTTCACAAAGTATAGCGGGAGGAGAACAAACAAATATTTTATTGTGTTATTTAGTTACTTGCAGTTTTTGATTTGTAAATCTGTTACCTATATCATAAATAGAATAGGTATCGAATAGAATTGTTTGTCTAAACCTCCTATTTCATCTCAATACAAGAGTTTTTCAACATCAGTTTAACAAAAAATAATGTAATTAGTTTTCGGCATTTTCTGGTCAGATTGTTGGCAACCTTGATTGAACGCCAACATACTCCTAAAGAATGGTGAACAATGGAACCGTAACACGATTGGGAATACTATGCTCATTGTGCACAGACACACAATCCTTGACTTTCGAGAAACAAATAATGACGACACACCACAACAATTGGACTCAGGCAACTGGTACTTTAGTGGGGGGGTTGATAGATAGCTGTTTCCCCTCCTCTAGTATGTTACGAAATAAACGTACTAAATCACTCACTCAATATACTATTACACATCAGATTTCTTAAGATATGAATTAGTAATTAACTCCAACTCACTCTTGCAGCAGCCCTGGGAACCAAACAGTTTAGAGGGGAGAGTATGAATATCAGATAGACAATATTTTGATATCTAGAGTACCTACCACCAACGAGTGATGGAGTGATAGGTAAAATCAAGAGGTATGGACTGACGAATTATAACCTTATTCTCCCGGAAATACTTGAAAGCTCAGTGATAAGGTAGTCGTGGTAACCACAAACTAAATCACTCGCGGAGAAGTCGCGGAAACCCATCTCAATGAAGAAAACGGAAGTTATTGAAGAACGTTGTCTATTTCCACGAAAACAGTTACAATGTTAGATCGATCTCGATTCTTAGGTCATCATCAGTAACTTAAAAATAACTGAACATACATTAGAAAGGACACAGCTTATTACAGGTTTGTTCCAGCGCCAGAGAACTTGAACGAGAGAACATGAATTAACAACAAGGGAACATGAATGAACACAACCAACTCACAACGAGAACCGAGGTTATGGGGATGAGTTGAGTTTTTATTTCATGAACTAATTTACTGTTTTAGCTCTTTTAATGGATTCAGAAAACCATAGATTTTGGGGGTGCTTAACTTTAAATTATTGCAAATTCATCTATGAGCACTTTGATTAAGTAACCAATAGATGAGACCATACTGTTAACATCAGTTGTTGTGCTATAAATATCATCACATGGTAACAATGAAGCACTCAATAGGAGGACAGGCAGTGAAATTCCTGCAAGTAATCACGCTAGGCTTGTTTCTCTGTCGACTAATGTTGAAAGAACAGAAGTGCATCTCATGGTGAGACACGCCAGGGAACGAGAATTTCTCATAATGATTGATGAGGATTGGAATAGAGGTGATAACTAAATCAATAGAGGATTGAGAGTTACCAATAAAGTGCGTAGGAATTTCACTTACAATTTTCAATTAGAGAGTGATATAAATCCTTCAAGGCATTTGATTGTGAATTACAGATTCTCACATCACAGTTGAAGTCACCCAGGAAGACAACTTAACTGACCTTTAATTTAAAGACCATCGCACCTATACATCCCCTACATGTTTCAATTGCAATACACCTGAACGGGGGGGGGGGGGGGGGCTCCGGGGGTCTTGCCCCCCGGCTGGACGTGGAGGCGAGTGAAGCGAGCCGGAGCGGCCAGGTTAATGTACAAAAATGTGCTACAAAAAACTACGTTTTTGACATTTTATGTCTTAGCTATAGCACATAAACTAAAAAAAGTCACGGAAATCGCTCACGAAAATATTCTGATGATTTCCGCTTACAACCGAGTCGTTGCTAGGGAAATGGTACTTCGTCGTTTTTCATCCCACAAAATTCGTTGACCATTCGTTCGAAAGCTCTCGATTTATCCAACCATATTATGTTAACTACCGCGAAGTGCGTGGCAAACAAGCTGAATTATGAGCATGGAATAATTGTGTACACTCAGGTGATCATTCTCAATAATTGATATTGTGAACATGATTGCAACCGCTTGTTTATTTCTGATGATTTTATTGAGCTTCGATGATTTGATTCATAGCAGGTGATCCGAATATTGCGAGAACGGTTTGATTTGTGAAGCGGTGGTTAAATCATTTTGATAGGTAATTTCTATACTTTACACTCTAGGAAGCTGTAATTTCTAATGTAGCCTCTTTACGACATTTACTTGACGAAGCCCAGAGTCCGTATCAGCTGAGTGGCTCTTAGAGCTTGCATACGAGTCTGCAACTAAAAACATGAAATGTCCCAATGTGTTTAACCTCTTTTTGGAAGTACCTACTTTGCTAATTACCTCTCTTAGAGTATTGTCCCAAGCATGAGGGGTATCTAATATCATTTGTACCCACAAGAAGAGTAATTCCTGTGAATTTCATGAAAGTCCCTGGAGCCATTTTGGTGAAAAGGCAAAAAAGTGCTGAAAACGACGTTTTTTCACCTATTCTGATTTTTTTAACCCCCTACAAATGATCATTTTAAGCTGAGTTTTCTACAGTTTTTCATCAATCTTTTGAATATCAGTCTAGTTGAAGGGTTTTAAAAATATGAACTAAATAATAAAGAGGCTGAACCAACTCGCACCACAACCATGAGTCCTATTCATCATTGTGTAGACGGTAGACTATTTATATACTCAAAATACAGGCAACTTCCAAGTAATATGCAAGAAAGCGAACTCCCCATCTCAAAAAGTTAGCATTGAGGGCATTATTGGCGGGACGGAGGTAAAAGTGGGACTGTCAACCGAAAGCGAATCCATCGTCATCAATTGCACCTCTCTATAACCGACAAAACCATCAGTTTTCTAGATAAGTCATTCATAGGCCGATTCCTTTCACTTCACTGCCCATTTGAATGTTATATAAACAACAAAGAAATTTTCATTTCACGGTTTGAGTATAATAAACAACATCAGCCTTCAGTAGGAAAATGCGATAGGTAAGTACACTAAAGCAAACAGGAGTTCAACACTCACATGTCAATAAACAGTTTATACATCTATTGGATTTTTTAGAGTTTACCAGCAGATATAAAATTAAATATTGCCAACGAGTGCTTTTTACTCGATAATGCAAATTTAATCGGTAATGTCCAACCTTTTAACTGTTCATCAATAAAGTAAAACTCAATAATTTACTATTCATTAACATGCTGAATGCAATAGGTAGGAATCATAATGAATAAGTAGGTCGAAAACAAGTCGGGAACAACAACCTGGGAGTGAACGTGATGGCTCAGCGAGCCCTTGTCGAGGTTAGAAAAGGTTTGTCCTGAATTTTAATATGTATAACTAAAATTTAAACATTCAATGTAAATAGAGAACTGGTTTTGACGAAGAAACCAGGAGAAAAGGCTGCCGGATTGGAGTAAAAACTACACCTAGGATTCTAACGATGAGCGGTGGAATGCAGGGTGGTGGAAGGGGTGGGGAAGTACATAATCGGTATCGGGGGGTTGACGAGGAAGTCGAGTCTTATTTACTAAAACTATTGACTTGGTGAGCAAAATTGCGAATCGAGGGGAAATCCGATTGCTGAGAAAGATAATTAGAACGCGAAAACCGGGGCAAAACATAAAATAAAAGCTGACGTAAGGTGCAGAGGCAAGTAGGGTACCGCCGAGGCCTTGAAAATTTTAGAAATATCTCAAGGAGCCGATATACGAAGGAACTACGGTAAACCGTTTGAAAATGAGATGAAACTTCGAAAATAACGTCCTCAAAGTACAGTTTGATTATTATAAATACAAGGTAGGGATATAGAGACTCGTAGAGAAAGACGGTTGGTCAATAATGCCCTCGTAGCCAAGGAATATTACGAAAGAGCAAAACAAACCTCAATTACCTCGGAAAAGCGGAGATGTAGGGGCGCGACTACACCCTTGAAATTGATCTCAGAAGTTCGAAGAGTATCTCAGGCACCAGTACAACAGGCAAATCACGGTTCACGAACTGTGTTTTACAATCAAATCCGGCCGAAAATCAACCTAATCCCACACAACAAATAACAAATCCGCCATTATGCCTCGATGGCGTCCTCTCGGGGGCCCTGGGTTGTTTCCTGTTTGTGACGTCATTCGTCCCCCCCTTTTTGAATCAATATACATCTTCAGAAAGTGTTTTAACCTCAAAACAAATTACGAAACGGATATTAATAGAGAAGTTGGTCATTCTCATTTACAATTTGTGGAAAATGGAAGTATTGAATAGATCGGCATTTCTACTAAAATCTAGAAATGCCCGGAACCGTTGTGGTGATTCCAGTTGTTCTGTTGGATAAGCTGTTTAAGGAACCGAATCGGGAAAAAATAGTTCTCGCGCAGGATAGCGAACAGAACCCCTGTCAAATAAAAATAACTGATAAATAACAGCTATAATGTATAATTTATTATGAATGTAAAAGATCATGAATGAATCTTATTTTACCACGTGAGTGACCTTCTGTGATCACTTCCTAGCAGTCTTTAGGGTTTATCCGTGCAAATTGCCTACTGTGGTAATGAAGGCGTCGGTATATGTAAGTTTATGTTTGAATACATTTGAATAACGGAAAATGTATTTTCCATAATACGGAGTTCCTACCGACTCGAAGAAGTTACGGACATCTGAATACTCCCGTAGGGTAGGGCAATCAAATTCGAAGCTAGCAAGAAAAATCTACAATAATATCTAATAAAATATAATCTACTATAATTATAGTTCCCCGTATTTCCAGTAACGGTAGGTGGTTTTAAGGAATCTTGAAATCACATTAGGTGGGTTTACGAATCTTGAAGTCACGTTAAATTCCTGTCATCGTCTTCGCGCCAGTTTTGTTATCAATTATCAAAACGTTAGTATATAGTATTTTTGTAGTTCTATTCTTGAATGATTTACTTCATTCTCAACCTACCTACGTTTTCTGTTTCAAAATTTCTGTGGTTTGTAATTTTTTATCATGTTTTTCAACGTTTTCCACTTGTGAGGACTCGAGATTTGCGCTCGGGAAGTTCTGTATGTTTGCTGAACTGCTGAGCTGCACTTGTGTGTTGGGCCTTGCTTAAGCCGCATTTTTAGGGAGAAAAAACTTTGGGGTATTATACTGAGAAAACATTATTTAAGTTATACTGAACAGAGACTAAAATTGAAGTTATGAGAGGTGTATAACTTATAACAGCAACGTGGACGAAAATACTATCACAGGTCAATGACTGTTTAAGGTCAGTTTCCCTAACAGTCATTGACCTGTGATAGTATTTTCGTCCACGTTGTAGTTACACACCTCATAACTTCAATTTTAGTCTCTATTCAGTATAACTTGAATAATATTTATAGCTAATTTTCCACAATAAAGGAGTTAATGCATTTCACCCCATGAATGAACACTATTTCCTAGTGAATGAACCCTGAAATTCCAGTTAATGAACACTCCATTCCCAGACACATTTGCTGGTACCTATCTCTTGGTTCTTTGAAAAAAATCATCAATCGAGCAACGTAATTAAAAAAAGAAAAAATCCATTATATTAGCTACCAACTATAGGTATGCAAGCATAAAATAGTGTAGAAAAAATGTGATCGAACAACATCAATTTTTATTGTAGGAACATTGAACATAAAAAATGAACGTAACTAAGTTGAATAATATGAGGAACATCATTTGGAAATATTGGCACATAGGAATCTATACCAAATATCGACCACAATACTATATGGACTTACTGGTAAGTGAAAACTGTTAGGTATTTAAAAAAAAAAAAAAAAAAAAAAAAAAAAAAAAAAAAAAAAAAAAAAAACGAAATAAAACATTGGGGGTATTTAGGTATAAAAATAAAGTGAAAAACATCACTTTGGTTCACAACAATGCTCGGTACTTCAACATGCTTCACAGTTAAAAGCCCCTCTGCCACTGCATGAAGTGCAGTTTTCATGCCACCACATATCACATTTAATCCAGTCTTCAGAAGCTGGCTCTACATAAACTTCATCACAGCCAGGACAAATAAAATCAGGAGTGCCTGTCACTCTCTTCCTCCTGTCCTCTTGGCTAATATCACTACAACTAGCAGATATATCTCTGCAGTAAATTTGCGATTCACAGTCTTCTTTTTTGAAACAGGTTTTTTAATTTAATTGACAGTCTTTTCGTTTTGCAGTCTTTGTTTCTCTAAACGAGCATTCTCTTTATCCAACATTTTCTTCCTTTCAAATTCAACCCATTCCTTCTTGGAAAAAAAAGAGAGGAATTGATGGCTTTGGCGGTTTTTTTCTCGTGTTTATGGTGTTTTTCTTTCTTTGTGGTTAATTCTTCGAAAAAAATATGTTTCCCCCAGGCATTCTTGAAACCTTCTGCATCACCTTCGTTAGGAGCACTTGAATTTGCTTGATTGCCTAGTTCAGAAACGTCCTGCTGTAACAGCAAGGACTTCTTCTATAGCATCAATGACAAGTTGAGCCAAAGTTGAAATATTTTTTGATGAGTTTGGCACAGTGGATGTAGCATCACACGTCAGTAGTGTCTCATCATTGATGCTATGTGCAATAAACTCAGTGAAGCTGGAGTTTCCACAGTCAGGTCCCACTCCTAAATTTACGACTTTTAGAAGAAACCCGTTGCATGTAGAGGAATTGGGAGAGATATGACGAGTATCATCATTACCATTAGATACAAGGCAGTCAGACAAATTTTTTGTACTATTTTGTGGAGAGTCGAAAGGCGAAGGTGTATCATGTGCAGATTGGTTCTTCGAACACAAACTCCATAATATGAAGAGGCTCCCGTCCTTTCCAAAATCATAAGAACCATTGTCCTTGTCATTAAATTCTTTTAGTTTTTCTTCTCCTAAGAAACTTTCAATGTCTCGTTTTGTTTTGGCTTAATAATCAGCAGTAAATGGTGAATTTGAAGAACTATCAGGCATTTGGGAACTTTTCGGTGAATCTGCTTGTAGTATTTCATTTCTTCGGACGGAAATGCACTTGGAGAAATTAATAGCAGACATATCAAGGGGAAACAACCCACATGATCTAAATTCGTTTGTTATCACATCTTCCTTTATCGAGACAAATGCAGATGAATAGACAACCACAACCTAACGCCAATGTGAAAATAATGGGTGTTCATTCACTGGTGTAGGTTCCTAATGAATGAACACTCCGTCTCTGTTCTAGAAAACCCTGTTCATTTACTGGATAGGATAGTTATTTAAACAAGCTGTGGCAAAAAATCAACAGTTTACTTGTTTCTTCACTAGGGAAACCTCCATTCGATTCAAAACCGTGAAATAAACCTCCAGCCAGTGAATGAACAGTCGTTCATTAACTGGTTGGAGGTCATATATTAGCTCCCACAGTATGAACACTCAACAAAACATATCATATTCAAAAATATTTTCTTCTACCTAATTATTTCTCTCAAGAGAAACATATCAGCTACAATAATAAATCATGACATTGACTAATTTAGCATTTTACTTACTTCTAAACACTAATCCCCAAGTAATGGCAAACTCCAGTTGTTACCCCCAGAAACGTTCTTAGAGACCGACCTGTTGATAACAGCGAAACCGAAGAAGATGGCTGACTTCGTTTTATCTAATGCTTCACCCTGCTATCTATGATATGTTGATGGAACTAATGAAAAAAAACCATTTTCACCAGGGTGCATCTCAAGCCTTATTATTCTCGAATAACCTCGTACTGTTCATTCACTGGGGGGAGTTCATTCACTGGACGAGTCACCCTACCTAATGTTTTCTCAGTATACCCAAAGATGTTTAAAGTAGATAGCTACCCTACTAAAGTTCTATGACGAGGATTTGAAATAAGCGTCCGAATACAGTTTTCCAAGTCCTGAAGATGTAATATAAATATTTCGAAACGTCAGCCTAGAATGGACTTTTCATTAACCTACCCTCCAGAAACCTGGAGTGTATCCGTGGAGTATCGTATGGGTACCGCTGCAATCGTGTATAGTATCCATGCTGTGAGCCTTCCTTTTCTCTTCTTCCATGCCAGAGACGCTCCTGTTGACATGTGATAGTTGTTTATGTGATAAAGCGTGAATACCGTGATAGGAACAATAGAAATTAAGTTTTAGTTTTATGGAATTATTTTCTGCGATTCATATATTTTTTAGGTAGGTAGAATACCTCCAGTTAATTCTTATGCTTACGCTTCTTGAACCTAACTCCCACTGACAAAATATTAGGTTAGGAGTCTCCTGCCTGGCTGGTAGGTAGGTGTGAGTATAGTATAATATCGAACCTGATACTCCGAACTATACCATTCTACTGTAACAAATTATTTTGCGAATTCCCGATATAAATATACAGTGGTAGGTACGTAGATACGTACAAGACTTTTCAGTTGCTTGACCTCTGTGGATGTGGCTGTAACCATCGAACCAATCAAAAGGTATGAAATAACACGTAGGCAGAAACACCTGTAGGTGCATCTTTGTTAATTTGGATGTATAATTATATTGTATTTTTATTTAAGAAGAAAAGACAGAAAATGTGAATATGTATTGACGTCCAGGCCTGTTGTGGGGGCGGGGGCACTGGGAAATTCCGTTAGACGGACCAGATTTTCTTTTAAAAAGTTGAAAAAGGAAGAGGAGATAGAAAAATGAAAATAGAAGGCGGGTTAATGGGTGACAATTCCGTGTAAATACTCTTTCGGTGGAGGCTATTGGTCATTACGTATAGGGGAAGGAGTTGTACCTTGGGACAGTTTTGGAACAAATATTTTTATTTCTACTTGGATAAGGTTTTAATTAGTTTTTTACATAATATTTTAAAGCCCTGCTAAAAGAGAACACACCGACATCTAAGAATTTAAAATCGGTTATATAATAAGGGAGAAAAAAAATATTTTTCATACCTTTGCAATGTATCCCAAGGTACAACACCAAGTTGTACCTTGGGATTCATAGTGTTGTACCTTGGGACACAAAACGTTGTACCTTGGGACAAAGGAAAAGAGTGGAATAGACTTCAGTTTACCAAATAAATCTATTTAATGAATACTGAAGTACAAAAATTAGAACAACAATCTACAGAAAAGGGTTTTCCAACTACAAGATTAGTCCATGGGCATATCATATGCACTGAAATCAACGGGAAACTTCATTACACGCTTCTGACGCTCAGAAGTCCCTGAAGTTGAAGGCGGAGGTAGTTTGCAAATGATCTCTTCCTCATGAATTTCATAGGGTGTTTCATCTCTTAATAGGAAAGTCTTCCTTCCAGTTTTGACAAGATATTGGGTTTCATAAACAATATCTGTTTTGTTTAACACTCTTGCTACGTAGAAGGAAATTTTCTTTTTGCCGGAAAGTTTAACTAAAACATAATCATTGGTTTTGATGTCACTGCACTCAATACTCTGATCTAAGGCTGTGTCCATTTCTTCTTCCAAAACTCCTTCTATTAACTCTTGCGTAGACAAAAAACAAAAAAAAATGTAGCATGCTAATAAAGCTAGACTGAGCAATCTATATTAACCGGCAACATTACAAATAAGTTAGCCTAAAATAAAGCCAACCAAACTTTATTAAAAAATAAGCTTTACAATATACTTGATCAAAAATGTTAAATGTGTTGTACCTTGGGACGTCTCAAGGTACAACATTAATTCTGTCCCAAGGTACAACACATTGCAAAAGAGAGAAACATGGCGGGTAAAAGTGTTCGAAGTTAGTTGAACAGCTTGTTCAACCACACCATTAGAAAGCACACATTTCAAAGTTTAATACAATGTCTTTATATTTAATAAAAGTTAAAGGAAGAAAAATAGAAAAAAACAACAATGAAACAACAAAAATTTACTTACCAATGACAGTTTATTCTTTTTTCCTTCTGCTTCTACAAAACTCACTTTACAGTTGCCAGTTACTCTACACCAACCATTAGTGGCAAGATGAAAAACTAAGACAAGTTAGTTTGGCCTGTCACCAACAGATGGCAGAGCAAGGCAGTTTGTCCCAAGGTACAACTGTCCCAAGGTACAACACTCTCCCCTACGCTTGTTTAAAACTCGTTGCAGAACAAGTTCAGGGCCCCTTTCAACCACTGAGGATCAAGAATTATCCCCGAGTTAATCCTGCTAGGTAGGTTTGTTCGAGCTGTCCACTGAACTTGCTTAGAGCTCCCACAGGCAAGCGCATTGAGCAAGGTGGTCATTCGAGCTGGCCAAATGGCAGCTCTGCCATCGTTCGAGCTGGCCCGCTGGGCTTGTTCTGAAGTGCTCCGAACTTGCTTAGCCTGCTCCGACCAATGAGGAAGAGCAACGTGCTCCGCGCATGCGATCTAATTAGCGTAGGATAACCTGGTTCAAGCCGGTTTCACATGGAGCGGTATGAACGTACAACCGGAAAGACGGAAGGCCGAAAAATCCAGTGGAGGGGACGGCGGAATGCGGCACGTTGTTCACATGAAACGGCACCTTGGTGAACGGAATCATAACCTTCCTACTGAAACCCTCTCTGATCTGAAACCTCTACTTGAGGTTATCTACATTCCTGTCCAATGAGCTTGCGCAACGCTCAACGGAACGCGGCAACGGTATACAAATTTCTACCGCCGACTGACCATTCCGGCAACATGGCAGCCACAATCCTCAACTGTTGTTCCAACAGCCAATCACATTGCGTTCCGTCTCCGGACCGACCGCTCCATGTGAAACCGGCTTTATCCTTCCTCAAACCAGAGAACATTGAATAAAATACTGATCAGCACTGGGTACAAATCTAAAATCAACCCCCCTCCACAACTAAATACATGCAAATTTAGAATAGAGATAAAAAACCACAACGTACGATTTTTCCCAGATTCCTTTTTCTTCAACTTAGGCAACCATTCATCCTAAAACAATTGATAGTATTGAGATGGACAAATATATGGGGTTGGTGGTTATTGTCGACTGCATGATTTTTCAATGGTGTGACATACAATAATTCAATACTATACAGCAAATACGATAGAGTAGGTACAAGGGTGAATCAAATATAAACGAGACTTTTTTTTTTTTTAATTAATTTTGATTTTAAACACACAAACAAACAGTTTATTTTTCTACATAATCTCCTGATTTGGAAACATATTTTTCCCAGCGTACAGGTAATTTTTTAATTCCATTCACGTAAAAAAGAGTCAGGTCGTGTTTGTAGACAATTGCGCACATATTATGCTTCAACCTCATCATCGCTGCTGAATCTTTGCTTTCCCAAAGCTTCCTTGAGAGGACACATGGAAGTCGCAGGGAGACAGATCTGGACTGTATGGAGGGTGTTCCAGTATCTCCCAACCCAGTTGCTCCAATTTTTCTCTGGTCAGGGCTGCTGCATGGGGGGTGAGCATTGTCATGGAGAAGAATCGCGTTTCACATCGGAAGGTCTCGTCTTTCATGGCGATATGCAAGTCTGACCTCTGTCAAAATGTTGCAGTAGTATGCCGCAATAATTGTTTTGCGCTCATGCAAAAAATCAAGGTGTAGCTGGTAAAAAAAAGGTAGCCAAAACCTTGCCAGCCGATAATCGTGACCTGGCTTTCACTGGTCCAGGTTCTCCTTTCTTCCTCCACTCCATACTCGCTTGTTTATACTCAAGGGTGTAGTGATGCACCCACGTTTCATCACAGGTGACAGTGTGAGAAAGGAATGGGTCTCCTTCTTCTCGAAATCGTACAAGAAGACGCTCACACACCTGAAAACGATTCAATTTCTGGCCAACTGTGAGAAGGCGTGGAACCCACCTGGCACACAACTTGCGATACCCTAGCTCCTCTGTGAGTATAGAGTAAGTGCTTCCATAACTTATTCCAACCTCAATTGCAATATCCGAAGTTAGTAGACGCCTATCACCATCAACAAGTTGGTGAACACTGTTGATGTTGCCCGCTGTAATGCTGGTGCGGGGTCTGCGGTCATGGCTCTCATTTTCAACACGATCACGACCCTCCACGAACTGTTTATGCCAAGCAAACACTCTAGCTCGTGACAGTGTCTCTTCCCTGAACTGCGCAGTCAATCTCCTCAAGATTCCAGCCGATTTTACATCTTCTGCAGCTAGAAACTTAATCACAATGCGTTGTGCAACAGAGGGGTGTACCTCCTGCTTAGACATCGTCACGATGGTTACTGAGAGGGTCGACTCAGGTGCTTCCCCCACTCCAGACAAACCAACCCAACACCCCACAACAGGGGAACGTTCTTCCATCACTATTGCGCTCACTGGCCCAAAAGTCTCGAGTATATTTGATTCACCCTCGTACGTTCAATCTTTGGAGAATTCGTAAATCCTCCTAAATCATCCTGGGTACTTTTTTTTGTGTTATCCAGTTGGAGGAGCCTGAGGGTCCAAGGTTATGTCACTGGAAAGAATTGTGCAAAGTCTTAGCTCAGGAAGTAAAGCTGAGGACAAGAAAGACTGTTTGGAGTGTCGTCTGGTTGGAGGAATGGGGTGCATTGGGATTGGCTGCTACATCGCTGCACAGGCTCGTGGGACGACGGGTGTCAACAGAGGTGGACTCATGTTATTTGCCTCTGGATTCTTCATCATGGGTGCTCTTCGCCTTTCCTCAGTCGACTTCTTTGGTGCTAAGACTCCTCAGCCTTCCCTAGTTGATACTACAGGATCCTCTGCTATGAATCAATGAATCCCCTGAATTACAAACTGTAGAGAAATTAGTATTTAAAAAGGATGCTTATATAATTTGATTAATCTCGTTGTTATTCGATACCACGTAGCTAATATCACAAATCTAAAGAAAAGTACCGTGTATGTTTCTATTCCTATTCATGTCAGAACTGTGAAGATACCTACATGAACGTTGTGCTTGGTTTTGGTTCGAAAAATCTACAACAGAATTCTCGATACATTTACAGGTCAGCGATAAAGATAGTTAGTTGTGTTATGAATTAACCACACACAGTAATAAAACCGACTCAACAAGTCAATCGACTGAACAATCGATACATTTGTCGAGATTTTCTTTCAGGTGGACTCTTATTGTTTTAGTAATAATCGCGTACGATGAACGAGCAAGAGATTCTATTGACAACCTTGAAGACCTGTTTAGTTCCTTCACACAGCGAAGGGAACGACAGACCATTGGCAGCCAGCGATTTCCAAGACTTCACATCTACCATTGATGACCGGCTAGCTTCTGTGACCAGCATAGTGCTGAACTTGGACTCATCTTTTCATCTTGAAGATGACGCGGTTTGTCATCTGGTGGTTGTCTGCGGGCAGCACTCAGCTCATTCTTTTTGGACAACAGATCTATCAGTCGCCATGTCCTGCGAGATATTCGAAAGCGTCAATTCACATTTTCATGAACAACGGGGACACTCAGTTTTCCAGGATACGACAATCTTGAAGGTGACACTGAATCTTCTGAGGCCTTACTTGCTGAAGTCAACCTTCAAGTGTAATCCAGCAGCTGTAGCGTGTTTCCTGTGGTTCCTTAAACAAATAAAGGTAAGGATTCTAGTATCACAAATTCGAGTTGAACAGGGTGTCCTTCGGAAAGGTTACACCCCCCCCCCCCCCCCCCTTAATTTCCCCTGAATTCAGCGTAAAAAATTGGGACCAACGCCATTCTTCATAATTGTTATGCGTAGATCTCAGGAAAAATACTTTCGCGCGCGCCACCTGCTCCAGAAGTGGCGCAAATGACGTAAACTTAGTTTTCTCAAATGGGAACCCCCAGTTTCATGAATAACTTTAATATATATATTAAAAAAATCAATTGCTGTTCGTTAGACTCACTAAAACTCAAGAACGGCTGGACCGATTTTTCTAATTTAGGCCTTAAACTATTTGTGGAAGTTCAGAAAAGGTTTAAAAGCCTTAAAATTTAAAATCTGCCCCATAGGGGGTGTTTTAGGGGAGGAGGGGGAATGGGGTATCTTTGTTATCACTGAACAAACTGGGGACGTAATTGTCATGTTTGGATTACTACTTTTTTTTTCAAATTTTACCCACAATGGAGTGGGAGGGGGTGGGGGAGTTAAAGCATTTCGAACGTCACTGAACCAACTGGGGATCTGAGTTGTCGAATATGTTTGGAGTATTCTAAGTTAAATCACAGGCTACTTGAAAATTTTCAAATCTAACCCATAGAAGGGGTGATTAAGGGGAGGGGGGGGGGGGAATGGGGTCATCATCTTTCACTGAACGAACTGGGGATTTGATTGTCGAATAGCTTTTTTCACTTCCCCGCTTCCCCTACCCCACTAAACGGCCGTCGAAAATTCCGGAAAAATACTGGTTTCGTAGGTTTTCCTACGAGGAAGACGATGGCGCGATCGGATCGCGAAAAAAAGTATCGGGAAATGTGTCAAAAAAATGCGAGAGTACGGACCGTGTTTGGATTACTCTAATTCAAGTCAAAGCTTACTTTTTCAAATTTTTGAAATCTGACCCAGTGGTGAGGGGAGGGGGAAGATATTAAAGCGTTTTGAACGTCACTGAACCAACTGGGGATCTGAGTGGGCGAACCTATCAGAATTACTCAAACTTGGGTCACAGGCTATTTGATCATAATCAAGTCAACCTATATACAGGTATACCTTGCGAGCGAAGGAGCAACATCCCCGAATAAACTTTTCGTGGTTCCACGTAGTTTTATAAGATTTAATTTGTTTGTAAGAATTCCCAACAGAAAAAAGCGTCTGCCAAGTTGGGTGGGCAGTATAACTTCCTCAAGCGAGCGTAGCGACCAGCATCCCCTAATAAACTTTTCGTGGTTCCACGTAGTTTTATAAGATTTAATTTGTTTGTAAGAATTTCCAACAGAAAAAAACGTCTGCCAAGTTGGGTGGGCAGTATAACTTCCTCAAGCGAGCGAAGCGAGCAGCATCCCCTACAGAAGTTAAACCTACCCTTAGAGATCTACCGTTTGCGAGCGAAGCGAGCAACATCTCCTACATGTTTCAATTGTAATACATCGCATGTATACAGCCACACTTTGCGAGCGAAGCGAGCAACATTCCCTACATACCACACTTTGCGAGCGAAGCGAGCAACATTCCCTATATGCCACACTTTGCGAGCGAAGCGAGCAATTTAATGGGGGGTCCGGGGGGCTTGCCCCCCGGCTGGACGTGCAACGCACGGGTGAACCAGCTAGTCTATGATAAATATGATTGTACTATTAAATCGAATTCCGTTGATTACGTGAACAAAGTACCTACATCGTCCAAAAGCCAGCTATCCTGTTCAGCTACTTGGGAGTGAATGCAGTTGTCGATACTTTTCCGATTTTAAAGTAGGTACCTACCCTACCTGTTCTTTGTAGGCATCTGCATGTATATTTCGTACAACAAAGTTGTACGAACTAAATCACTCGCGACGAAGTTGTTATTGTGTTGTTGTCATCAGTAGATATTGTTTGTTACTGATGATGTCCTAACCGTCGAAATCGATTTAACATTTAACTCTGTATTTTTCGTGAAATTAGACAACGTTTTTGCACTAACTTTCGTTTTGGAACAAAGTTGTATCTGCCAACATAAAGATTCAGACACCGAGCAGGTTTGTGATTAAATAATACGATTTTTCACGAAAGCTGTTGTCAGTTCAATAGCAAATTGAGTAGCTAGTTGGTAGTTGAATTTTAGCTAGTTACCCACACAGATCATGGAAACGACGGTTTGATAAAGCAGGGAGGGCACTCAAAACGAACTATTCCACGAGGCCTGGTTAAGTAAACGCGATGTTGATAGATGAAAAATTGAATGACGAGACAAAAAATATAAAAGATGCCAAAATTGGGCACTCCCGGACGGTATAACCCATCCGAATACTAACTAACCAAGCCCGACGTTGCTCAACTTCAGTGATCAGACGAGAAACGATGTACCTGTTCAACGAGATGTGGGCGTTGGTGAATACAGTTTTTTCTGTTTACTCGAACCTAGCTATTCGATGCCTGTGAAGACAACTGATGAAGCAGAGTGTAAATGTAATATGTATTCAATCCTTTTCTATTCGATCTCGAATTCAAGAGAATTGTTGACATTGAAAAAATAAAGAGACTTTAGTGTGACGATAGCGTTTGGTTATTCGTGTACATGAACGTGTAGGAATACGCGAAGAGCTAGTTCTACGCGTTAACGGGGGAAAGTCGTACGGGAAGAACAAATATCCTCTAATGAACCATCTTTAGATTTTTTAAGTGCGCGTAAACGGACGCGATTCCGCTCAAAAAGCGCGCAATTCTGCTCTAAAATTGCAAAAATTGTGAAATACCTACTGATTTTTTGAAGATATTCAATTGCCACATGTAATACATACATTATTTTGTGGTACTTTTCGTGCTGAATGTTCATTTGTTGATATTTGCAACACCAACTTGGGAAAACACCGAAAAAACTACATTTTAGTGGGCTTTGTGCTGTATGGAAATGAGTACGAAAAGTGCAATTCGATTTTCCGGTGTTTTCCCAAGTTGGTGTTGCAAATATCAATAAATGAACATCATCACGAGGTTCAGCATGAAAAAGTACCCCAAAATCCGTTTACGCGCAATTGAAAAATCGAATGATGGGTCATTTCTTCATGAAGTTTCTCTTAGAATTAGAATCTGCAATAAAAATTGGGGGTTACCATTTAAAATAACGAAGTTGATGTCAATGCGCAATTGCTGAATTAAGGGGGGTGTAGCCTTTCCGTTGGACAGCCTGTACAGGTACCTACCAAATAATCGCCAGCTCTAATAGTCCCAATGTTTCACTTGTGATTTTTGCAGTCTCCATTCCTCGGTGAATGCTTGTCTGAACTCCTTCCATCTGCTCTCATAATCAGCGACGATTTCGAACCTCACAACATCAAGATTGGGTTCGATAGCCTCCGTCACATCATTGAAAATGTTGTAAGTGATTCAGAATTATACAAAAGTAAAACGTGGAAGAAAGAGGAAGATGAATGGGTGCTGATGAGAGCATTTTCCGAGATGATATTTTAAATTTGAACAAATTCTGTTCAAGTTGTCCATTACCTATTAATTTCATACACGAAGTTAGTTCCTACCTACTTACCGAATGTTCACTACTGCGGCCAGTTTATTGAATTGAGTAGGTATTTGGAAGTTATCCACACTGTATTGCATGAGTGAAAACCCGTCATGCACTAACTGGATTTCATGAGTTATCCTTTATAATTTTCATAATATACTTAACGTAAATTCCTATAATGAAACTAGGTGAGTACCTATATAATGAAAAGGTAAAGATTTATTTACGTAGTAATTGTTGATGGAAAATCTGGTCGAAAATTGATAGAAAATCCACTAAAGTTCTTTAGAGGCCTAAAGAACTTTCGATAATAAATTCAACGATACCAAAACGATTTTGGTGGGTTGAGCCAAACAGTTTCTATTTGAAGAGAACCATCATCAAAATCGCTGCAAATTATTACACAATGGTTTATTATTTCTGTGTTAGATAGCCCATCTACGCAGATCATTGGTCTATAAATTTATATTAATAACGCCTTATTAACTACAGCAATCTTGGTCGGTAAGAGTTTTAACGTAGCTAAGATTATATTGAGTTTGAATAAACGGGGACGCTTTTACCTATTGCTGAAAAAACGAGACCAATTTCTTTCCGAAAACAGAGGGCTAAATATTCTCTCCTGTTCACCCTAGGAGTTGAAATTTGATTGTGTAACCCAATGGGACATTAGGAGACGAATAAAATTACGGGTTCTTTCCCATTCAGCTTAGTGAGCTTAAATTCTCTCCTTTTAACCATAGGAATTTGATAAGGAGTCTCAGTAGGCCATTTATGACGAATGCAATGACAGGTTCCAACCAGGTCAGCTGACTTAGCTAAATTCCTTCCTATTCACCCTAGGAATTTTAAATTTTATAGAGAGCCTCTCTAGGACACTAAGAGACGAATGTAATTACGGGTTCCGAACAGATCAGCTGACTCAGCTAAAGTCCTCCCATTCAACCTAGGATTTTGACATTTGAAGGGAGTCTCTCTAGGACAGTCATTTAGGAAACGGGGAAAATGATTTGAAGTAATTTACGTTACCTCATGCGCAGAAAGGAGTAATGATTTGAGAAATAATCCCATCGAGGGCCGTCAGGAAGTCTGTAATGGGCTTATGTGATCCCATTGGTCTGGAATGGGTTAAAACGGCAACTACCGTGATATGAAGTGAACCCATACTGATCTTAAAGTGAGGGCAAATTATAGTAGGTAGGTACCTACTAGAGTAAAAGGTAGTTGGATGTTTTAGCGCATTGTTGAATATTTTAGCCGGCAATTTGTTTGTTCGGCGGCAACGTGCCGTGTACCTATTCCGTTAGTGTAAAATAATACCTAGATAATTTTTATTTCAAGTAGTTCTTTTTTAGGCTTTAGATCGATTGAAATGGTATGGCCAGGACGAGGTGATTCTTGATGCTTTGAAAAAAAGCCTGTATCAAACTGATCCAGAAATTGTTTCCAGTCAGCTTGAGTGTTACATTGGTCTCATGAAGAAATACGCGCTGCCATCCACATCTCTGAAAGTAAGACTGATTCAAATCTCTGTTGAGTGCTTCACATACTTGCAGTACCTACCTAGGTAGGTATATCACCTTTTGAGAGAGTAATTCCCTAGAAGAAGTATGGTACATAAGGTTACTCTTCTGTTTTCCAGGCTAATCAATTTGATGAAGTCATCAAAACTACCCTAGTCCACATGTATCTCGAAAATAAGTTGAAGCTGAAACGGATATATGCATCCAATATTGCGAACATGATTGAGGCCAGAGGTTTAGGAGTTGTGCGTCACCTAACTATGATCTTCAAAGTCTTAACTGACTGTACGTTGGAACCATTTACTTCTGCCGAATCTTTGAAGGTTTGATATTACAACGTAATAACAAATATACTTATGCTAATGCTTGGTTTCGGGTGAATAACAACCAACGGTGATGACAGAATGTGTTTGTCTACACAACCCTTCGAGCTGTGTAGGATAATTGAGGTGTTATCATAATTACATAGGTAGTTGTTTATACAAACATATAAATTATCTACGATATGCCACATTATGGTGTTTAATCTATAATGATTTTCTTGTGTAGGAACCAGTCTCTCCCATTGGGGTTGTTTCCCCAAGATGGGCTCCAACCTCCCCTACACCCGTACCCAAATTCCTCTCTAAACGATTGGTACTGTGTGTAGTACCTATGTATGTGTCTGTGTACACATGCATAATGTGCTCTACTGTCACCCTGAGGTTTGTGTACCTCCATACGCATACCTTGTGTGGTATTAATAATGAAAGTGTTTGGGTACACGTCCGAATTGTGCTCTACAGGCACCTCGAGGTACGCATACCTTGTGTGGTATTAATAATGAAAGTGTTTGTGTACACTTCCGAATTGTGCTCTACCGGCACCTCGAGGTTTGTGTACCTCGATGCGTGTCCCTTTTGGGACAATGTATTGGTGTCGCTACATAGGTAGCGAAAGGGTGAGAGCTTATCAGTAGGGGGGATGAAAGAAGAGGAGTGGGGAGAGAGGGAAGGAGAATAGGTAGGGGTCAGAGGACAGGATGAAGAGAGAAGAGGACGAGAAGAGACCCACCATTGGTGAGTCGTATTCGTACATACCATTTTAATAGATTGCTTCAACACAATTCTATTCTCTCCCTTGCGTAGGGACTACGCACGGTTGACAATGGATATACATTGTCCCAAAAGGGACACGCATCGAGGTACACAAACCTCGAGGTGCCGGTAGAGCACAATTCGGAAGTGTACACAAACACTTTCATTATTAATACCACACAAGGTATGCGTATCGAGTTACACAAACCTCGAGGTGCCTGTAGCTTATCTGACACCAAAAGCTTTGGTGTTCCCCTTGTTGCCGCAAACCTACGGAAGGCTAGCAAAAATTCAGCAGATGACAAATCATTTACGACTTCAATAGTGTTTTATTTGTGGCCCTCCTGGCCTTTTTATACAGTTAAGTCTGGGTGGGATCTCCTCACACATGGGCGTAGGCAGGATTTAGCCCGGGGGGGGGGGGGGCCCCCCCCCAAGAGCTATTGTATATAAAGTATGTGAGTGCGTATTATAGCAAACGAAAGGTACAAAGTCTGAACTCCGAGAAATAATTTTCATGACATATCTTTATTTATATATTTTACATTATTTCATTATACAACATAGGTACTACGAAACAGCAATGGACAATTTTTAGGACAGCATCAGTCTTCTGGGGTTGCTGGCAAATTGATCAACAACCTCTTCTACAATGGTTGCCTTCTTTGATTTCACCAAATCTCGGTGGAGGCTGAGCATACACAGACCATTCAGCCCATCTTCCCCCATTGTAGACCGTGCCCATGGTTTTACGCGCCTCAGGGTGCTGAAAGTTCTTTCCACCGAGCAGGTCGTGCACGGTAACGTTATCGCAATAATCAGGGCCTTTTTGATTAAAGGATAGAAGGAGTCCGCTTCCTTGATCAAGTCGATCATTTCCACATTCTGAAGTGTTGACAGTTTTGCAGTCTCATTCAAGACCTTTGTCGTTCTTGTCCATTTTGTTCGCACACTTATTGTGCCATAATTGGGGTTCTGCGTACAGCAGATCCCCATCAAGATCATAAAACTTGGCAATTTTTTTGGGTTTTGAGTTTCAAATGGTCCAATTTTGAAGCCAACATGACGTGGGGGTGAAGAGAAAGAAGGGATAACGCTGGTTCATTATTATGAGAAAATCTGTCAGTCAGCGCTGAAGAAAACGAGTCTAGGTAAGGAATCAAGACTGATCGTTTCCAATATTCCTCCGACCTCCGAGCGATTCCTGGAAGAATTTTTTCTAACAGGAACCAGGCTGTACCTATGAGAAGCTTCTGGAATTTAAGCTTCTCAGAATTACTTCCCCTGTCTTATGTTCAACACCAAAGTGTTTTCAATACCTACCTAGAACCTTCTCTTACTATGAAGGTACTCTTGCTCACAAAAGACATGTTTCCAAATTCCGATAATACCTTCCCATGCCCCTAACTACGCATTCAATACTAGTGTTTCTTTTAAATAAGTTCAGCACAATTTATTTTTGTGTTCCCAAAAGTCTCGGTGGGGGGGGGGGGGGGCACCCTGTCTATGCCCTGCTCACACCACAATACTTATGGCCTGTTTCACCACGGAGGGCCTCGAATCAGTTCAGTTATCTCACTGACGTTTTTGAGGGTTCAGTACTTCCCAGTAATTTGGGATTTTTCGATTTTCCTCAGCTTCTGTTGAACAGATTTCTGTCGTATACTCTTATTCTTTAGTGAAATTGAAAATCAGCTAAAACAACTCGGGAGGAGGGAGAGGGAACCCGTGCGTTGCTTGGGCGTCCCATATTTTCAAACTAGGGTTTTGAGCTCTATCGAATACAAGAAATTAAATTTTATTTTAGTTCGAGATTCCACTGATAGGAGTTTCGGAGTGTTTTGAGTAAAACGCGTGTTTGTTCTGCCGTATTACATGTTTGGATGTTTCCATGACTTTTTTCATTTGAATCGTAGTTTCAGACTACGGGAACAACACATGGACAGTTCGTTAGTATGTCTTCAACTACTCCTTCCGTTTTATCGAATTTTCGTAAAAAATGAAGCTATTGCATTGGCTCCAAGAAATGTATTGAAATCCGTTTTGAAACATTCTGAGACAAATCCTAGACTTGAACGCTTTTTTATATACAGGGTGTCCCAGTAACTACGCTCCTCCCCCTTATTTTCTCCAATTTTGGACGAAAAAAAAAAATCGGTCCAACGCTATTCTTCATAATTGTATGAGTAAAATACAAAAATGACAAAATTGCGCACGTGCGCAATTGAAATCAACTTTGTTACCTATTTTAAATGAGAACCCCCATTTTTAATTGCAAATTTGAATTCTAGGTACGTGAAATTTCATGAAGAAATGACCCATCACTCGATTTTCCAGATGCGCGCAAACGGGCGCAATTTCGCTCCAAAAGTGCGCATTTCCGCTCTAAGAACAATAACTGATTTTTTGAAGATACTCGATTGCCACATGTAATACATGATTTAGTAGGAGTATTTTTTCATGCTGATCCTCGTAATGATGTTCATTTATTCATATTTGCAACACCAAGCGGGGGAAACACCGAAAAACCTACATTGTAGTAGGTACTCTTTGTGCTTTGTGGAAATGTGTTGGAAAAGTGCAATTCTGGTCAATTTTTCGGTGTTTTCCCAAGTTGGTGTTGCAAATATCAATAAATGAACATCATTACGAGGTGCAGCACGAAAACATACTCCAAAATCATGTATTTCATGTGGCAATTGAGTATATTCAAAAACTCTTTGAAGAAGCGCTTGCGGAAAAGCACATTTTTGGAGCGAAATCGCGCCCGTCTGCGCGCATCAAAAAAATTGAGTAATGGGTTATTTCTTCACGGAATTTCACGTAGAATTCAAATCTGCAATAACAAATGGGGGTTCTCATTTAAAATAACGAAGTTGATGTCAATTGCGCACGTGCGCAATTTTGTATTTTACGCATACAATTATGAAGAATAGCGTTGGTCCGATTTTTTTCGTCCAAAATTATACATGTGTATATAAATATTATTTTGAGGTACTACAGATGGTTGGAAAATATAGGAGACACATAAATATAACTTACAAAATTGAGAGAATATTTCGCCGTAGCGTCGTCAGCTCTGATTATAGTGATTATTGGTACTTGAACCTCCTAACTGCCCATTAAATGAGCGGTACTTTTCCGTTATAACCTCCCTCCCCCCATAGTCAATTTGTCTTCAACACGCCCGATGTTTCTAGGCATTACTTCTTACTTGGATTATGTTATGTGTTGCGAGCTTGCGAGCATCCAGACCGCCAAAGTATACACATCATTCTGACCTACATGTCCAACTAATCTTTATTTTTACTGAGGGATTGACTACTTGATGTATGTAATTTTGAGATGCGAGCTTCCAGACCACCAACCTACACACAGCATTCTGATCTATTTGTGCGAATTCATGTGCATTCTACTTGATCGAATTCATGTGGAGGCAATCAAACCACAACCACGCCAATTCGTTTCAACGAATCCTCACCGAAATCGGTAACTTCTGAAAACACGGTAATTCTTTTGGTTTATTATTTCCAATAATAAGCCTATGTGATCGTATAGCATATCATTTTTATAACCCCCCCTCAAACTTTGTCACTTTACGTTTCAAGGTGCGTAGAATCCAAATTTGAAATGTCCGTCCGCCGTTCGCCGTCCGGGCCATAAAAGGCCTAAGAATTTACTTTAAAAACCCGTTCTTTCGCACATAGACTCCATTTGGGGTCTAGTTGGTCCTAACGTTTAACCACCCCGATCGCTTTACTCGCATAGATGCTATGGGCCAAAAACGGGCGAAAAAGTGTCTTTTTTACGCACGCACGCCTGGCAGGGGGTCATGGTGGGTGGTGAGGGGGGGTGGCGTGAGAGGAGGCGCCGCGGCACCTTGTGGTGGGTACGGCGTTCCTTCGAGGCATGAATATTTGTTTTTTCTAGGTCATATTTGTGTGTTAATACCAATGCTTTTCCTACGCATATTTAATAACATATCCTCTCGACTTTTCGTACGTACTTAGATAATGATATTATTAAGGCAATAACTAAATAATATAGACTTATTTCTTCCCACAGCTTGAAATTGTCACTAATTCTACGTAAATATGTAATCAAAGTAAGAAGTAATGCCTAGAAACATCGGGCGGGCGTGTTGAAGACAAATTGACTAAATATGTAATCAAAGTAAGAAGGGCCTAGAAACATCGGGGGGCGTGTTGAAGACAAATTGACTGGTAGTGGAAAAGTACCAAATGAACGTCTTCCTGCCCCATGACTATTTACTTTTTAGAAACTGTTTGTATTTAGATAAGCATGCGGTAAAAATTGTTTCAGGCTTTGGATAAGGTTGTAAAAGTATGCTGGTGCCGTGGGCTGACAGTTTGCGACGGTGTTGTGACGATACTGACCAAGCTGATCATCGAATTCTCAGCAAACCCGAAAAAATTCGATGCCCAAAATGTCGTCCCAGCTTTGCACCACACCGGGAACCTGGTTAGACAAGCGTTCCCCGCAAGAATTGCAGAATTCCTCCAACACTTTAGCAAATCCAACTCATTGGACGAGAACATCGTCAAACTTGTTCGAAGTGCGTTCTCCTGAATTCCTTGTTTCAAAATTTCATTCAACCATGTATTTGAGCATCTCTCTATACTTCCTAGACACTTGTTGGAGTCTAGTTTTGCTGATTTGTGTTAGCTCGAACGTTCACACGAGCCTTGATAATACAATTTCCACGGATCCTGTGCCATGTTATACGAATTACGTACTGAACTATGTACCTTCACGACTTCCTGGAAAATGAACATCAGAATTTGGTTGCGCAGCCATCCGATCGTGGTGAATTATGTATCATAATGGAAATGTATTTGCAAAAACTGCATGAACCGCAATATATTTATGCAGCCTTGAAATTCCTAGTTGTTTCAGATATTTTTACCCTCTAACAAATTAAAAATCTTATTCGTATAAAGGGCATTTCTTTAAGAATGAATGGAATTTGATTTTAAAATCAGGCTAGCCTCCAAATGGAAATTTTAAATTTCCCTAACCGAGCTTCAGATTTCCCTGACAAAAAATGAAAATTTCGAAGTCAATTAGCGAATTTTCGTAAAAAATGAGAATTTTAGAACCTAAAAATTCCTTCATTGAAATCCGTTTTGAGGCATTCTGAAACGAATCCTAGAGTTTAATGCTTTTTCATGCATATATGGCCTTCCAGAAGATAACTCTCCTTAGGATTAAGATAAAAATTCCGTTTTGCGCTAAAAAATCAAGCTTTCCAAAATAAGGACGAGTTTGTTGGCCAGCATTTTTTGAGCACATTAAATTGATGTCATTTCAAAAAAAGTACTGGAAAAAAAAATCAATAAAAATAGCAAAAAACGGCTAAAAATCGTTAAATTTATTTTTTTTTTTTTTTTAACAGACTTCTGCTTAAGTAAAGTTTATTAACTATAAAATAGAACATTAAAAAAGTTATGTGCAAAATTATGCTAACAATGAAATGTACTTAAATCTCATTAAGATGTGCTAAAAAATCTATCTATAAAATCTACAAAAAAGTTAACCACACCAATTTCAACTCTCCTCTCCTCGCTCCCAACGGACTTAGGTCACCCCCAGAGGTGCAATGGGGCCGAAATTCACCCTCATAGAGAGAAGGGGGGGGACCATACTATAAAAGATACAACTCGTACTAATTGCATGTGTGCTATGTTCGGAGAAGATTGATATTCCAGTTCTCGGATCCTCATCTATCCCCAATCATTCGAGGAGGGAGAAAAGACGAATAGACACGACCTCTCTTAGAATTGTCGGGAACTGTCACACATACCAATGGCGATTGTGCCGCTGATGTCTTCTTCTTCTCAGCAATCGATCAGCGACTAGGATGGCTAACCATTCACCTAGCGGATTTATGAAAACTGAGCGCTCGCCTTTCTCCTCGCTTATCGGGCGCAACTCGCGCATCAGATTCACTGAAACTCCTCGTTGGGTTCTCTAATAAACCCACTGCCTCGCGAAGCAAATTCACACCATCTTAAGCCACCTATGAAATAATAAGTTTGATAAAGTATGCCGTGAAGTAGGATTTCTTAGTTGTTCGAACATACCTAAAAATGTAGCAAACTGTTACAGAAAGATTTTCATTAAAAAATTCCCTGACATTTGGTGGTTTTGGAAAAATGTCCTGACTTTTCCAGTTGGGGGCCACCCTGAAATTTCATGTTTGTGGAGCTAATCTAGGGAGTATTGGTATCATAAATCATGTACTCGTAAATGGTAAGCAATGTTTTCGACAGGCGAAAACAGTATTTGGAGGAACATTCCGATTTTGCGTAGATTAACTAATCTTTAAGTTTGAGCTCCAACCATAACGTCGCACTTTTTTTTTTGGGGTTCATCTGATTGTGGGCAAAACAAAATTTCACCTCGCAAAATTTAAAACCTTTATTTTATCTTCATCTTCAAACAAATAGTTACAATAAAAATGAAAATATTTCAATGATTCCTAAGAAAATAGGTCTTACAAATTAATTTACATTTTGTCCTTGATAGAAATGTATAGTACAAAATCTACAAAACCTAGTCTCGTGAAAACATCAACGTAACACACGTCAATGACGAAATTTTACATTGAGGAACACGATTTTCTACACTTAGTTACGTTGTGAAAAAAAGTATACTTCCAGAATTCACAGTAACAATACTTGGTGAAAAAAACTCGAGTCTAACGTAGGCAAGATTTCAGTAACATAGGTTTCATCTATAATGCTTACATTGGAGAGAGTTTTAACAAAATATAGACATGTTTGATACCAAAAATTGTCAAAGGTACTAATTAACTAGATTCATCAAACCTCAATTAACATGGAAATAAAATACAAAAAACAAATTACATTGCATAATGAAAATGCACAATAAAATGTGGCGGGTGGTAAACCCAAAACTAAAAATAATATTTCAACTACACACTTGCTAAAAATAGGTAAACTTGAGAAAGAACAATAGTAGGACAAGCACTCACTGTTTCATGATACCTATATATTTCTCCAAATTCGCTACAATTCAACTAATTGTTTCTTTAGGAGAAATACTGAGCGAAATTCAAGTCATTTCAAAGTTATTATTTACATTGATAAAAACAAGAAATTTATTAAAGGAGAGTAGCACTTGATCGACTACCTTCTGCCCGTTGTGAGGATATATATTTAATATAGTGAAATGTTCAGTATTGAGTACCAAACACGGATTAGAGTTTAGGTGTGGTCAATTTGTTCAGTTTGTGACTCGAATGTAGGTGCCTGTAGTATCTCCAACTAATTTGTTATATAATATATTCTAAGTTTTTTATTTGTAACAAACTCACGTTAGGTACATGTGTATTATCAGAGACCAAATGACTATTATGTAAACGTATGAATCAGTAATGTTTGTAGGTACTTAGTGGGAAATCAAAATAGCAAACACCAAGTTTTCATGGATTTGGTACAAAATGTGCTGAATGCGGAGGGAACAAAATCTGCGCCACAAAAGTGTATTATTTCACACGAACAGATGGTGTGAGATCATTTCATCTTGCACAAGTTTGATGGGTTCCAAGACGAGTTGGTTGAAATCAGAGATGGGCAAAATGAAATTGCAATTACAATTACCTTGCAATTACTTTTGGTAATTGTTGCTTGCAAAAGATTACTTTTCATCAATTGAGACTTTTGTTCACTTTCCTTTCAAAATTTTCACACAATTACTCAAGTAATTGCAGATGTAATTAATTACTGCCCATCTCTGGTTGAAATGACAAAAAGCTCTCCAATGAAAGAAATCGCACCCGCTTTTCAGCTCGAAAATTAATCCAACAGCCTTCATCCCCAATAGAAGAATCTTAAAATACCGTCAATTTCGAGATCATTGTCTTTTTCTTAGTAGTCAAATAAGGACGAAAATAACTGGAGTAAGCAGAGATCTTAACACGAAAGCTGAATATTTTCAATTCAAACAAAAAAAAGCTTAATTGCATTGTGTAAAGAGTGCTTGGAGAATGTGTTCCTCAATTTTTAAATTGAGTAAGTACGAAATGAGGTTGAAAATGAGTACAAAAGAGTGAGAATGAGAATTACAATTTGATACTGTGCGGAGTGCACCTGATAAGTTGTCACACAAACAATTATATTTACATTAGTTACAGTAATAGATTCATCAACGTTTTAAAAAATAAAGTTCTTTCTTTATAGCACTTAGTTACATATTGTTGCTAACACTTCCACATTTAACTTTGTACTACTTCATGCTAGGAGAAACAGCTGTGGAAAAATGAGACTTTCCCATATACTACCCTGCTCAGATATTATAATAGATAGGTATTTCTTCCCTACCTTTTTCACCATAATATGCAGTAAAATGATAATTTGTTAAAATGTTCAACAGGGACGCCAACACACCTATGCTTAAGACCCGCACAATATTGTCATGTTTTGTTTAGCTAATAAATCAATAGGTCAATCAATACGATCCATATATTATGGTTGAACACTTTGGCCTAAAACAGCAAATTCAAATTTTAACATTTGCTTTGCGCTTTACCTTCAAAGAGTTGATTCATTGTGGTGATGTCAAAAATTAAGATCTGCTACTTTAAAGGTTATCTGATTTACATTGTAACCTAGAAAAGTAATGGTTGGGCTCAAAACACTTTGGGTATGAGTCTGTGCTTGACTTGAGAGGTGTAGATAGTCCAAGCGGTGGCATGTCTGGCTTGACAGCTTGTTTCGACTCGGGAGATTACGCATATTAACTCGATGGTGACCCCCAACCAGATGGCGAGAGGTATCCAGTGCAACGGGGCGGAACCTATGGCGAGTATTGCCCAGGAGGTGTAGATAAGGAGAACGCCCAGGTAGTTAGGGTGACGGACTTTGCCCCAGAGGCCACCTTTGAAGAGGGAGGAGCTCCGGCTGTGGATTACATCTGAAATCAAGCATATTGGATGCATCATTAGTACTGTAGTTATTACTGTAAATTGGAGTTTCTGTTGGAGACGGCTCTAGTGCCGAATCCGAAGGACAATAGGTGAGATACTCGAGTGATCCCCTTTAATTCAATTCAAATAATTTATTGTGCGAGAAACAATGTTTATATATGTACACATGAACAACAAAGACAAAAATTAGACATGAGATGTCGTAGAAAAGAAAAACACCATGTACAAATTATAAATATTTAGGTAAATAATGGAAATAACAATTTAAAAGATAAAGAAAAGTTTAAAGACATTCTGAGTCACAATAAGAAGAAGGGGGGAGAGGAGAACGACCAAATGCTGGCTACTATCGGATATCAAGACACTGAACAGTAGCCTTCAAGAACCGACCAATGGAGGGGGACGCACGCACAGACAAGGGAAGAGAATTCCAGATACTTGCTCCTGCCACCCCAAAGGACTTGGACATAGTTCGACTGGTATGCCTGATGACAGAGAGAGAGAGAGAGTGGGATCTAAAAGAAGAGGCTCTATTTACTAAGTTGGACAAATACATTGGCATTGAACCATTTCATTTCTGCAATTAATTTTAAATGCCTGAAAATGAAATAATCCTCCAGGGGAAGGCAAAGAAGGGTGAGATGGGATACAGATTGACTTACATTAACATTATATGCATATCGCAAGCAAACATTATAGGCAACTTGGAGTCTCGATTTCAAAGAAGCGGGAATAGCATAGGAGTAAACTGAGCAACAATAAGAGGAGTTACTAAAGCAATGACAAGTTGTATTTTGAAGTTATCAGGAGTAAATTTAGATAAACGTCGGAGACCATGGAGAGATCCATAAACTCTCCTGCACACCTGAACCACATGGTAGTCCCAAGACATGGCCTTGTCAAAATAAAGTCCTAGATTTCTTACATGTGGTAAGGCCCTTCAACTAAGATGGACAATTAGAAGGTAAATCTTGTTTGTACAAAACAATAACTTGAGATTTGCTAGGATTAATAAGTATGCCATTTTTTGATTGCCCACCTAGATATTGACACTAGATCACTATTAAGCAAGCTGATGGATTCTATCATGGCTTCCCCAAGATCACAGACCAGGTAAATTTGAAAATCGTCGGCAAAAAGGTGATAATTCCATAATTTTTTACATAGCGATTGCAAAAACAATTGCCCCGAGTTGTTCCATTACCGATAAGCGTCTGTGTTCCGGAATCAGCATGAATCGATTATATACTGTTCCTAATATACGTGTCATGGTTACTGCAGAACTTGAAATACCTGGTGAAATGTCCAATTATCTACTTTGAAGGCACAATCAGCAACAGTCTGAAATTCTATATTTAACCAATGATTGATTTAGGATGTTATTTTATTTTTGAGATAGCCACAGCCTTAGCTTAGACCAGTTAGGTACCTAGTGTGGACGAGGGGGAAAATCTACAACTCACAAATTTCAGTTTCGTACAGGGAACTGGTGTGCGAATGCATGTTATTTTTAACATTACCACCTTCCAAGCGCGAGTGTAACTTATTTGTTGAATAGAAATTGACACCAACATCGGACTGTAGTATTACCTAGTTTTGGGGAACAAGAAATAGCCACAGACGATACTCAATAATTTGATAAATTGATCAGAAAGCCTTCTATCAGTTTATTTTTTCCTACTTTAGTAAGTGGAGAAGCAAAAGGTGGAATGACCTACTGGATTGTTTCCATCATCTCACCAGGGGCCTACTTCATAAAGTGACAAGTTACAAGCCGATTTTATGTACAAGTTGTAAAAAATGAGTGTACAAGCGTTTCATAAAGGTACAAATGTAGACTTGTGATGCACTGTGAAAATTAACAAGTTTACAGGAGAATTGGGAAAAGTTACAAGTTTTTCCTCATCATTTTGAACAAGTCACTGTTTTACAATTGTAAAAAATTGCCGATTTTTAACATACGTCCAATCACCTGTAAACTTGTTATTTTCCAACAATGTGAGTTGACAATTGTTCGGAGTTTAATATGTGGGTATCATCATCTGCTGAGGAATACAGACAAGAAAGAAGCATTCAGCGGAGAAGACGCCAAACATTTTTTCGCACATTTCGAGGGTATTCTTGAGTTTAACGAGAGATTCAGGATTTCTTCCGAGACCCTTAAAAGGTACCAATGGTGCGTGACCCTGTGCAATTTTTCCTGATCGGGTATTGAGGATCTCCCTATCATTGAAGAACAAAGTAAAGTGTGAAGATCATCTCGAAGTTACATATGACATTCCTAACCCAGCAGCATTAAGACTTGATGAACTGATTAATCATTACCGCTGAATAAAGGAGAAAAATCCGATTATGCCAGCCATCAGAATAAGTCGAAATCCACACTTTCTCCACTTTTCAGTTTATAATTTGTCTGTCTTCCAATCATTACACCTTGTCATGTACGATAAACATCGTACTTAACACCGTTTTCATATTATAATTCTCTGACAAAACTTCAATTTCGGTATCCCTCTTGACGGTGTTCATGTCGTTTGTCCCCACACGCCATTTTTCATTTCTGCTACACTTGTAAACTTAGCTTCTACAAGTGTAACTTTTCTACACTTGTACTCTTTGTTTTGGTGAAACACTTGTTCTAGTTCGCCGTGCATTACAAGTACCTGTACTTGTTAACTTGTACACTTGTATGTTGTTTTATGAAATAGGCCCCAGGTATACATTTAGGGCGGAATCCATAGTCGCTCCTCAACGCTTAGGCCTCCTCAAGGTGGGTTATTGAGGAGAATTTCACCCCATCGGTATTCAGAATCGCAAAGGTAAGGCTGACCTCCACATTTGAGCTGAGGTAGGCCTTGAGGTGGGTTACTGTCTCCTTAACCTATTCAGAGTGGTCACATTCCGAGGCTGGCTTCCAAGCCAACTGACAATTAGTTTCCAAAATGAAATCTACGATTTGTATGAGTTTAGATTAGATTTCATGACATTTTGACATAGTTCCAGAAAAAAATGGTAGAAATTCCACAAGTTTAATTTGATCGTACTGATAGAAAAGAAAATTATGGGAACATGCTAGGAAAATGATCTTACCAGAAGAGGGTACTGAAGAGGTATCTTTCTTGAATGAGGTCTTCTGGTAGTTGCTGATGCGTAGGATAAGGAACCCGATAGCAAATACAAGTACAGCTGCTCCTACTACCCACAAATTGTGAGAACTCCTAAGCAAATATAAAACAGCAATATGAGCACATTTAGTATATTAAATATCACACTACTCCGAAACCAGTAAGTACCTATTCTGTAGCCAGTGCACAAGTACTACTGTAAAACTAAGTTTCACAAGAGCTACGGTCTAGGTAAGGCACTTATTAGAGAGTTTTTGTTCTTCCCGTACGATTTTCCCCCGTTAACGCGTAGAGCAGCGTCTAGAGAGGTCAACTACAGAAGCTAGCTCTTCCCGTATTTCTACACGTATATACACGACTAACCGAACGCTATCGTCACGCTAAAGTCTCTTTAGTATTTCAAAGTCATCGATTCTCTTGAATTTGAGATCGAGTAGAAGAATTTTGAAATCATTTTACACTGCTTTATCAGCTATCTTCACAGGCATCGAATAACTAGGTTCGACCTAAGAAAAAATAATATTCGCCAACGCATATTTCGTTGAAAACATCGGTTCTCGTCTGATCACTGAAGTTAAGCAACATCGGGCTTGGTTAGTACTTGGATGGGTGACCGTCCGGGAGCGCCGCGATTACGGCATCTTTTTTATTTTTTGTCTAATTATTCAATTTTTCATCTACCTACATCAAGTTTACTTAATCAGACCTCGTGGAATAGTTCGTTTTGAGTGCCTTCCCTGCTTTATCAAATGGCAATTTCCAGGATCGGAGAAGGTACCTACCTATCACAGATTCCACTACCAACCTACTCAATTTGTTATTGAACTGACAACAGCTTTTGTATACAAACTTAGTATATAAACACAAACACACTCGTTGTCTGAATCTTCATGTTGGTAGATACAACTTTGTAGTACGAAATGTACTTGCGAATGCTTACGAAGAATAGGTATCTACTTTAAAATTGGAAAATTATCAACGACTGCACTTATTCTGAAGAAGGTGAACAGGATATCTGGCTGTTGGATGAAGTAGGTACTTTGTTCACATAATCAATGGAATTTGATTTCATAATAAAATTATATTTATCACAGATTTTTACTTTTTTCGACTAGATAGGAAATTGAGGAAGGGAAACATTATTAGAGGACAGTCAGAGGAAGACCGAATACCTAACCTATTCTTAAAACTGTGGTCACCTTTGCGTCAGGTTATGACGACTATGCGTAGGACAGGATTCCAGCGAAAATATTTTTCCCACCTACGTAGATAGGCCTTTTTCCCGTACACAAGTAGTTCTACGCGTTGACACGTGAATTCGCGCATGCGCAGTTGGTATTTCAGTCTTTTTGAGTACACGGGTATAAAATTACGGGAAGAACAAAAACTCTCTATTAAATAACGCACAATTCTTTACGAAACTGAATTAGGAGGAGATACTCACTTTGAAAGATACAGATACTTGGGGATGAGAGTAATCCAGAAGGGTATAACAGCGCAGTAGAGTGACAAGAGCAATCCGGTACCATCATGGTTGACAGTGAACGAGGACAGTAGAGAGGATTCGAAAAGTATTACTTCCAAGGAGAAAAATATCTGAAGGGAGGCTGAGAGAACCACGTTAACTAAAATTTGGTCCAGATTCTTCCCTTGAACCTCCCTGAAGATTAGCAGCGAATTGTAGATGATCTGGAAATGGAACAGAAGAATTTTTGTACATGTTGAATTATTAATGATTCATGCACTATTTTATCCCATACACCATTGTGCTCTAATGGCAACATAATATGGCCAGCAAAGTAGGTATTAGAACCACAAATACATTTAAAAAGGTCACTTCGACTTCAATGTAGTAGAATATTAGGGAAGTTACTTGAGGGATACCGAGCATCAATGGGTTGTATCCTATGTATGGTGAACTAAGCAACCAATCTCATTTGCCAGTGCTCGTGAGTGTGAACCTGGCCAAACATGTAGTGAAGTACTGCCAATGTTCATAATCTGATAACATCTATCATGGTCAAGTGGTTAACATTAGAAGCATTTGAGCAGAAGGTGTCGGGTTTGATTCAGGCACGGCGCCAAAATTTTTGCTTTGTATTGCCCCCTCCGAAACATATATTTTTAAACATTTTGATCTATTTGTCCAGCTAAACTGTATTTTACTGTAAGTATTGAAGTAGGATTTTTATTTTATTTTTTGAGCTGCGAGCTTCCAGACCACCAAACTAAACACAGTATTCTGATCTATGGATGGGAATGTATAACAGCGCCACAAGCAGAGACCAAAGGAGTTGGGCCAGGTTCGAACCTTACATCGATTTTCGCCAGTGGTTTAATAAAAGTTTTAGTTTCGTGAAACCATAATCGTACAGTTATTCAGGCTTGGTACTTTTGATGTCTTTTTGATAACAGTGCTGGCTGGGGGTCCTGTGAATCATGTGTGCCAGAATGAGTACTCAGTCGAGGCTGGTATGAAGGTAGAGAGTACGATGAACTTGATTGTAGAGCAATACAAGGAAGTCGGGAAATTGTGGTGAACTAGGAGTGATTACGAATTTGGCAATAAGGCATATCGATATCAGCTACGTTTTCTGAAGCCCTCTGCTTGGTAAAGATTGATGTTATAGGCCTGTCACTATCGACACAAAATGGACTGACATTGCAATCTGGGCATGTTTACCCAAAGGAAATGTAGTTGGTAATACAAACTACGTGTTTTACTAAGTGGAAGCGAGAAGACAAAGGAACTAAATGAGCTGTGAAGGGCAAACTCAAAGATTTTATATTTGCGCATGGGCAGAAGCTCTCATAGTTTCAGTTATAATGAAACTAAAAAGAAATGGGCTGGATACCAGCCCGCTTAATTCTTGAAAATTTCAGGGGAATCGGACGTGAATTGTAGAAGATTTGCGAACACATGCTCATGAAACCAATAGGAAGCTCAGAAACGTAACATACCAGTGAACATTTTGATTTTGGAAGACAAATATCGTTCAAACCTAAAAATGTTTGACTCTGAGAAAAAATTGACTGACTTTGAAGCGAAAATAGGTAAATCTCTGGAGAATCGTAGAAAATATATCAAATTACGGAAAAATCCTTAGGAGATGGCAACCATGACGAAGAGGTTCAAGAGCTGGTTATAAAGATGCAGCCCATGAAGGGTGAATAAAGGAACACTGCAGCTCCGGCTAGGCTTTCGTCTTATAAGTTATTAAAGTTTTAAATTCGAGTGTGACTCTAAAGCGTATTGTTATTGTAGTGATAGCAACAATCATATTGAACATTTTAATTTACCGCCTATCATGTTCGGCAGTTATGCCAACCTATTTATGTTTCAATTGTAATGTAAGAATCAAGGCATCAGAGAGAATTACACCACAATATGTCCGAATGAGCTCCTCTACCGTTTTATATAAATCCTTATTTCCCCAACATTTCAATTGTTATTCAAGGTATGCATTTTCCATAAGTCTTAACAATATACAATTTCGTATACTTGGTATAATACGGGTACATTATATCGCCAACACCAACTTACTAAGGTAATAATCGAGGTCCTTATGATGGCAGTTTTGATATCGAGTGATCCAATTCTGGGATTTGTTTCGGCGCCAACAAAAGCGTTGACAATGTGACTGTCAGTCTGGCCAACCTCGCTTCGCTTAGCCCCACTTCGGACAGCTTTCACGTACAGGAGAACACCGAGTATAAAAGCAGTGATAATGGAAGTGCTGAGAATGGGGAGGCTCTTATCCAAAATCCTGGTCACAGGAAAATTCAGGTAGAGCTGAAGGCCAATAAGGACTCCTGCAGTTGCAACCAGCACAGCTGGGCCTATAATAAAAACATAGACTTTTAAAATCTTATATTTTATAATTTAATGCCAGCACAAAATCATAAAACACCATCATTGACCTGTATATATATATATATATATATATATATATATATATATATATATATATATATATATATATATATGTATAATTTAATGTTTCTGTGACTAGTGAGATTATAGATTCAGAATTGTTGAATGACCAGTCTAGTCTTGAGTTTGATGTTTTTTTATTTACGTTTCTACCCAGGATCTGGGTCCTATTAATGTAAATACATTATATTGATGTTCTGGAACTTCAAAGTCTGCTGGAATGACTTATTTTCATAAAAGGAATATATTAAACAAACACAAGTTGTTGGTGAAGCCAGTCGTCTTACATACAATGTTGTATGTAGTGAATTGGAACTTTGAAGTTCCAGAACATAAATATACATAACATATTTACATGAATAGGACCCAGATCCTGGGTAGAAACGTCATAAATAAAAAACATCAAACTCAAGACTAGACTGGTCATTCAACAATCCTGAATATATAAAAAAAAAATATATATATATATATATACATATATATAGGTATATATATACCTATATATATATATATAAGTTACGTACACACTAGGCGACACTAGGCGTATTGTAACAGCAAACTGCTGATCACGCATTACTATCCTATATAAACAGCCCGTAGGCGGCTCCAACCTTCAGTCTTGTTCCGCCATCCGAGCCATCTTCATCTTGTTTATTTCTAACACCAAGTCCGTATCAAGTCCGTATTGTGTTATATTCCAATAAATCAGTTTTTAAAAACTCTAACAACGTGAGTTATTCTATTTTTGGCGCAGTCTCCGGATCGATAGTGTTTTCTTCGACGCATACGACGTAAACTCTATCGGAACCTACATTTTACAACTCCGGTTCGGATCGGTAGTGTTTCTTCGACGAATACGACGGAACTCTATTGGGATTACCAACGGGCAAGACTTCTTACAGCATGACACTCCAACATCTGTAAGTACACAACCAATACGAGACCTACTACTTCTTCGGTAATTATTCGCACACACCCAGTGCTCATCGTTATTTTCGCACACACCCAGTGCTCATCATTATTTTCGCACACACCCAGTGCTCATCATTATTTTCGCACACACCCAGTGCTCATCATTATTTTCGCACACACCCAGTGCTCATCATTAATTTCGCACACACCCAGTGCTCATCATTAATTTCGCACACACCCAGTGCTCATCATTAATTTCGCACGCAACCAGTGCTCATCATCAATTTCGCACGCAACCAGTGCTCTCATCGTATTATTTCTCGCACGCACCCAGTGCAATTCGAATTCGCACACACCTAGTGCAATTCAAACTCACCCACACCTGGTGCGATTTTAACTTGGAACCAAATAACTTTTGTCGTTCACTCAAGTAAACAAGTCGTTCACTCCAAGTAAACAAGTTAACTTGGACACAAATAACTTTTGTCGTTCACTCGACGGAACCTTGGCTGACAATCTTTATCTCAGCCAACTCACATCCTGTTCGCCCCGCGAGAGCCTGACGTTATCTCTCGTCTTATCGGAGGGAGGGGCACCCGCGGAGAAACTCTGACGACCTTCACCTCTCACGACCTTCACAAGATCGTAATTTAAGTTCCCGCTTCAACTACATTCGATTTCATTTCATTAATTCAACCAATTTCATTGTTTGTGCTATTTCATCTTTTATTTTGACTAATCTTTTACTCTAATTAATTGATTAATTCATAAATTTCATTTTATTTCCTTGTATTGTATGTGCATGTCTACTGTTTAACTAACTGATAACTGAATTCCACACCAAAATTCCCAAAGTCAAAGAACCGAAACCCCAAACTAGCTTTTGGGATTGGAGCTCACAACGACTCCACAGAACCATGGATTCTAATAACGTCGCTAATATTCCCCTTCCACTCGGACCACCACCAATAAATGGGGCCGCCCTGATTCGTCAGGCACTGAACCCCATACCCGAAATACCCGAAATAAATCCACCACAATTTCCCCCTGAAAATCAACCACAACTTCCACTTGAAAATCCACCACTTCCGCCCGAACACAATTTCCCACAAGTAAACCCACAACTAGGTCCAAACCAACAAATACCCCAAATATTCCGAAAAGAATATGATAGGTTAATCCCAGAATTTAACGGGGAACCCCTCGTTTTACCCAAATTTATAAAACAATGTGATAAAATATTTGAGAAATTCCACGACCACAACGACCCAGATAACTTTCAAAATGAAGTAATCATGGGGACATTCACTTCAAAGTTAGGTCCCAAAGTAACGGAAAAAATATTCATAAATTCTATAGATAACTATCAGGAACTAAGGGGAGCGCTACTTCAAACTTATAGCGACAAAAGGGATACATATACTCTATTACAAGAAATGAGTGAATTGAAACAACTCCCACAAGAGGATTGTTTCAATTTCCACGACCGTCTTTGCCATCTATTAAATGCGCAGGTTGCCTACATCAAACTGAATATGGGCAGCGCTGCTCCGATTTTAACGGAGTATATGAAAAATTACGCCCTAAGAGTGTTTGCTCATGGTATTTCGGAACCATTGGGTGGCCTCTTAAGGACCAAAGGCCCAACCAGTTTGGGAATGGCTCTCACTATGTTGACAAACGACTTCAACCTAAAACCCAGGAACAAACCTTCCCCGGGTTATTCCTCCGCTCATCCGGCTTATCAACCTGCCGCTGCGTCAACGAGCCGGAACGTCCCAAGACCAAACCCCTCGTTTCAACCACAAACATCGCGCTTCACGCCCAGACCCACTCAAAACCAATACCAAACACCAGTTGCTAAAGCCTACCAACTATTGCAAAGCCTTGCCCAAGGCGGCCAGTCGAGGCCCGGCCCACCTTGGCAACCGAAACCTCAATATCAACCGAAACCTCAATATACCCCAAATCAATATCAAAACCAAACCTCCCCAAACCAAAACGCGCAAACATACAATAGGCCTGCTCAACAACCCAAAACATCTCAAACTAATTCCCATAGAACCCCAACGGCGAAACCCCAATCTCAAAAATGGACGCCTATGTCTTGGAGAACATCCAACCCAAATTTCCATAACCTCGAAAATGACGAACCCCAAATTCCCAACTCTGAGGAACAAAATCGGGACCATGAAACTTGGCAAATCTTACAAGATGAACAGACCCAGGACATCGACCCGATCTATGAACATAACATAGACGAAATCAGAGATTTTTTAGACCACACCAGCCTCGAACCCCCACATACGACCTAATGTCACTATATACTAAATCGACTGACGAACTAACGTACATAATTATGCCTAAACTAAACCTAAAAATTCCAATCGATACTGGTGCTTCTGCAAGTTTCATAAACCCCGAAATAGCCAACAATTTTTTTCCCGACAAAATTTCCCAAAGTACTTTCCTTGTAAAAACCGTACATGGAATTTCTACCGCAAAAACTAATGCAATGGTCCCATGTGGCGAACTCTTCCAAACCAAAGGTCTAAATTTAAAATTTAACATCTTCGATTTCCACAGCAGATTTGACCTCCTCTTGGGCTTAGACAATCTTAGACTACTGCGAGCCGGAATAATGCTGCATGAAAACGTCCTAAGAACACCAAAGGTTGACATACCCCTCCAATTTTTAAACCTCAAAACCAACGAAATCCATAACATTGACAGTAGGTGCGTCTAACAAATCAAATTGAAAATAAACAATGTTAAAGAAGGTGACGCTATCGTCCCTTACCAAAAGATAGGTCCCATAGAAATACCACAATGCTTAGTACGAGTAGACAACTTCGAAGCCCATGTTCACGTCCTAAATTCAGAAGAAAAACCCACGAGACTCGTACAAACATTCCCTGTAACAGTTGAACAGATTACCCCAAACGAATTGACACCATCACACGAATCACAAAATCCGAGTCAAAACTTCAACAATTTCGACTGTCCCAAATTCAAATTCGACCTAGGACAACTCAGGATGGACCATATGAACGAGGAAGAAAAAACAGCTATCTCCCAGTTAGTAATAAAATACGCGGATATCTTTCATCAAGACGGCACTTACCTGACCTTCACAAACAACGTAAAACATGTGATTAGGACGACAGACAACGTACCGGTATACGCGAAAAACTATAGGTTCCCCGAAATATACAGAGAGGAACTAGACAAACAAATGGAGGAATTACTTCAACAAGGCATCGTTAGAAACTCTGAAAGCCCTTGGAACGCCCCCATTTGGATTGTCCCAAAAAAGGCAGACAATAGCGGTAAACAAAAATTTCGAGTTGTTGTCGATTACAGGAAGCTTAACCAAAAAACGATAGAGGACAAATACCCTCTTCCCCAAGTCTCAGAATTACTAGACAAATTAGGGAGGTGCCAATACTTTAGTACGATCGATTTGAAATCCTCATTTCACCAGATTGAGATGGATCCGAACAGTATTGAGAAAACAGCGTTCAGCACGCCCACACGCCATCTAGAATGGACTAGAGTCCCATTCGGATTGCGTAATGCACCCTCGACTTTCCAACGTGCTATTGACACCATATTACGCGGAATTGCTAACGAGTACTGTTGTGTCTACCTCGACGACATAATAGTATTCAGTACTAGCCTGCAAGAGCACATCCAACGCTTAGAAGCCGTTTTTAAACGCCTTAGGGACGCGAACTTAAAGGTACAACTCGACAAAACAGACTTCCTCAAACGCGAAGTTAGTTATTTAGGACATGTAGTAACCCCACAGGGAGTAAAACCTAACCCCGATAAAATATCAGCCATACAGAAATATCCTATTCCTAAAACACCAAAGGAAATCAAGGGTTTTCTAGGACTGTTAGGGTACTACAGAAAATTTATCAACAACTTCGCCCGACTGACTAAACCCTTAACTCAATGTTTAAAAAAGGATGCGACGATAGACATAACGGACCCCGATTACGTAAACTGCTTCGAAACGTGTAAAACTCTTCTGTGTAATGATCCGATACTTCAGTATCCTGACTTCACCAAACCTTTCCACCTCACAACGGACGCGAGTAACGTAGCATTAGGGGCTGTTCTCAGCCAAATAACTAATAATGCGGACCTCCCGATTGCCTACGCCAGTCGTACACTAAATGACTCTGAACAGAAATACTCGCCCATTGAGAAAGAACTCCTTGCAATAGTATACGCTGTGGGTTATTTCCGACCATACCTTTTTGGAAGGAAGTTCACAATCTACACAGACCATCGCCCCCTTCAGTGGTTATTTTCCCACAAAGAACCTAGCTCAAGGCTGTTCGCCTGGAAAACCAAACTTCAGGCTTACGACTTTGAGATAGTGTACAAAAAGGGAGCATTAAACACGAACGCTGACGCACTGTCCCGACCGCCGCAAACAAAATCTGTCTCGCCGAATCCAAAATCTGTCTCGCAAAATCTAAACGCAATCGAAAACGAGTATGAGTCTTCCGACTCAGTGATAGCCAACTTTGATCCCGAGGAGGGAGGAGAAACTCACTCTCACTCCGATAACTTAGAAACTTTGTCTGGCCTTACAGTACACTCGAATTTTATCAGCAACACCGTAACGACAATAAGTATCAGAGACCAACCCGTGAACCTATGCACTCATCAAATATTACTCACTACCGTACGACACCCTGTTTTTAAAACCCGTTACGACGATCAAATTATTCGGAAACAAAACGCGCATGATAGTAACAGTCAGCAAATCGCAATTCGAATCCGAAATTACAAAATTTGTTAAAGAATTCATTCACCCAAAGGTCAAATACGGTATTTATTTCGAAACTGATACCTATGAGAAATTTGTGCAAGTAGTCACCAAACAATTCACCCATACGGAGATAGACATCACGCGATACACCAAAAAACTGAGGGACATACAAACAAACGAAGAACAAACCAAAATAATCCGCAACTACCATGAAGGTCACACTAATCACAGAGGAATAGAAGAAACATACGAGAAGTTAAAACGAGAATTCTACTGGCCCAATTTAAAGACAACAATACAAAAATTCATTAATAATTGTGAATTATGCCTTAGGAGCAAATATGAGAGATCTCCCCTTAAAATCAAATATAACGTAACACCAACCGCCTCACGGCCATTAGAGACCCTTCATATCGATAAATTCACAATAGAAAATACGAAATTCCTCACAGTGATCTGTACATTTTCCCGTTACGCGCAAGCGTACCCCCTAAATTCATCCACAAGCATGGAACTGGTAAACGGACTCCTAAAATTTTTTACTCACCACGGTATACCTAATTCTATAGTATCGGACAACGGTGCCGAATTTCAGAGCAGCCTCATAAAGGAACTACTGGATTTACACAAAATAAACATTCATTATATTTCTTCCCAACACCCGGAGTCAAACGGAATCATAGAAAGATTCCATTCAACCCTAATTGAACACGTGAGACTCCTAAACCAACAAGAAGCGTTCAAGACCTCCAACACCCGTACCAAAGTCAATTATGCGATCATCGCATACAACAACACGATACACTCAGTATCGAAACTAACCCCTTTTGAACTACTTTACGGACACATAAACAACAGACCATTAGTAGAAATAGATTTAGATAAGCTAATAACAAATAATTACCTCAACGAACACAAGGAAAAAACCAAGGCTCTTTATACTCACATGACAGACAAGTTCAAAGAACACAAAGAAAACCTGACCAACAAGAAAAACATAGGACGAATAGACCCCCCAGAATTGCCACCCGAAGTTTTTGTCAAAACAACACAACGTCAAAGTAAGTCAAAACCCAAATTTAATAAAGAACAGTTGAAGGAAATTGATCCAATAACAAAAACTGCCCTCATACAACCCCGTCACCACAATACTAAAGAAAAAATACATTTAACAAACATCAAACCCCCACGGAATTTGATAGAACATCAAACCAACGTGCAAAACGCTTGGGATGATCAAGCACCGCCCTCCGAAACCCTTGCCCATAAATACGGTTTGAAAATAACAAGACAAAACCTCCTCACCTTAAAACCAGGAAACTGGGTCGATGATATGATCATCAATTTCTATATGGAACTCTTGGACGAAAGGAGTCGCAATAATAGAAATTTACCCTCGACCCACTGCTTCAACACCTTCCTTTACCCTCTACTGAAATCTGGGGGCTACGACAGAGTAAGGAAATTCACGAGTAGGTCCGACATATTCGGAAAAGACTTTATCATCTTTCCGATCCATGAAAACAACCATTGGTCTTTGGTCATGGTAGACGTCAAAGAGAAAGAAATTAGGTACCTAGACTCCCTTTCTGAAAACAGACTCAAACTAGGAACAGCTAACAAAATCGCAATCGAAATCCTCGAGAACATCCAATCTTACCTAGCCTTCGAATACCTCGAGAAAAAGAATGTTATGCTCGATTCAGAAAACTGGAGAACCACCCTTCTGAGGACTGTCCCCCAACAAGAAAATTTCGATGACTGTGGTGTGTTTATGTGCCAATTTGCTAAAAAATTAACACATAAAGAAGCCCTGTCCTTCGAACAAAAGGATATTCCCCAACTTCGAGAACAAATGTGTTCCGAAATTTTAAAGGGTTCACTGTCCTAAAACTCCTTATCGATGTTCATTGTTCCAGGATCGTTCTCCCCCTTTTTCTCATGGCGACGTACGGAATCGAGGTTATCGATGTAACCTCAAACCCTGGGCTCATTGCAGTGAATATGAAACCCGCAAAAATTGTCAAGGGCTACCACACCCTTTCACACTATTACGACCTCAATCAAATTTTGGATCAACTCAACCTCCTGCGACTGACTTACAACGAAACTCTCAAAACATTCCACAACAGTTCCCACACCGCCGAAAAAACAATGATGCTCACAGCCACCGTAAACCACACCTTCAGACTTATAGACCAGAAACTAGACAATATCATAATAACTCCACCCAAAACTAGATCTAAACGGGGACTGATTAACGGGCTAGGCACGTTAGTAAAATTCATCACTGGTAATCTAGACTCCCGAGATGAGGAGAAATACAATAAAATCCTGAACCATTTATCAAACAAGCAAGAGGACCTTCAGGAGCAAATAAAGTCACAGTATTCTATCAACCAAGCGATATTAGAGAATTTTAACAAAACCATAGATACCATAGCACACAATAACCGCGTGATCATCAAAGAATTAAGACATCTCAAATATATAAACTTGGAGTTAGGACGAGTCAACGCAATTATCACTACACTAGAACACCTTCAAACGCTCCTCAACCTACTTCTAAGCGCTCTACAAGACATTGAAAACTCACTCACATTTTGCAAACTAGGAAAATTACATCCTAGCATAGTCGACTCTCGGGAACTCTTCACTGAATTACAAAGATTGTCCAAATTCTACGGCAACACGTTCCTAGATTACTCCAATAAGGCCCTGTTTGAGATTCAATCCTACATTCAAGTCCAATGTTTCGTGGGAAGTAGCGAAATCATTTACTTCTTAGATATACCCATTGTGGACCCAGAAAATTTCGATTTGTATTACGTGGAACCCTTACCAACACAGTTAGAAAACGCTCAAATAGTAACCATCATCCCAAAGAAAAAATTCTTCCTCAAATCCCAAACAAGCTCAAGAATCGTAGCATTACGCCACGAGTGCCCTACCGGTCACCTATCTCTCTGTCCAAGTCACCTAACATCGGAATTAGATCTACCATGCGAAATTCAATTCCTACAAACAGGTTCCACCACTCAATGCAAGTACGTCAATCTTGACATCCCCACCAATTACGTGAACTTAATACCGGAAATCAACCAATACCTTCTTGTCTTCCCACACGGAGATACGATTCAAATTATTAATACAGACGGGACAGAAGTCCGAACCCTATACGGAATCCATCTCGCGAAACCAGGGACGGACCGATTAGTATACCATGACCAAACTTTGTTTGCCCCCCGAAAGGAACTGTCCGGCCGACCCCTGATCATGAACTCCATCAAACTACAATTACAACCCTCTCAATATCCGGAATCGGAAATTCAACTAAAAGGTCTCGACCTTAACCTAGTTCACATGCCCGATGCCCGCGCAATTCCCATCTCGTATTATGAGAAACTCAAAACACCCAGCTTTTGGACCATCCTCCTGTACTTATTCCTCGTGTCACTCGTCACATACATTATGACCCAGTACTACCGCCACAAAAGAAAAGTAAGGCTTTCCCCAAACCATCAATAACCGTAAGTTATTGTGCAACATTACAATACAAAACAGTAGTACAGTACAATACAATACAGTGCAAACATCTGTAACCTAATTTCTGTAATTTGTAATCAAAAATCTGTTTTTTTTCTGTATTATCATGTAATAGGTTTTAGGTTGTACTTTGTTATTGTACTAATTTTCATACTAGTATTTTTGTATTAATTTGTATTAATCTTGTATTTTTGTATTTTTGTAATTTTGTATTAATTTTGTATTTTTGTAATAATTTGTACTAATTTTTTGTACCAATTTTCGTACTAGTATTATGTGGTAGTATTATGATATTGTTATAATGGAGATGTAATGTAACGTAATGTTTGTAATATCATATTTGTAATAATACGGACTAACTTAACTTTGAAACTTTAAATTTTGAACTTTGAAACTTTTGAAAATTTTGTTAACCCCAAAATTTTGTCTCGGCGGGGAGGAGTTACGTACACACTAGGCGACACTAGGCGTATTGTAACAGCAAACTGCTGATCACGCATTACTATCCTATATAAACAGCCCGTAGGCGGCTCCAACCTTCAGTCTTGTTCCGCCATCCGAGCCATCTTCATCTTGTTTATTTCTAACACCAAGTCCGTATCAAGTCCGTATTGTGTTATATTCCAATAAATCAGTTTTTAAAAACTCTAACAACGTGAGTTATTCTATTTTTTATATATATATACCTATATATATATATATATATATATGTATATATTTTTTTTTTTTTTTTATGAAGGATGAAAACACTCGCGTGTAATATTATTTTGAGGTATTACAGAAGGTTGGAAAAGATAGGAAATACATAAATAAAACTTACAAAATTGAGAGAATATTTCGCCGTGTCGGCGTCGTCAGCTCTAGTGAAGAAGCATCAAGAGAAGGATATTCTCTCAATTTTGTAAGTTTTATTTATGTGTTTCCTATCTTTTCCAACCTTCTGTAATACCTCAAAATAATATATATATATATATATATTTATTTATAAAACAAAGAACAACTGAAATCACTAGAATCAATAGGTTTTACAAGTGTTGCTTACCGTTGGATCGGTACGTAAAAGAGTCCATGCGTCCCAAGCTTTTATGCTTGAAACCAAGAGGGAGAGAACCTAAGATGAGTTGGAATCCAAGGTAGCTTAAGTACCAGCTTGCTGCCTCCAAGTCAAAGAATCTTCTCCATGTTAGCGTCACTTTTGGAGGAATCGGTGCACAGCTTTCCTGAATGAGTTAGTAATACGTAAGCTTCAGTGACAGTATTTATAGTAACATTTAATAAAGGTAGGTTACGGGCTTGTTGCCCGTTGAAAAATATTGAAGATCATTAGAAAGATGCTAATGACAGTACCTTGGTACAGGCGAGCTGGGCTGCCATGACAACTGCGGGTAGGGCAATTGCAACCACGAGGGTAATGAACCAATTACCTTGGTCACCTTCTTTCTGGTCACCATCTGAATGAACATTATTTTCTTGATAAGACGACGTTTTAGAAGTAAAACGATCATTGACGGGAAGAGAATTCTGAAAGAATGAAAATCAATGAACATCAATTTGACCGTCCCCACGACGTATGGCGTTAAGTTATTACTAGTAAAAATAAATTCCATGTTCTGGAATTTGGAAGAGGAAAGACAGACTTCTTTCAGTTTTTTGCGAGCACTTTCAGGAGATACGGTGCCCCCTTCCTCAGGCTAACAATCAACAAACTATCTCTTTCTGCCTCTCTATCCCTTCCATCATCCAACTCAATACTGCAAGCCAACTCCTGCAACCAACCGCATCAACTTGTCTCCTCCAGAAGTCATCCCACATCAATCCCTTCACGAAAACCAATCCCTTCCAAACAAACACCATACAGCCACTACCAGCCTGCGTCTCCAACCCTTCAATACCAAACAACTCCGATCCTCCCATAACACCTACATCCCCTCAATTCTTCTTCAACTTCAAATATTTTTTTCTCCTTTTTTTTCCTTTGGAGTGATTTTCGTTCCAAAGAGAAATTAAAGTTGACAGGAATTATTTTCATGGTTTTCTCTCAAAAAAGTGGATTAGCATCCTTGTTTAAAGAGTTTTGGCAGGTCCTAGATTGGAAGCTGTATATTCCGAGTTTTTTAGATAGGAAATTTGCAAGGGAGCATTCCCAGGAAATAATTTGGTGTGAGATGTGGGTGTTATGGAAGGATTGGAGTTGTTTGGTATTGAAGGGTTGGAGACGCAGGATGGTAGTGGCAGTATGGTGTGTGTTTGGAAGGGATTGATTTTCGTGAAGGGATTGATGTGGGATGACTTCTGGAGGAGACAAGTTGATGCGGTTGGTAGCTGGAGTTGGCTTGCAGTATTGAGTTGGATGATGGAAGAGATAGAGAGGCAGAAAGAGGTAGCTTATTGATTGATAGCCTGAGGAAGGGGGCATTGCATCTCCCGAAAGCGCTCGCAAAAAACTGAAAGCAGTCTGTCTTTCCTCTTCCAAATTCCAGAATATGATGATAAACACAGAAAATCTAGGCAAAAATAATTTTTTTTAATATAACATCCACGAAATTCTTAAACTGTAGAAGCTAACTTACTTCCCGAATGGCTGATGACGCAATTCGATTTGATCTTCTCACAGTTGCAACGAAATCGGAAGCCACTTCTTCGAATCGAGTGACACTGGCCCGAATGATTTCCTCAACTTTTTTATCGGGCGTAATGGAATCCCTTATGTCTGCAAATGTAAAAAAAAATATCAATAACGCACAACAAACTCTTGGAAAGGATCTCGTACATCGGATGTCCGTGCAAGAAAGTCAACGTTAATTTCAATTAGTATTCCCTTTTTCGGAGCCGTAAAATTACCCAATACTAAAAAAATATTAAAATTTTTCGCAATTTAAAACAAAAATTGAACCCAGGAAATCAACCTATACTTATAAGGTCATAAATAAGAGGTTCAACCTGCAGACTGTGTGTTTCTCCACACAAGATTTTCAAATCCACTTCGTTTTAACATAACTGACGCAGAATATACCTCCAAATTAATATAAAAGGTTATCACTGAGATGTTGAAGAGGACCCAAAAAGTTTCTATTAAACATGAACCAATCAATAATAAGCTCTGATGAGGCCACAAGACGGCGAACGAGCTCAGCTAACCAATAAACCACATTTGAGAAGCCTATGAAAATTACCAGGACTTATTGCTAAACTGCACTGAATGCAAGCATCTCTCAGTGGATAGGACTAAATTACAAATTCTTGCATACGAGTCTGCAACACATTGGGACATTTTCATGTGTGTTTTCTTATTATTTTCTTATCATTAGGGAAAAAACTGGATTCTAGAGCCACTCAGCTGATCTGTAATCGGTCAGTTGTGTTCAGAAGTCCCTCAAGGGGCTACATACCAAATCTCAGAATCGTGGGATCATTAGGGAAAAAACTGGATTCTAGAGCCACTCAGCTGATCTGAGATCGGTCAGTTGCGTTCAGAAGTCCCTCAAGGGGCTACATACCAAATCTCAGAATCGTGGGATCATTAGGGAAAAAACTGGATTCTAGAGCCACTCAGCTGATCTGGGATCGGTCAGTTGTGTTCAGAAGTCCCTCAAGGGGCTACATACCAAATCTCAGAATCGTGGGATCATTAGGGAAAAAACTGGATTCTAGAGCCACTCAGCTGATCTGGGATCGGTCAGTTGTGTTCAGAAGTCCCTCAAGGGCCCACATACCAAATCTCAGAATCGTGGGATCATTAGGGAAAAAACTGGATTCTAGAGCCACTCAGCAGATCTGGGATCGGTCAGTTGTGTTCAGAAGTCCCTCAAGGGCCCACATACCCCGCCCCCACCACCACCCCTAGTCCTATCCACTGAGAGATGCTTGCATTCAGTGCAGTTTAGCAATAAGTCCTGGTAATTTTCATAGGCTTCTCAAATGTGGTTTATTGGTTAGCTGAGCTCTTTCGCCGTCTTGTGGCCTCATCAGAGCTTATTATTGATTGGTTCATGTTTAATAGAAACTTTTTGGGCCCTCTTCAACATCTCAGTGATAACCTTTTATATTAATTTGGAGGTATATTCTGCGTCAGTTATGTTAAAACGAAGTTGATTTGAAAAGCTTGTGTGGAGGAACACACAGTCTGCAGGTTGAACCTCTTGTTTATGACCTTATAGTATAGGTTGATTTCCTGGGTTCAATTTTTGTTTTAAATTGAGAAAAATTTTAATATTTCTCAATTGAACCCAGGGAATCAATCTATACTTATAAGGTCATAAATAAAAGGTTCAACCTGCAGACAATGTGCGTTCCTCCACAGATTTTCAAATCCACTTCATTTTAACATAACTGACGCAAAATATACCTCCGAATATAAAACGTTATCACTGAGATGTTGAAGAGGGCCCAAAAAGCTTCTATTAAACATGAACCAATCAATAAGCTCTGATGAGGCCACAAGACGGCGAAAGCGCTCAGCTAACCAATAAACCACATTATTTGAGAAGCCTATGAAAAAAATCTCTACCCTCAAACACCTAAACCTTCGAAGGACAAGGCAAAAATCCATAACTTATTAGACTCTTGGGGGTGACTGATACTAGGGTTTAAGAGGAAAAAAAGGCTAAGTGGTTCGTTCTTTTTTTTAACCATTCATTTTCAATGTTATATTTTCGAAGATTGATTTTGAGTTTAAAGACTTTTTACGATTAACAAAATGTACTTATATGCTTAGGGTCTTCTTTGTGATTAAAGTACCTACCTACCAATCTTTCGTCATATTACAAATATTTCATCTTATATAACCATGAATGTGTTTATAAATTTGTATTCTACAAATACATTTCATATATAGCTTTTCCCAATCTAATTCAACATTTTTCCAATCAAATTCGACATTTTATCATTCACATTCATAATTTTACCAATGAAATTCAACATTATTTCCTAGACCCACAAAAAAAGCATGGGAAAGAATGAATAGTAAGTTGAGAAAATTAAGAACAGCGAGATCATGTAACCGAATTTTTGTAATACACAAAATGCACTCACTGTAGTAACATCAACGCAACACGCAGAAACTATTCATTCTTTCCCATGCTTTTTTGTCTAGGAAATAATGTCGATGAATTTGGTTGGTACAATGTTGAATTTGATTGGTAAAATGTTCAAGTTGGTTGGGGAAATGTTGAATTTGGTTTATAAACTGTTGAATTAGATTGGGAAAAGCTATATATAAAAAGACGTTTTTGACATTTTCATGTCTTTGCTTTGGCACATAAACTAAAAAAACGTCACGGAAAATAATTGCTCACGAAAATTGCTCACGAAAATTGTCCCAAGTGGCCACAACGATGATTATGACCATCAGAAATGTCGTTTTTACCTAATGATCCCTCGATTCTGAGATTTGGTATGTGGGCCCTTGAGGGACTTCTGAACACAACTGACCGATTACAGATCAGCTGAGTGGCTCTAGAATCCAGTTTTTTCCCTAATGATCCCACGATTCTGAGATTTGGTATGTAGCCCCTTGAGGGACTTCTGAACACAACTGACCGATCCAAGATCAGCTGAGTGGCTCTAGAATCCAGTTTTTTCCCTAATGATCCCACGATTCTGAGATTTGGTATGTGGGCCCTTGAGGGACTTCTAAGCACAACTGACCGATCTCAGATCAGCTGAGTGGCTCTAGAATCCAGTTTTTTCCCTAATGATCCCACGATTCTGAGATTTGGTATGTAGCCCCTTGAGGGACTTCTGAACGCAACTGACCGATCTCAGATCAGCTGAGTGGCTCTAGAATCCAGTTTTTTCCCTAATGATCCCACGATTCTGAGATTTGGTATGTAGCCCCTTGAGGGACTTCTGAACACAACTGACCGATTACAGATCAGCTGAGTGGCTCTAGAATCCAGTTTTTTCCCTAATGATAAGAAAATAATAAGAAAACACACATGAAAATGTCCCAATGTGTTGCAGACTCGTATGCAAGAATTTGTAATTTAGTCCTATCCACTGAGAGATGCTTGCATTCAGTGCAGTTTAGCAATAAGTCCTGGTAATTTTCATAGGCTTCTCAAATGTGGTTTATTGGTTAGCTGAGCTCTTTCGCCGTCTTGTGGCCTCATCAGAGCTTATTATTGATTGGTTCATGTTTAATAGAAACTTTTTGGGCCCTCTTCAACATCTCAGTGATAACCTTTTATATTTGGAGGTATATTCTGCGTCAGTTATGTTAAAACGAAGTTGATTTGAAAAGCTTGTGTGGAGGAACACACAGTCTGCAGGTTGAACCTCTTGTTTATGACCTTATAGTATAGGTTGATTTCCTGGGTTCAATTTTTGTTTTAAATTGCGAAAAATTTTAATATTTCTCAATTGAACCCAGGAAAACAATCTATACTTATAAGGTCATAAATAAAAGGTTCAACCTGCAGACAATCTGCGTTCCTCCACACAGATTTTCAAATCCACTTCATTTTAACATAACTGACGCAAAATATACCTCCGAATATAAAACGTTATCACTGAGATGTTGAAGAGGGCCCAAAAAGCTTCTATTAAACATGAACCAATCAATAAGCTCTGATGAGGCCACAAGACGGCGAAAGCGCTCAGCTAACCAATAAACCACATTATTTGAGAAGCCTATGAAAAAAATCTCAACCCTCAAACACCTAAACCTTCGAAGGACAAGGCAAAAATCCATAACTTATTAGCCTCTTGGGGTGTGACTGATACTAGGGTTTAAGAGGAAAAAAAGGCTAAGTGGTTCGTTCTTTTTTTAACCATTCATTTTCAATGTTATATTTTCGAAGATTGATTTTGAGTTTAAAGACTTTTTACGATTAACAAAATGTACTTATATGCTTAGGGTCTTCTTTGTGATTAAAGTACCTACCTACCAATCTTTCGTCATATTACAAATATTTCATCTTATATAACCATGAATGTGTTTATAAATTTGTATTCTACCAATACATTTCATATATAGCTTTTCCCAATCTAATTCAACGTTTTCCCAACCAAATTTAACATTTTATCATTCACATTCATAATTTTACCAATGAAATTCAACATTATTTCCTAGACCCACAAAAAAAGCATGGGAAAGAATGAATAGTAAGTTGAGAAAATTAAGAACAGCGAGATCATGTAACCGAATTTTTGTAATACACAAAATGCACTCACTGTAGTAACATCAACGCAACACGCAGAAACTATTCATTCTTTCCCATGCTTTTTTGTCTAGGAAATAATGTCGATGAATTTGGTTGGTACAATGTTGAATTTGATTGGTAAAATGTTCAAGTTGGTTGGGGAAATGTTGAATTTGGTTTATAAACTGTTGAATTAGATTGGGAAAAGCTATATATAAAAAGACGTTTTTGACATTTTCATGTCTTTGCTTTGGCACATAAACTAAAAAAACGTCACGGAAAATAATTGCTCACGAAAATTGCTCACGAAAATTGTCCCAAGTGGCCACAACGATGATTATGACCATCAGAAATGACGTTTTTACCTAATGATCCCACGATTCTGAGATTTGGTATGTGGGCCCTTGAGGGACTTCTGAACACAACTGACCGATTACAGATCAGCTGAGTGGCTCTAGAATCCAGTTTTTTCCCTAATGATCCCACGATTCTGAGATTTGGTATGTAGCCCCTTGAGGGACTTCTGAACACAACTGACCGATCCAAGATCAGCTGAGTGGCTCTAGAATCCAGTTTTTTCCCTAATGATCCCACGATTCTGAGATTTGGTATGTGGGCCCTTGAGGGACTTCTGAACACAACTGACCGATCTCAGATCAGCTGAGTGGCTCTAGAATCCAGTTTTTTCCCTAATGATCCCACGATTCTGAGATTTGGTATGTAGCCCCTTGAGGGACTTCTGAACGCAACTGACCGATCTCAGATCAGCTGAGTGGCTCTAGAATCCAGTTTTTTCCCTAATGATCCCACGATTCTGAGATTTGGTATGTAGCCCCTTGAGGGACTTCTGAACACAACTGACCGATTACAGATCAGCTGAGTGGCTCTAGAATCCAGTTTTTTCCCTAATGATAAGAAAATAATAAGAAAACACACATGAAAATGTCCCAATGTGTTGCAGACTCGTATGCAAGAATTTGTAATTTAGTCCTATCCACTGAGAGATGCTTGCATTCAGTGCAGTTTAGCAATAAGTCCTGGTAATTTTCATAGGCTTCTCAAATGTGGTTTATTGGTTAGCTGAGCTCTTTCGCCGTCTTGTGGCCTCATCAGAGCTTATTATTGATTGGTTCATGTTTAATAGAAACTTTTTGGGCCCTCTTCAACATCTCAGTGATAACCTTTTATATTTGGAGGTATATTCTGCGTCAGTTATGTTAAAACGAAGTTGATTTGAAAAGCTTGTGTGGAGGAACACACAGTCTGCAGGTTGAACCTCTTGTTTATGACCTTATAGTATAGGTTGATTTCCTGGGTTCAATTTTTGTTTTAAATTGAGAAAAATTTTAATATTTCTCAATTGAACCCAGGGAATCAATCTATACTTATAAGGTCATAAATAAAAGGTTCAACCTGCAGACAATGTGCGTTCCTCCACAGATTTTCAAATCCACTTCATTTTAACATAACTGACGCAAAATATACCTCCAAATATAAAACGTTATCACTGAGATGTTGAAGAGGGCCCAAAAAGCTTCTATTAAACATGAACCAATCAATAAGCTCTGATGAGGCCACAAGACGGCGAAAGCGCTCAGCTAACCAATAAACCACATTATTTGAGAAGCCTATGAAAAAAATCTCTACCCTCAAACACCTAAACCTTCGAAGGACAAGGCAAAAATCCATAACTGATTAGCCTCTTGGGGGTGACTGATACTAGGGTTTAAGAGGAAAAAAAGGCTAAGTGGTTCGTTCTTTTTTTTAACCATTCATTTTCAATGTTATATTTTCGAAGATTGATTTTGAGTTTAAAGACTTTTTACGATTAACAAAATGTACTTATATGCTTAGGGTCTTCTTTGTGATTAAAGTACCTACCTACCAATCTTTCGTCATATTACAAATATTTCATCTTATATAACCATGAATGTGTTTATAAATTTGTATTCTACAAATACATTTCATATATAGCTTTTCCCAATCTAATTCAACATTTTTCCAATCAAATTCGACATTTTATCATTCACATTCATAATTTTACCAATGAAATTCAACATTATTTCCTAGACCCACAAAAAAAGCATGGGAAAGAATGAATAGTAAGTTGAGAAAATTAAGAACAGCGAGATCATGTAACCGAATTTTTGTAATACACAAAATGCACTCACTGTAGTAACATCAACGCAACACGCAGAAACTATTCATTCTTTCCCATGCTTTTTTGTCTAGGAAATAATGTCGATGAATTTGGTTGGTACAATGTTGAATTTGATTGGTAAAATGTTCAAGTTGGTTGGGGAAATGTTGAATTTGGTTTATAAACTGTTGAATTAGATTGGGAAAAGCTATATATAAAAAGACGTTTTTGACATTTTCATGTCTTTGCTTTGGCACATAAACTAAAAAAACGTCACGGAAAATAATTGCTCACGAAAATTGCTCACGAAAATTGTCCCAAGTGGCCACAACGATGATTATGACCATCAGAAATGACGTTTTTACCTAATGATCCCACGATTCTGAGATTTGGTATGTGGGCCCTTGAGGGACTTCTGAACACAACTGACCGATTACAGATCAGCTGAGTGGCTCTAGAATCCAGTTTTTTCCCTAATGATCCCACGATTCTGAGATTTGGTATGTAGCCCCTTGAGGGACTTCTGAACACAACTGACCGATCCAAGATCAGCTGAGTGGCTCTAGAATCCAGTTTTTTTCCCTAATGATCCCACGATTCTGAGATTTGGTATGTGGGCCCTTGAGGGACTTCTGAACACAACTGACCGATCCCAGATCTGCTGAGTGGCTCTAGAATCCAGTTTTTTCCCTAATGATCCCACGATTCTGAGATTTGGTATGTGGGCCCTTGAGGGACTTCTGAACAAAACTGACCGATCCCAGATCAGCTGAGTGGCTCTAGAATCCAGTTTTTTTCCCTAATGATCCCACGATTCTGAGATTTGGTATGTAGCCCCTTGAGGGACTTCTGAACGCAACTGACCGATCTCAGATCAGCTGAGTGGCTCTAGAATTAAGTTTTTTCCCTAATGATCCCACGATTCTGAGATTTGGTATGTAGCCCCTTGAGGGACTTCTGAACACAACTGACCGATTACAGATCAGCTGAGTGGCTCTAGAATCCAGTTTTTTCCCTAATGATAAGAAAATAATAAGAAAACACACATGAAAATGTCCCAATGTGTTGCAGACTCGTATGCAAGAATTTGTAATTTAGTCCTATCCACTGAGAGATGCTTGCATTCAGTGCAGTTTAGCGATAAGTCCTGGTAATTTTCATAGGCTTCTCAAATGTGGTTTATTGGTTAGCTGAGCTCGTTCGCCGTCTTGTGGCCTCATCAGAGCTTATTATTGATTGGTTCATGTTTAATAGAAACTTTTTGGGCCCTCTTCAACATCTCAGTGATAACCTTTTATATTTGGAGGTATATTCTGCGTCAGTTATGTTAAAACGAAGTGGATTTGAAAATCTTGTGTGGAGAAACACACAGTCTGCAGGTTGAACCTCTTATTTATGACCTTATAAGTATAGGTTGATTTCCTGGGTTCAATTTTTGTTTTAAATTGCGAAAAATTTTAATATTTCTCAATTGAACCCAGGAAAACAATCTATACTTATAAGGTCATAAATAAAAGGTTCAACCTGCAGACAATCTGCGTTCCTCCACACAGATTTTCAAATCCACTTCATTTTAACATAACTGACGCAAAATATACCTCCGAATATAAAACGTTATCACTGAGATGTTGAAGAGGGCCCAAAAAGCTTCTATTAAACATGAACCAATCAATAAGCTCTGATGAGGCCACAAGACGGCGAAAGCGCTCAGCTAACCAATAAACCACATAATTTGAGAAGCCTATGAAAAAAATCTCTACCCTCAAACACCTAAACCTTCGAAGGACAAGGCAAAAATCCATAACTGATTAGCCTCTTGGGGGTGACTGATACTAGGGTTTAAGAGGAAAAAAGGCTAAGTGGTTCGTTCTTTTTTTAACCATTCATTTTCAAAGTTATATTTTCGAAGATTGATTTTGAGTTTAAAGACTTTTTACGATTAACAAAATGTACTTATATGCTTAGGGTCTTCTTTGTGATTAAAGTACTCTACCAACCAATCTTTCGTCATATTACAAATATTTCATCATATATAACCATGAATGTGTTTATAAATTTGTATTCTACAAATACAGTTCATATATAGCTTTTCCCAATCTAATTCAACGTTTTCCCAACCAAATTCAACATTTTCTCAATCAAATTCAACATTTTACAAATCAAATTCAACATTTTACCAATCAAATTCAACATTATTTCCTAGACCCACAAAAAAAGCTTGGGAGAGAATGAATAGTAAGTTGAGAAAATTAAGAACAGCGAGATCATGTAACCGACTTTTTGTAATACACAAAATGCACTCACTGTAGTAACATCAACGCAACACGCAGAAACTATTCATTCTTTCCCATGCTTTTTTGTCTAGGAAATAATGTCGATGAATTTGGTTGGTACAATGTTGAATTTGATTGGTAAAATGTTGAATTTGATTGGGAAAATGTTCAAGTTGGTTGGGGAAATGTTGAATTTGGTTTATAAACTGTTGAATTAGATTGGGAAAAGCTATATATAAAAAGTCGTTTTTTATTAAGAATGATCCCTGAGCTCTTTTTTGAATTTGACTATTAATTCAGCACCTATGGATGTGTTAATAATTTTTTTTATTGAAGGTGGGTACAAAACCTGTGGGGGTACATAACCATTCTCGTTTCTGCTCGGAGAATACAAGGAAAACAAAAAGTGTAAGAAACACTGGTTTAGAAAGTCCCGTGTTTTAGTAGGTCAGTATGCTGGTATGGAGAGGAGTACATACCGGCGATTTTATCTTTAACTTTATTGACGATCTTGTTGGGAGGGGATGACGTCTTATCTCGTACTGTCTTTCTCGAAGGTGATTTCCTTGAAGGTGATTTCCTTGCTGGAGACTTTCTGGAGGTCTGTTTCGCTTTGTAAGATGGATCCTCGTTTTTTTCACCCTTCCTGGACCTGGATGCCGATCTACTCTTCTCTCGCTTCCGTGGTCTTCCAGGAGACGGAGGACGGACGATTCCTGAACGCGTTGAACGCTCCATGTTGATCTAGAACAAAGGAAAGAACACCAACTTGAAATTTATCACTTGAGCCAGCTACATTTCTGAACTAAAACCTTGTAAGGAGCTAACTTCTGAGAAGGAAGGAACTACAAGAACAAGTTAAAATTCGTAAAAATATGCGTTTACACAGTTCTCTCAATTGAGATGAACCACCATCCAGGAATTTGATGAGAGCCACTTAGAACATTCAAATAATTCAATTTGTCAAGGTTTGAAATATTATTACAACGCAACCCAAGTTATTGTTGCAATTTAATGGTTTGGGATCTCGTTTTTTAGAGAGAACTGTCCTCCCATGTTGGTAAGAAACGCTTACATTACTGGGACGTCCCAAAAGTACAATCATGATTTTACTGGATGTAAAAACCTCACCATTTTAACCTATTATTAATGCGCTGCCAGTAACTTTATGAAATAATAATAGTAAGGGGACGAAAATCGGTCGAGAAATGAAATACTCCTGTTAAAGCACTCCTGAACCCCCTCACGACCTCTAAATTGGTCTGGGAATCAAAGAAATACTTGCAATCTATTTCTTAACAACAACAAACTAATCATAAAATGGATTCCAAGTCATGAGAACCACGAGAAACGTTAATGCGGACTGTTTGGCACGGGCAGGCTGTAACAGTTTCTGGGCCTCTCTCCTGCCATCTGCATTTTCAAAAATGCCTGTAAAACTAAAATTAAATCATGGGTCACACAGGACCGCAACATTCTCTGCAACAGAGAAACAGCTAAATATAGACAAACCAGAATGCTTGTTACGTCCTCCGATCCTAAACGACCATATTGGCTTTTAAGTAAAAGCAGAAATTCACTTAGAACTATGATCGGTTTCTTTATCGGACATTATGATTTCCGCAGGATGTTAAATATTATAAATAACAACATCTCACCAATGTGCCTCCGCGAAATCGAGGAGGATTCCGCAGAGCGCTTTCTTTGCAGCTGAGACCGATACTGGAGCTCCAGAACGGAGGCATAAGGACATCACATAATTGAATGATCCCTCAGAGACATTGAGTGGAAAAGAATAAAAAAAATTTGTTTATTTCGAGCAAAAGATTTGCTTGCGACGACTCCAGCTCGGGATAACCGGCGGAATCCTCTTTTTAAATTAAAGGCGCATCTGCATGAGGGAGAGTATAAGTGGCTGAAACTCATTTCCGATGGAAACCCCGAGAAGTGAGTGAGAGGGCCAACATTATTTGTCCACTCCCGAGCTCACCCTGTTGACTCAATGTCTTTGCACACCCAGGAGGGGGGGGGGGGGGGGCATGCACCCTGAGTAGGCTGATGTCCAATATGCAACGGTAGATCGATTCTATGTAAGCTAAAACAAGACATTAAAATTCATGTTTTCGGACTTCATTTTCAATTTTTCTTTTCTCGTCTCATCTGATTCTTTACCCACCCACTTTTATCAGTTCTGCTCAGCTAATTTCGATGGAATTCAAAACGTTGACTACATTTGACCTGAAGAAGTGCCTCTTGGGGTGTTGGAGCCGCTCCGAGTGGAGGGGAGAGTAAGGGGAGTAAAATATGAAATAGCAATCTCATTCGGCCTGTACATTTCAACCTTTTCTCTCTTGACTACCAGAAATGTGTGAGAGCCCAAAAAAAAAGATGCGCTGCGTACAAAAGATGGCAAGCCACAAACTTCACGATATCATCCAATTTGGGCCAAGCGAAAGTCACAATGCAGTTCATTCTCTTACTCTTGGACCGCGTGAGGGACTAAGACGCTTCTTCAAGCCTTCAGACTTCACCGAGACCAACGTACGGACACACAACTGTGAAACACAAAAAGCAAGTGAAAATTTGGTTTCCGGGGGACAATAAAATGTTTTTGTTTATATTGATGACAATATAAGCTCATCAAAATCATCATATATCTGATGATGTAATTCTACAAATTCCATGTAGCGAAATATACTTCCCACCTTTCATATTCGGTGAGTAACAAACAAGGAAACCCACCTGGCCGTGTGATTTTAGGAAGAACACTAAGGGGCGTGTGCCATCGGTAAGCAAAATTCTGATGTATGACGTAGTTATCAAGAGTCCAGATCAATTTTTATTTACAACCTCGTCAATCTCAACAGGCGCTTATCGCTGGGAAGCCGGAAATGTCCGAGAGCTCCCTTCGTACGTAGTTTGTCAAAACTCGACAAGTAACTATAAGACTGAGACTGATGGGAGTTATACTTTTTTTCATTTACTGAACGATAATTAGCAACGCTATGGTTTAAAGTGGACTCATACAAGATAAGACGTCTTATAAACATTCCATAATATAATTACTTGTATTATCTTCAGGGACACCTAGAAGGAATTGGAAAAACTTTGAGGATAACAAATTTAGCTCTAGTAGGAACCTTGTCATAATAAGAACTTTTTGAACAGATAAACGTCGATTTCGAAAGATTCATCCTATCAAGCTAAGGGGAAATAGTACATATATTTACCATTGTGGACTAATTTTTAGCGATTTCCATTCGCATAAGCGTTTCGTGACATAAACGTCATAAACCTGTTACATTGAAGGCATATTTCCACAAACTTTTCACAATTTTCGCGACAGCAGCCCATATTTACTCTGATCGTGGAACTTTCTATCTTCCATAAGATCTTACCTAATTTCTCCATAGACAAGGGGTAGCCACAAGCACGTCAGTACTGTATGATCCCGCAGGAGACTGTCTTGTAGAGAGATATAATGGAGTCCTTTGGAAGACCATGTCTCTAGCAATGAAAAGTAGAGAACCGGATACATGCAGATATAAATCAATGACCCCTTGTTACATGCCATCCGGACTCTCTTATGTACTTCAACCAATCGCACCTAACATGAGAGAATGTTCAGCGAAGATCAACAGACGGCATAACTGTTCTATCATGGTCAGATATTCGAGGCAAGGTCTTGATGTACGATCATCAATTTGCAGCCTCTTGGCCGAAAAGGTTGATTTACTTGAAATGAGCCTGGAGTACGCACCCTCTCCCTAAAGCACTTAGCTCCTAAAGGGGATGAATCTATCTTTGAACATCAACAACAAGTCTTCCTGGGTGAGAACGATCCGGTTTCACAAATCTTAAGTGGAATCAACAACAAGACGTTCCTGGCCCAGATGATGTACCTGGAGTCACTAATGACGCGCCTCGATCTACCACTGACTGATAGACTCCACCACCTGAATTGAGTATAATCGGAAAGAACTCGGAAAGCTCCAATCTATTTACAAGACTATATCTTCAGTAAAGGGTGGAGGGGAGAGAGAGAGAGAGAGAGAGAGAGAGAGAGAGAGAGAGAGAGAGAGAGAGAGAGAGAGAGAGAGAGAGAGAGAGAATACCAAACCTCAAGTTATTATAGTTCATATTATAATATTATAGATGCTAAGGATGCATTACAACCTGACTTTCATACAACGCTCATTAAAACTTGCATTCTGTTCTCAGTTAAGTACGCAAAGTTTAGTGAATCAAAGCCTTGGATCTGAAAGGTTTGCCTAATTATACAAATCATAAAATCATCACTTTTGTGAGTACAAATGAAAACCATGCAAATTAGTACAAAGGTTCATTATTTCTGTATTCTCCTCTTCTTAGACAGTTGAAACGAGAAAACCGATTAGATCGAGCTGAAGTTTCGTCATTCCTGCATACAAGTCTCTTTGCGATTCACATTCGCGGTAACAACCTTTTCTATTTCAAAGCTTTCAAGTCCTAGAGGAGCGCGAACTTTTGTCGAACTCTGGATGATCTAATTAGAATCATTGAATTGAATTCCACCTAAATCAAACGAAAAACGCCTGCCAAGTTGGGTGTGGCACATAGCTTCCTCGTTCACCTATCATCTTGTAATAACAATCATCCAAATTTAAGCGAACTTGAACGACTAAAGAGTGAAAAGATGGACATGATGGAAATTACGTTTGCGCTTGCGCAGAATGAAGTATTGATTTGGCAACAATTAAACAGAAAGTGACCATTCACAACCTAACCCGAGCATTCTCTGACAATTTCATCGAAATCGGATGAAAACAGTGAAAACTAAGGTCGTTACAAGGATTTCACATAAGCGCACGCGCAGTAGCTATTAATGATACATTCATGTTGAAATTGATATGGGATGATCCCCCAACTATCATCCCAATTTGAGCGAGATCGGACGACTAGAGCGTTGAAAAATTGAACATAATATAATTTACTTTTGTGCATGCGCAGAGTGAAGTATTGATTTTGCAAAAATAAAACTGATAGGGCTTGTTGCAAGGATTTCATATTAGTGCCATAAAAGTAATGGTTAACATTTTCTTTGCACTCAAAAAGCTCAAATTTAAAACATTAATTTAAAAACAATTCAACATAATATAATTATGATAACTTGAGAAAATTCGCTCATACGATCATGTTGCATGACTGGAACTTTTAAATGTGGACCCCTAAACTTCACCCCTAACGGTTGATTGAAAGAGATTCCGATCTTTCAGGCACATCCACGGACTTGATAGCCAAATTTCGAAAACTCCGAACCAGGATTTGTACCCGATGATTTTGAATCTACGCATCTTGAAACTTGAACCAACAAATGTAGATAAGGGGATTTTGCTCTTGGTCGATTACAAAGGTTCAATAGTGGCAACAATAAAGCAAAGCAATGCTACAGAAATACAGACATATTAGAGAGTTCCTGAAGCGATAGAGAGATAGAGATGAGGCGCCTAATCGTGAAAAGAAAACACTACTGCGCATGTGCGGGGATATGAGGCGCCTCATATCCAATAAGCCAAATTTTTGGTACTTTTCCGTTATCCCACTTCTTACTTAGATTATGTTATGTTTTGTATTTTTGAGATGCGAGCTTGCGAGTATCCAGACCGCCATCATTCTGACCTACATGTCAAACTAATCTGTATTTTTACTAAGGCTTGATCTTATGTAATTTTGAGATGCGAGCTTGCGAGCATCCAGACCACTAACCTATACACAGCATTCTGATCTTTTTGTGCGAATTCATCTGCATTATACTAGTGCGAATTCATGTGGAGGCAATCAAACCACAACCACGCCAATTTGTTTCAACAAATCCTCACCGAAATCGGCAACCTCTGAAAACACGGTAATTCTTTTTTTTTTTTTTTCCTTCTTTTTTAGAAATAATATAAGTAATTTCTTCCCACAGCTTGAAATTGTCACCAATTCTACGTAAATATGTAATCTAAGTAAGAAGGAATGCCTAGAAACATCGGGCTGACGTGTTGAAGACAAATTGACTGGGGGGGGGGGGGGGGGGGGATTATACCAAATTTATTTCGCCTAAACATAAGACGCTTTATCTCGAACCAACCTATCTCATCTCTTCCTCCCTATCACAAAGTAACTTTACACGCCGATAACAGTGACGTATTCATGATTCATGAAAGTTACATTCATTTTCTTGTTCATAAATCAAAATCAGCCATTGCGAAACCTTTTTGAATAAGAAAAGAACTAGGGAAACTTAGAAATGCTGGAAACTGAACACATGGGATAAGCAAGAAAATCCCTTAAGTGGTTCAGCGTTACTTGAAGTAAAGTAGCGTCACTTTAAGATAAAACACTAATTCGAGCCTCTTGACTTTATCAGGTTAGCACACGCTGTGGCTCGCCCCGGTTGATAAAATCCACAAGCACCTTATCCCAATTGACTTATATATCGTTTAGGAAATCTCTATTATTGACTTAATTTTCACCCAACTTTGAACTCCGACAATAAACCATAAAACTCAAACATGGAATCGACTAATTCAAAACAATAATAGGCATAAAAACTGACAAGACATACCTACAAACAATATATAGTTTACTTAGATGAGTTTTCTTGGATCTCTGGTTCCTAAACGCAACTTACCAGGCAAGTGAATGAATGAATGCAAATGAGTTTATTCCGATAAACAGCAAATGACAAAAACGAGTATCCATAATATATGGCAATAAGGATCATATACACCTTAACCATGATAGGGCAGGCCCTGTGCGGTTAAGGGGAGATGCTTGAGCTAATTGTGAATATAATACTCATTAATTGCATAAAAGGAAAAAATAAAAAAAATACTTATTTAATCACAAAGTTATCTGGTTACACTGTTTCCTTCTGTTATAGAGGAGAAAGAAGATCAAAACTAAACTATAGAATTCATTAGATAATAATAATAAAGGGAACTGACATGATGATTAATGGATATTTCAATTGACATAAATGCTTGTAAGTAGAGTTTGGCAGTTTTCCAGCCCATATTGGATTAGCCACGAGAAAACTTTCTTTTTATAATCCGAAAGAGTAAGATTGGAGGGGGATCTCAAATTTTCTGGCAAGGAGCGAATTAAGAATGGCATACTATGGAAGATGTGTCTAGAAGTACTCCATATACGAGTTTTTGGAGCAAAAACTACAGCTAGTGTAGTGAACTGGAAAGCGTACGGAGTGTTTTTAGAAAAATTGAAAAATTCCGGGTGTTTGTGAAAAAAGGTGAGCGCCGACTTAATATACAACTGATGGACTGAGAACACACGGACATAGTTATACAGATCTACTGTAGGAAATCTACGTGTTTTTTTTTTTTTTGTCATTACTTTGAGAATGGATTTTTGCATGATATTCAGTGGATTCAATACCGCTGAAGTGGCTCCTCCCCAAGCAATAATTTATTCCAAAGCCAATGATGCTCTGGACAAGTTCCTTGTATACAAAAATTAAACTTTCCTTCCCCAGACATCCTCGGAGGTTGTAAAATAAATGAGTAAATTTTCGAAGTTTCTGAATCAGCGTAGAGACATAGCAGTCCCATGTTAGATCCTCGTCAATCATTATTACCAGGTACCTCACAGACTCAACACGCTCCAACTCTGGACATGCGCACACACAGGAATCGTACATTCTGCTAGCACCACATAAATGCAACTTTATTGAGGCAGAAATGGATTTTTTTGAAGGGGATTCGGAAAGCAAGAGGTACTTAGTTTTCTTTACATTTAGGCTCAGAGTATTATTACATAGCCATTGGAACGTGCGATTAATATCACTGTTAGCTGTGTCAAATACCTCTTCCCAGTAGTCGCCCTCGCATAGGATTGCTGTGTCATCAGCAAATAAGTATGAGGTATCCTGGAGGCTCAGATTTCCGAGCTGGTTGATAAAAATCAATAAGAAAATTGACGCCAAGGTACCACCCTGAATCACACCAAAATCTATAGGCTTAGCAGAAGTTAGAAGAATGAAACTCTGAAACAACGTTGCAACAAACAATAATAGGTGAATTTCTGTTTAATGCGTGAGGTTGTAGACATGCAAACCTTTGATTATCGGTAAAATAGCCACAGGGACGGGCGAGCCGTCTGAATTACCGACGCCGGTGTTGAGATTGGGAAATTACATCGTCCGCGGTTAAGCCCACAATAATAGTAGTTCGAGTTCAACGACCCTCTAAAGACCACTCGTCGAAGAAATGGATCTCATAAGACCACTACTGTCTTGTCATGCCAGTATCTAGACCATTAGTCGACACAATAGGTGCAGACCATAAAAATATAATAGGCATACATATAACAGGTGATTAGGATAGTCTTCTGAACTCCGGGGTATAGGGTTCATGTTCACAAGTTCTCAGAACGCATACACCGTGTACGCTCGACACCCTCTAGAAATGTAGCCATTTCATTCCAGTTGGGTAGAAGCATACACAATATTTCAAACGTTGAAATACCATTTCTTTGTTGACAACATGATTTACTCAGTATTCAGCAAACAAGGATTTTTGATTTTTTATTCATTTAGTTATTATTTAAAATAACCTTTGAGTTTCTTGAAAACTTGATGTTTTAGGACAGCACGTAGAATCTGAATATCGAATTAAAAAAGAGAAAAAAAAGAAAGTAAGAAAACGTTCTTCCGCCGTACAGGCGATATCTTCCGTACTAGTGAACTCTCGCGACGAAACTTGGTATGCAAGTCAATTGATGCACAGCCTACCAGAAAGGGAATCATTTCGTGGTGTCGAAATCAAAACATTCTAAAACGTCTGCCAAGTTGGGTGTGGCACATAGCTTCCTCGTTTATCTATCCAAATGTCATCCAAATTTAAGCGAACTCGAACGACTAGTGAGTGAAAAGATGGAATTTACGTTTGCGCATGCGCAGAATAAAGTATTGATTTGGCAACAATGAAACTGATAGGGGACCATCTACAACATAACCCGCGCATTCTCTCACAATTTCATGGAAATCAGATGAAAACAGTGGAAATTAAGGTCGTTACCAGGATTTCATATTGGCACATGCGCAATAGTTATTAATGATACAATCTTGATGAAGTTAATATAAGATGATCAAATTGTCATCCCACAACTATCATCCAAATTTTGGCGACTAAGGCGTGAGAAAATGATGCGTGGTAGAATTTACGTTTGCGCATGCGCAGAGTGAGGTATTGAATCAAGAACGATAAAACCGCATATTCCCTGAAAATTTCATCAAAATCGGATGAAAACTGTGGAAAATAAGCTTGTTACAAGGATTTGCGGACATGAAAGACAGACATACACAGCCAGACAGAGACGGAACCTAAGTTGTTCAGAATGGTCTAAAACGTAAAATGTGAGTAAAAATTTTGATTTTGGAGACCAAAAATTGTTTTTCTCCCGAAAGTGAAAACAATGTTTCCGCTACCTTTAGGTAGACTCGGAAGATGAGTACTGTTGTCGTATGCGTCTTACGGAAGATTTCATGTAGTCGTTTGCGGCCTACAAATACGCGTGACCTACTCAGCCGAGCGGTGAGGTACCAAGTGATTTGGTGTTGTTATATGCCGCCTACTTATAAAACAAGTAGCAACAAATTAAAGAACTCACCTTACGACTTAAATTCACTCCAATTATACAAATCGTCGTCAGACAGTCGAAGCCAAAGATACCTGTTCAAGTCGTCTTTGCCAAGTCACAAAATAACTGCTTGAACATGTCACCCTTGCACTTCGATAGCCACCATTCTTCCACCGATCAAAATGAACGCGTGCTCCATTTTTCTTAATGTTCTATTATTTCTTTACGTGTCGTCACAAGCATCCCCCTGTAGGGAGATGACCCTTTGGCCATAGTTTCTCGCACTGTCCGACTCATCATCAGAGCTTCATGTGTCGTCATCGTCCTTGGGAATAGGAGGGCTTCGATCGCTAATTCAAGTTAAGGAAATAAAACGGAGGCAGCATAGGACAACACGAAATGTGTGTAGGCCGCATATGACAACACCGAATCGCCCCTAGTAGGTATGTAAGTAAATGTAGGCAGCATACGATAGCGGTACTGAAAATGTGCTTCCACTTCTTACTCTCTCACAAATCTTAAGCTTGGCATTAGAAATAATAAACCAGTGCACCACCAAATACATGTAGCATTAAGAAAAAATAAAATAAACTAAGTGAATGAGCCATGAAAGCAAGAACCCAAGAGAAGGCCAGGTTTAAAAAAAAGCAGATTGAATGAATGAAACAGACTTTGCTGCATGGCCTCCGTAGTTTTACTGAAATTATGTTAAGATATTCATCAGTCAGGCATGAAGATCTACAATCCGGAAGTTTGGACGCGACAACCCTCTTTCCCCTCATGTAAAACTCGAGAGCGTTCGCCACACCCTTTGCATCGCTTAATAATAAGTACCTAGTTCATACGAAGTGTATCTACCAACACTAAACAGCAATGGGCATTAGGGTGCCCGCTATTTTGAGAAAGGTGGAATTTTGATGACCTCCACCCGAAATTTGGTTTAAAATGTTAAAAAGATTATTATTGAATTTTTCCAGATTTTTTGCATAACAAAAACCTACGCCGGTAGGTCGATTTTGGTTTTTGAAATACGCTTTTTTTGCCAATATCAGACTTTTGAATATAACTTTTACAAACTTCTTTGTAAAATTGTGAAACTTCGTATACGTACATTTTTGGGGTCGCTGAACTCGAATATGCAGTCAAAACAAGTTGACAGCAACAACTTTTGACAGTTTGGAATCTCAAAATCATGTCAAAAAATTACAATTTTTCAAAATTCATTGTAAAATTATGAAAATTTGCATTCTCGTGTTTTTTTGAGTCGCTGAACTCGAATCTGCTGTAAAACAATCAAAATTCTAACAAAAATACGTTAAAATACGAATTTTCATAATTTCATAATGCATTTGGAAAAATTGTAATTTTTTGACATGATTTTGTCGATTTCGAGATTCCAAACTTTCAAATATTGTTGCTGTCGACTTGTTTTGACTGCATATTCGAGTTCAGCGACCCCAAAAACGTACGTATACGAAGTTTCACAATTTTACAAAGAATTTTGTAAAAGTTATACTCAAAAGTCTGATACTGGCAAAAAAGAGTATTTCAAAAACCAAAATCGACCTACTGGCGTAGGTTTTTGTTATGCAAAAAATCTGAAAAAATTCAGGGGTCATTTTTTTGAAATTTTAAACCAAATTTCGGGTGGAGGTCATCAAAATTCCACCTTTCTCAAAATAGCGGGCACCCTAATGGGTATTACCCACGGGTACGGAAAAAGTACTTCATCTATTGGTTAATTATTTTCAATAATGAACCTATGTAATCGACCAAGAAAAAAGTTAACCCCCCCCCCCCCCCCCCAAATTTATTGGTTTACGTTTCAAGAGGCGCGGAATCCAAAAATCGAATTAAAAAAAAAAGTCCGAAGCTTTTTTCAATAAATATTGGATAAACCTTTTAGAAATTTGGTTTAAAAATCATTTATCGGCAGGGGATGTGCCTGTAACATCGGCATCGCGTTCGATCAACACTAAAGGGGAGAATCTACGGGCTGAAATATGCAAAATCGAGATCTTGAAATCTTTCTATGTAACAGTAATGATTTTTTGAGTTTCATTCATAGGTACATCCGCCCAAAGAATCAAACGAAACCACCCCGGTTGCTATGGGTTTATTCTTTTGGTTTCCCTAAGGGCTAAGGGACTAGACAAATAGTTTCGTATGTGTTCCCACTGTTTTCAATTCCTTATTTCTCAAGTATGCAAATGAGAAATAATCTATCGTGAATACATGGAAAAGGAGAGATTCTGGGGTTTCCGAAACAGTCGTCTAATTCATTTTTTGATAGGGTAATGATAGATTTAGATTGGTTTGCAAGTGGGGAAACACACGGAACTACACCCGTTTGACATCAATCGCACACTCCTACGGTAATTTTCAGTTTCACGCTCTGATGACGCCAACGCACCATTCTCGCTTGGGCGGGACCCCCCCAACACAGTGTGGAGTCACCGGTGCAGGAAACTGAAAAATCATGGAAAGATGAACGGATAGTGAAAAGATGAAAAAAGATAGTGCGGATAATGTCAAATTTCTTGGAAGGAAATATGTACATTAAAAAATACAGAATCAACACTTCGGTAACACTCATAGTGTATGAGTAAAACAACAATTTATTGGAACGTAGAGGAATTACTTCTAAGAACTCTCTAGTTGGCTAAATTGATTCTATAGTTCTTTTGATCTCTTCATCTTTCATCTCTTCATCCCTCATAAGCCTCTAACTGAAGTGCTGCTCCGTCTCCAAACCCAAGCTCCGCACTTCTCCATCTTCTTCTTGCGCATCTAAGACACATGCTGGATGCTCGTAATACAGCCATTGTGATGCGGACTCAACCATCCTCGAACAACCGTCTGTGGCCGATTCCAAATGTCTGCTAATCGCTCACCCAATACTTTCACAAACGCATTCATTTGAGGAGCACATGGACCATCGACTGAACATACCAGAGGTGTGAACGAGGCATGCCTCTCTTCACATGCATTCAGATACTTAAGCATCTTTTCTTGCTCTGCTGAGGCTAGGACAGAAGGGACGGGACGAGAACCATAAGAGGGGGCGTCAGTGTCTACAACACGGACGTCAAACAACGCCTCCCTCTGTGGCTCCCAGGTTCCTCGACACACCAAATCCCCTCGTAGCATTGGTTCGGATCCTAATACCTCCCGTATAATAGGCTCCTTCACGCAGTTGACATCAATTCTCCTAACAAGTCTTTAACTTCGTTGTGGCGTCTGGTGATAAGTCCCCCAGTTTTGCAATCTAATGCGTGTTGCAAAGTGAACGTTCCGTTGCCACATCCATCACATGACTTTGGCATTTCAAGGATTCACAAGGAGACATAATATGCATTATCAAAGTTGTGCTTTTTCAAAGGGAGGACTGACAGCCATCCTGAAGACTTACAACCTGACTGAGCGTAAATAGATCTTTCAATAGCTCTTTTTCGATTCGTGGAAAATTTATTGATTGTCTAGCATAACAGGGCGTCTTCCGATTCTCCTCTTTTATTTTTGGCCTGACTCTTGGCAGATTCGGTTCTCATAGTGTACATTTCCAAGGATGTTGCTTCCAAGTCTACCTATAGATAGTGGAAGCATCGTTTTCACTTCCGGGAGATAAAAAACTCTTTTTCCCCCAAAATCAACATTTCTACTTGCATTTGTTTTAGACCATTCCGAACACCTTAGGATTCGCCCGTCTGTCCGTAAATTCTTTAAACAAGCTTAATTTCACCAGATTTGGAAGGCGTTTTCAGGAAACGTGCTGATTAGGCTGTAGAGAGTCCTTTGACAGTTTCATTTCTCACAATACATCTCTTACAACATTTTGTATTAGTATTACGTCAGAAAAAACAAAAATTCAAAGGCACATCACCATATATTCATCAGAACCTCTAGCGAATCTCAAATGGACCGGGTCTCCTCACCATCCTAATCTTAGCCCAAAACAAGTCGATGCCACGAAAACGATTGGTCTCGGAATTCGTTTGATATTTTTCCCGTGTTCAGCACATCGAAAAACATAAGTCAGGCTTTGGAGAGTTTTAGCCAGGTTTTGTGCGATGTTGACCACTCTGGGCCGGTTCCGCCGGATTATGGCACCTCAATGAATTTCATTATCCCCGACACACTAATAACTTCTGTGCATGCGCAATCGTAACATCTATCAATCATTTTCTCATTACTTAATAGACCGGTTTTGCTCCCAACTTGCAAGGATGGAATAGAAAAGTCAATTTGATTGCCATACGAATTTCATCATAACCTTATTGTAATTTGTGCGATTTCTGCGCATGTGCTACTATTTTTGTTCGATTCGAAGGGTAGTTGAAGAAAGAGGATTTGATGATCCTAATTATCGATGAATCTTAATTGTTTCCTTTACATTTATTACTTTTTCGTAAAACGCGTAAAGCCGTAGCGCAAGGGTAAATGTGAAATCCCTGTAACAAGGATACAAAAGTTCAACAGTTTTCGTCCCATGAGCGGCATTTCTCCCAAATCGAAACACCTCTCTCTGCCTCTGCGAAAGCACAGCCATTAAATCCTGTAATATTTACTCTCCACTCCCAACAACCTACGCTCTAACCAAACTTTTCAATGATCTGCACATTCAAGTCACAGATATGAGAAAGTTTGGTGTCACAATCAACTCAACAATTTTGACTAAAAATGTGTTTTAGCCATGGACTAACTAGGCAAAAAATCTAACGAAATCTGAAACGAAATGTGGGACGAACATTCTGATGATTTCCGCTTACAACCGAGTCGTTGCTAAGGAAATGCTACTTAGTCGTTTTTCATCCCCCGAAATTCGTTGACCATTCGTTCGAAAGCTCTCGATTTATCCAACCATATTATGTTAACCACTGCGAAGTGCGTGGCCAACAAGCTGAGTTATGAGCATGGTTATTTGAATAATTGGTACACTCAGGTGATCATTCTCAATAATTGATATTGGGAACATGATTGCAACCGCTTGTTAATTTCTGATTATTTCATTGAGCTGGTGTTTCGATGATTTGATTCATAGCAGGTGATCCGAATATTGCGAGAACGGTTTGATTTGAAGCGGTGGTTAAATAAGCTAAGGATCGTGTAACCTGGTGTAACCTATGTAACCGAAGCTGAAATTTGAGAGGGATTATCAAGGGAGAATGCTGAAGACGCCCGAGTGATCACTGATCAGCTGAGTGAGCTGCTACGCCATTTTCTATCCTATTCAACGCAGGAAGCTGAAATTTGAGAGGGAGGGTCAAGGGAGAATGCTGAAGACGCCTGGGTGATCACTGATCAACTGAGTGAGCTCCAAAGCCATTCGCTTTCCTATTCAACGCAGGAAGCTGAAATTTAAGAGGGAGGGTCAAGGGAGAATGCTGAAGACGCCTGGGTGATCACTGATCAGCTGAGTGAATTCCGAAGCCATGGAATGTGTTTTAGCCATGGACTAACTAGCCAAAAAAGCTAACGAAATTTCGTAACAAAATCTGGGACGAAATCCGGGACGACAACATGGATACCGATGATACGGAACTAAGGATCGTGTAACCTGGTGTAACCTATGCGATATTTTGTTATGACGCGGTTTATGAGTTATAAATATTCTAAGTTATTATCTTACTATTGGAAGGTAACCAATCTTCAACCTAAGATTGAAGAAGGGTCTATGTGAAACGCGTGAGCTAAAAAACACATTCTGTGTTTCAATAATTTCGTCCGAAGTATGGGTAATTGTTTACAATATATGGCGCCACCTCCAATCGTCTTGGTACTAACATATATTGTAGTGGAAAGGTATAGAAATATGAAGAGATAGTATTTGAATGCCGGAAACATGTTTGAGCCCGTGAAAGATAAGCAGACATATCATACACTTCATTCTGACCTACATGTCCGACTAATCTGTATTTTTACTAAGGGATTGACTACTTGATGTTTTGTAATTTTGAGATGCGAGCTCGCGAGCATCCAGACCACCAAGAATGCAGAATGCTGTGTATAGGTTGGTGGTCTGGATGCTCGCAAGCTCGCATCTCAAAATTACATAACACCAAGTAGTCAATCCCTTAGTAAATATACAGATTAGTCGGACATGTAGGTCAGAATGAAGTGTATGTCTACGGGCTCAAACATGTTTCCGGCATTCAAATACTATCTCTTTATATTTCTATACCTTTCCACTACAATATATGTTAGTATCAAAACGATTGGAGGTGGCGCCATATATTGTAAACAATTACCGAAGTAGGTAAACAGAGGTAACCGGGGGTCCAGGGGGCTTGCCCCCTGGCGAGGCGCGGAGCGCCGAGTTTTCTTCAATTGTTATTTTTTAGCGAATTTTTACAAAAAATGAAGCTATTACAATGGCTCGGAAAATTTTAAAATCAAAATTTTTGAAAAATGTCTTAATTGAAATCAGTTTTGAGGCATTCTGAAACGATTCCTAAAGTTTGCGCTTTTTCATATATATATATATATATATATATATATATATATATATATATATGTGTGTGTGTGTGTGTGTGTGTGTGTGTCATTCCAGACGATAACTCTCCTTAGGATTGACATAAAAATTCCGTTCTTGCGCCAAAAAACCAAGCATTTCAAACGAAAGGATGAGTTCGTTGGCCAACAATTTTTGAGCACATTAATAGGTAAAATTTTGGAAATGTACTAAAAAAATCACTGAAGAAAGCCAAAAATCGTTAAATTTATATTTTTTTAGCAGAATTTTAGTCAAAACTAAATTGTTAACGATTAACTAGGACATTTGAAAATTTTTGCTCAAAATTATGCTGAAAATGTACTTAAGTTTCATTAATATTTGCTAACAAAATCTATAAAAACTGCAAAATAAAACTAAAAATCCAAAATCCTTTTGAATTGCCGAGTTTTTTTACCATAAAATTGGTTTTTAACAATTTCTTTCTACTGAAATTGCCCAAATTTCAATACAATTCAACATACTATAATACGCTAGATAGTTTATGAAAATTCGCTTATACAATCATGCTGCATGACTGGAACTTTCATCATTTTTACCGCTTACTCCTTATTATTCTGTTCTTACTGAATTATTCTGCATTTTTTATTATTTTGTAGATCCCTTTTCCTATGAAAAACTATTGTAAACGCATTATAAGACGCATAAGAAAATTTGTGAGGACCCTTGAAATATGTACTCATTATATTCCTTGTTTGAGTATCCTAACCTCATGAGAAGTTTCGAGTGGCTTATATCCACGGAATTATCGATCGAAAATCCTACATTAGAGAAACCTTCAAAATACTTCGCCGGCACAAAAATTTATAATTTATTGAATGAGAAATTTCACCTGTTGAAGATCTCGAAGAAGCTTTTCTAACAGGTGCAACGTGAAGGCACCTAAAATAAATAAATAATAATGAAGAAAATTTGGTCAATTATGGGAATTTTTCACCTAAAAATCCATTTTCCTCATTGCCTACGACCCCCCCCCCCCCCCCCCCCTTCACAAGTGATGTGTGTCAGGGCTGCCAACTAGGGATTTTTAAGGGCTCTCAAAACCCTTGGGTGGGGGTGGTGGATTTCGAGCCTCACTGCCAATCCTTGATTTCCATTATTTTTCGACTGCCATACAGATGAATCAAAGGCGAATTTTACCATAATTTCATAAACGACCATAAATTGAAAAAAAAAAAAAAAAAATGATCCCTCCACTAGATCGTTCTCAGAACAACGACACATGACGCACGCGGACAGTGTCAGACACGAACGTCAGTTAGCCAAACCAAATGGGACGAGAGTTAGAAAAAAATGTAAGGAAAGGGAAGGAGTTTGAACCCCCAAGTAAAAATATTTTCTCCAAAACAAAATTTTGGAGAAGAAATAAACGGATCTCTATATTTTTTACTGTAGGTACATAGTACTGTAAGTGTGCTTGTATTTTTCCCTGTTACTGATTGGCAAGTCATATTTTTTCATTTACTTTTTTTTGGTTATCTATTTTATGTTGTTAACCGATTCAAATTTATTACTCGTGTGAAAGTTACCCATCAAATTTTTCTTTTATTGACATCATGACTTACCATAAGTAACTACCTACCTACTGTAGGTAATGGAGTTTCTCCGTTTTCGTATGGTTATAAACGCTCTTCAATTTCTTTCACACTTTTTTTTTTTTTTTTTTTTTTTTTTTTTAATCACAACGACAGCACAGTGCTTGACAACTCATGTATGTGAACAAAAGAAAATATATCAATAAGTAAAGCAAATTGGTATAACTAAAATCGTCAAATTGTTCTGAAATCACACATAGGCAGGTGCCTGTGTGTGGGTATTTCCAATGGGGTAGAACTCCTCACAGAGTAGCTGGACACATTCTATTTTTTAGTATTATTACATGTATATATACAGGTATATACAACCGCTAGAGGTAGGCATTTTAGTATTTTAAAAACATTCCACATCATAACCATACACCACAGCAATACTATATTGAGCGTAATGAAACAAATACAGGGCTATATTTAGGTCAGTCATTAAATTCCATGCTTTTAGTTTTTTAATTTGTCCTATCTTGGATGAGTGATAGCTCATCACGTCATCAGGCAGTATATTTAAAAATCGTGGACCGAGAGATGAAATGTGGTTTTGGCCAACTTGTGTAGGTACGTCGGTAGGGTATTTAAAATTTCATGGGGCGGCGAGGATTTGTCCGGGATGTTACTTTCGTCAGCAGTTCAGGTCTCTTCACGTAAAATTTTATTGTTTGTAGTCGAAAGATTTGGGAAATGGATGGAATCGAGTCTCTTTTATATTGAAGTTTGGATATTTTCAGTAGCAGTTTTTGGGCTATTTGAAGTGAGCGCAAGTGACAATTCAGAGCCGAACCCCAGGCGATTATTGCGTACGTTAGATGGGAGTGTGCGAGACCACTCGTAGGGTTTTTATGGTGAAAATATTTTCAAGTCGATAATAAATGAAAGAAGTATTTCTTAATTTTTTCGCAAGGTTTGAAATATGTTCTGACCATTTAAGGCGGTCATCTATCAAAACTCCCAAATATTTTGTAGTTGTGGTTCTTGTCATGGGGGGACAATTGCAAGGTCATTTAGGCGACTACAGTGGTCAAGATGGTATTGAAGAGTAAATTCTTCATAATTTGGTAATCCTCTTTTATTAGGAGAGAAACACATGAACGAAGTCTTTTGTAGATTTAAAAAAAGTAAATTTTGGTTCAATTGTTCTTGAATTTGTATCACGCATTTTTCAGCCTTGGTTTTACTGCTCGTCCACGAGCCCGAAGAAACAACAATACAAGTGTCATCAGCGTATGAATAAACATTACTGTCCACATCCAATGAGCACAAACTATTTATGTAGATTAGGAAAAGAATTGGTGCCAATATAGTACCTTGCGGAACACCGTATTTTATTAGCCGCATCGAGCTTCTAATATTTTCAATTTTAGTATATTGTGGACGGTTACTCAAATAATTTTCTAGAAGTTCCAATGATAAGCCAGATATGCCTGTTTTCAAGTTTTCTCAGTAAGATGTTGTGGTTTACAGTATCAAAGGCCTAACGTAGGTCGAGTAATGCCACCTACATTGTTTTCCTTGTTATTATGACCTTTTTTCAATTAATATTTGTGATCAATATTATGTCCGAAATTGCTGTAATCGACACCTTAAATTTGGGGATTATCTGGTTCTTCCTGGGGGACTTTGGAGATTTTTTTGCTGAAACGGGTTGGCAGCACTGATGTGGGTAGTTCCAACTACTCGTTTCTTGCAGATGCTTTAACTGGGGAAAGTTCCTGGGTTATCAGCTTTTAGGATATCCTCTGGGCGTAGCAGGCTAATCGTCTCTACCCTTGGAAGGGGTAACTACTCCATTTCCATAACCTCCATATCATATCCTAGGACGCCACTATAGCTGAACAATCACCGAAAATACCAACTAATTTATCCTAAAAAGTTATATAACTGCTACTTGCTGTGTTCTCAGGATCATTCTACTGCAAAATGAAAGTGCGAGCACTGTGATATATTACATTAGATATATGGACCTTCCAAGCAGGAAGCACCACACTCTCAGCCTACAACCACCTCACAGCGAGTACAATATTTACATATTTTCACCATAATTTAACGTACTCATAAGTTCATAATTGAAAAGGTGGCCATTATTTGGCCTGTTTACGTTTAATAGGATCAAGGAAGCTAATCGACCAAACCACTATTTTCCGGTCAAGACAATTCCAATTTCTAAGTAAAACGTGATGAATCAAGCAACGAAGTTGTACTTGATACACGATATCAAAATACCCTAGGAAATAATCATATTTTTTCAGATTACAATCAACTTAGTGGAAATCCTGACACAGAGCGGGAATGTATACCTACATATCACCTATTACGTAACTACATTCCAGTGGAAATTTGCTGATACGGTTTATCAGAATAAATCGCATAATTATCTGTATACGTACATTCCCAATACACTGAAAATTTCAGGAATACCGCAGGTAATAGCGATTGGAAGAGCGCGGAAAAGCACCAACTGGGTTGTGTGGATGTAAACAAATCGAAACGACGCGTCAGCGAACAGCAACGGCGAGCGGAAAACTTAACACAAACATACAAATGGATTTGTCGTACGGAACACATGCGAGAAAGCGGAATGCCACGTGCTGAGCCGAAAAAACTTGGCTCACAATTCGATAATAAAAATAGAATGCGGATTTTCGACGGTATAAAACCATATAAATAGATGAAAATAAAGCGTCCCCCCCGCTGCGCTAAGGTTATGGTGACTTCCCGCGTTGGACGTGAACTGTAAATACAGCAATAAAACTGAAGCGTAGAGATTAAAACGATTGTGTTATCTATAATTTATTACTTACGTTGGAAACGGATGAAAATCGGAGCACAGACTGATACGGATAAAATAAATTAAAATGAGAATTAGGCTGGATAAACACAACCGACGCCAACGGCTTTCGCCTCTACCCCTAGAATCTCGAATACAACGCCTTCATCGGCTTCGAATTTTGGGTTCATTGACCTTGAAAGTTGTTTTGTTGGCTATGCTGCTTGGTTCCATGTTTCAAGCGTCATGGAACCTTTGAGTTGAATGAAATAGAGAGCTATAATTGGTAGTTGAAACGTCAACTCATAAGTGCCGCTGTTGTCGCGATGAACCAGGGGCCTTTTTCATAAAACAACAAGTTACAAGCGTGCAAGTTGACAATTACAGGTACTTGTAATGCACGGTAAACTAGAAAAATTTTTCACCAAAACAGAGTACGAGTGTAGAAAAGTTACTCTTAGAAGCTAAGTTTACCTGAGTTTTCGAGTGTACCAGAAAAGAAAAATGGCCTGTGGGGAAAAACGAAATGAACAAAGTCAAGCGGGATGCTAAAATTGAAGTTTTTGTCAGCGAATCATAATATAAAAACTTTGTTAAGTACACTATAGGATGTTTATCGTACATGACAAGGTGAAATGATTGGAGGACAGACAAATTATAAACTGAAAAGACTTAAATTAGTACAAAATTTGTATTATGCTAAAATACCATAAATAGCAGTTTTCAGAATATGTCACTTCAATAAGGGAGAGGATTAGTAGGAAAGGCAGAGGGTAATTACTAGAATTTGAATTAAAATATGTGATTTTTTCCAATTTTTCGAAGTCTTGTGGTTTGGCACCTCATACCAGTGCACCGCCATATAAAGATTGTAATCTCAGGAAAGCACAGAGTTGAGTACACGTAGGAATACCCCAACTGCCAATTTTCAGCAGCAGCCAGTTCGGTTCATATCAGGGGCTTTCGGATCCAATATAGGTGCACTTTTACTGAGTAGCAAAATACTGTGATTGTTCATGGGCTGCTAAGGTCCACCATGTTCAAGTGTTCAACAGTAGAGGCCATTGAATTCAAAGAGGCATTGGCTTTTCAAAGGGCCTTTTTATGTCAAACAGAAAAAATAGCAATTTATCCTGGATAATTTGAATTTTTATGTACCTGTATGGACGTATTCATTAGTAGGTAAGATTATTTATTACCTACTGCATCTAATGATTTCTCATAATTATCATAAAATCGACTTCCAGATAATAAAATTAGCTCTTATAGTTAGATTCACACGTACTGCCATGGAACTGTCTTAATTCCGGCTGGCCTGGTATCAAGATGGCATCTTCGAATTGGTTTGGCTCAGGAGGCTTCCGGATCCAGTGTAGGCCCTCCTGATGGATGTTGCTGGCTCCCAATTTTCAGAAGTAGCCAGTTCGGTTCATATCAGGGGCTTTCGGATCCAATATAGGTGCACTTTTACTGAGTAGCGAAATACTGTGATTGTTCATGGGCTGCTAAGGTCCACCATGTTCAAGTGTTCAACAGTAGAGGCCATTGAATAGAGGGTCACCAAAGTGGATCTCAAGACAGCACTACTTTTTTTTTCATGTTGTTTGAATATTCAACCTCCGAAACATATTTTTAAAAGCATTTTGCTCGCATCCACAGCATTCTGATCTATCTATCCAACTTAACTACATTCTCAGAGCGGACATAAATAAAATTAGGTAATACAAATTGAGGCGCCAAGTCCAGTGGCGGCCGATGGTCTGCAGAAGGAGTGAGGCACGAAAATATTTACCTATTTGACAGTCAAGAAGAGTATTGAGGTTTTTCTTTAATTTGTTTTGCTTTCAGTGTGAATTAATTTTGATCTAAACACATGAAACATAAATCCCACTTGGGTCATGTCAAATGCCATGGGCAACCGTTATAAAAGAATATGACTACTAAATAATAATAAATCATGATCAAAAATATTGATAAATTAAATATAAATAAATTAAATTAAAAATACTATCTTATAGGGACCCACTTAAGTACTAAGTATCGAAAAAAATTAGAATGGGCTGTATTATTATTAAACAAAAGTACCTAAACAAGGCTTCGATTGCATTGCACTAGTGAACTACTCAGGAGAAATAATGTTGAAGGAATATTAAAGAACTCAAATTAAATTACGATGAATGATAGAAATGTGAGGTCAGACGTCAATTAAAAATCGAATTTTTCAAAAGGCTATAGAAATGTTGTCTAACCCCACAACCATCACTCACTTATGTATAACCAGAATGATCAATATTCTACTGAAAATATTGATTTGAGATGTTTTCGTTACTTATTCTGTATGTTTTGGAGGTGCCTTTGTACACTGTGGCTCTTTTCCAATGTGACCTCAAAATGTCGTCAGTTTTGGCTGATTTTGTTACTAAGCCCAGAAAAATTTCTGACCACAAAACTTGATGAGATCTATAATTTCAGTGCCAGGTCATTCAATAGAACTGGGGTTCGTTGTACCAGTTTCCGCCCGGAGCGCTTGGTCCGCCATAACCGTGAGCGAAAGCCTCCTTGCGACTCTCCCCCAGTCTAATCATACCCTTTGATTCATGCCATAGCAGGTTCATGCATGGTTTTTGGCTCAACTCACATAAAGGTCACAGTAAAATAAATCTAGGTAGTTACAGTAATTTTGATAGCAAATTAATTTATTTGACTCTTATCTAGATCGGAATTTCAGTTGAAATCAATTTGAATAAAAATCCGCAAGTTGTGTTTGTTATGTTGGCTTCATTGATTATTCCTCCCACTGGAACCCATGTTCATGTTGTGCGACTTGAAATTGTAACTCGTGTCTTTTTACATTTTTCTTGAATTTCTTCGCCGTATATCTGAGGTATTTTGATTGCTAGGTTTACTTCCAGAGATCTTCGCACAAAATGGCTATGCACGTTCCGAAAGCGCCGGGCTTCGCCCAAATGTTGAAGGAAGGAGCTCGAGTAAGTGATGATTGTTCATCGCCCCACCTGCTTCTTTTTTCGTAAATTACCTCATAAACCGGTGTTAGATGTATAAACTAAGGGTTGTAACATAAATGATAGTACAGGAACTATGTGTATAATCAGGTGTTAACAGTCCTATGTACCTACTTACTTACTAAGATCGAAAGTATTCTGCTCGGGACCGTCGGCATGTGAGTGTCATGGTTTCTGAGTCATAAAATTATCAGGCTCAACCTTATTTCATTATTTCCATGATGATATGTTTATTATGAGTACCTGTTAGCCGATGATGGTGGGAGGGGGGATTCACGTAGCTGACAGACTGATAAAGTCTTGGATAATGTTAAGGTGTAGTAAGTTGGTGCACCTATTGAGGACAAAGGAAGTGATGTGCTTGTAAAATACAGGTCACTCGATTACCTCTAGCCTAAAGTTCGTACAAAGTAAGGTCCTCGGAGTACCTACAGGACTGGGGAGTTCACTTGTTGAAAGAAGCGAAGCGAATATACACCAGTTGGACAAGGATAAAGATACGGTTTAGGAACGGGACTAGAAGAGACGTAATTGAATAACTATAAAAAGGAAATGGATAACCAAATGGATTGTGGTAAATCGAAAAAAGAGGAAACAAACAAGGTCCTTTTTGACCCTCCAAGAACTTAAGGCGACTGCAATAGTCTAGAGTCTGAAATAGAAAATTTGTGCAGTTGAAGAAATGTGGTAATCATCCCACACCAGCACACCTACGGTCTTTGTCTGGGAGACAGCAGGTGTTCATTTATACTTGCTCTCTCCTCGGGTTAGCTTAACACACTTGCTCTTGTCATGCGTTAAGCCTCCTCCGCACAATACCTGTGCTAGGGCTTGCCAACCGTGGGCACTGAACCTGTTTGACGGCAGGAAAAAGCCGAGCCAGCGTTGTCCCTCGCACACCATCAAAAACGGCGAGGGAGGCGATTGCTGTCCACCCTTCACATAGTGCAACCACCGGCCATCGCTAACTTTTTCAAGGTTTCGCATTCATATACACGCTGCGGCGCATCGTGGTCGGGGCTGGTGTCAACGTGAAGTGTAATATACCATCGCAATGCATTGTAGCTTCGTTTGTGCTACAGAAATTGTTCGTGTTTAGTTGTTGTAGGATTCCTAATAAATAGTTCAGTTTAACAGACTGCGTTAATAGTCAAGCCTAACGAGTGATGCAATCTATTATTTTACTGTTGAACTGGACCATACACCCCTGCCCTTCGCTCTTAGGAAAATTTGGTCTCAAAGAAGAATCAACCATCAGTGGGGCTTATGCTGGATTTAGTGTTGATGAGTTTAATAGTCACTTAACAGCTACTTCTACTCTCGTTCCTGATGCCTCTTCTTTAGTTCTCCTAGCACTCCTCCACCGGATTTTGCTTTTCGTAATGTTGAAGCCAATGAGGTTGCCTCTGCTTTTGCCCGGGTCACGTGTACTGCAATGGGAAGTGATGGTTTATCTAATAATTTCGTAATTTTATTATTTCCTGTAGGTATTACTTCAGCATATAACCCTTGTATTCACAACCTCTCAGTGTCCTTCGGCCTGGAAGTCGGCACTGGCACTCCTTGTCTGACTTTCGGCCCATCAGCATCCTTCCCTCTCTGAGCAAGGGGTTCGAGATTTTAATGGCAACACAAATCAGTGAACAAGTTCATAGTAATAATCTGTTGTGCACTTTCCAGTCTGCGTTTAGAAAACCATATAGCTGTCAGACTGCCTTGCTGTGCAATGTAGAGTGTAGCTCTGTACACTTTTGGTTTTGATGGATTTTAAAAATGCCTTTGGATCCGTTTGCCATCCCTTCCTGATTGAGAAGTTGAGGGTGTTGTCTGGTTCCTCTGCTTCTGGTTGCTCGTTGATATCCTCATCTGAGAGGTCGAGTTCATTGGTGGTTTCTGGTGTTGGGGTGTCTTCAGGGCAGCTTCCACTCCACTTAAGTGTTCCGCAGGGAGCAGTGATGGGGCCTTTCTCATCCTCTGCATCCGTTAATGGTCTTCCATAAACTCTTTTACCATCTTTTTGCAGATGACTTCGAGATCCATATTCATAGTAATCTTGGGAGTGGGATGATCTCAGCTATTCATAAGCTTAATCTAGACCAGGGGTCTCTGAGAGGCTGCAAGTATGTGTGATGCAGGGTTGTCGTACATACACGATACACCCTACCTAGGTGCCGGTGCGGGTGTACCGTAGCATATATAGTTATTAGCTTTCCGCACAATTTACATTATTTTAGTCAAGGTTTGGGTTAGGTTTACTTAAGTTCTTCTCTACAATATCAATGAAAAAACTCCTAGTTATTCAAAATTGCGAGTTTATTCGTTGTTACAAAACAAAAGAGTTACATATGGTGTTAAACTCAACTAAGGAGTGACTTTGGATGTTGAAGCGTGGCACTGCATGTCCTCAGCATACTTTTCATAAGATGGTGCGTAACCACTGAGTGCCAATCGCAAGCATGATGACATATGATCGTCAGTTAGTCGATTGCGATATTTTGACTTAATTATCTTCATTTCAGAAAATGCAGACTCGCACAAGTAAGTTGACCCAAACATTGCCGTCAGTTGAAGGGCGATTTGCCTTAGATTCGTATATTTATCTTCAGATATAAAACACCAGAAATTTGTATCAGATGCTGTAGCTTTGAGATGTATATCCGATATAATCTGCACCAACTCATTTTCAACAGAACATGAGTTCATATTAAACTGAATTGCTACTACAGTAGCTAATTCCTCAATGTTTTTACATGAAAAAGGATAACTCATAAATGATGCTATATTTGCCAATTTACTGCAATCATAAAAACGCATTTCGAATTGTCCCAAAATATTTGATAATTCAGCCTCATACGTATCATGATTCAACTGAGGAATCTTTGACAAGTACCCGCGTTCCTTTGATAAAGCCGCCTTTTGCCGCAAGCAGTGTTATTACGTAATAATTTTTTGTAGTTTAGTTACCTACTTATTAAAAAAATTTTTCTTCCCGAGATCTACTCAAAAAGCACTCGCGATCGACTGGTCGATCGCGATCGACCGTTTGAGCATCCCTGATCTAGACCGTCTTTCTGTATCTCGGTTGGCCAGTCGAAATGGAATCTCTATCAATCCTACTAAGAGCCGGTTTATCAATCACATCTATCCAACGGATATGGGGGATTCATCTGAAGGATAGCGTTAACCTCCAGATAACACAATTGGAGGTGTTTATCCATCCCTCGTTAAACCTTATCTAGAGTTTTAATTTATCTGGTCCCTGGATGGAAGGCTAGATAACTATTATAACTGGGGGTTTAATTCAATTCAACAGTGGCTTTAGTCTTGGCCTGAAAAGGCCCATGTCCATGCCCCCCTTAGGCTTCTTTATCATTACTTACTTTGTAAGTGTATATTTTATTATCTTATCTAAACATCCTATATTTATTTATTTTATTATTATTATAACTGGGGGTTAATGAGATTATCTGGGGTCCTACTAGATACTACTCTACCTTCCAGTGTTGCCAGACGTCCCTTTTCACCTGATACCCCCAAGACCTTGAAAAAGAAATGGTCCTTAGGGGGACTTTGGGTTTGATGAGGAATACCCCTTTTTGATTTGGAGGCCCTTTTAGTCCCCCTTTCCATGACCCCACACTCTTTCCCATAATTGGATAAAATTTAGGTTCGTACATGAGGAGTTGCAACTTGTTTAGTTGGTTGGATCTATTTTTCTCTCTGTGGACTTGTATGTCCCTTGTAGACATAGGTGTAGAGTTGAGACTTGAGAAAGGTAAAAACAAACAAGGGTGAGGGTTCCATTCTTTATCCATACCTGTTTTGTTTCTTTGGGATTTTTTTCGAGGGTTGGTTAGTGGGAGAGACCAATAATAAGACATGAAAGAAGAGAAACAACCCGCTGAACGAATACGTATACCTAACAAGGTTGTTCAGTTCATGCACAGGAACGGCAAGTAGATACAGTCACTTCCTTCCACCAATCACTTGGGAAATATGGCGTTTCCCCTGTGGAGGGTTATGTACCTAGTAGGTTAATTTATTGATGAACGATGTCCCCAGGGGCAACCGTGGCCTCCCTACATGTACTGCAATCATGCAGGACGGGCTGGGGTTAAGTGGTAGGTATAAAGTCCTCTTTTTTGTGCCGGGCCAGCGACCATTCTTGGCCTTTAAGTTAAGGGCTGCGCCCATACTGATACCGCGGGCGGGTGGGGCCCCAGGCTTTCAGCTCTTCCAGCGTGCCTCTTGACGTACTGATGAACGATGTTTCGGAAGTGTTTGTGTATGTGTCACTCTAGTATGTACTTATGTGCTTACCTTCAACGTATTATAATTCACTATCTCTTGTTTTAGCATTTTTCCGGTTTGGAAGAAGCAGTACTACGTAACATCACTGCTTGTAAAGATTTTGCGGACACCGTAAGAACTGCGTATGGACCCAACGGAATGAACAAAATAGTTATTAATCACATCGATAAGTTATTTGTTACCAACGACGCAGCCACTATAATAAAAGAATTAGAGGTGATTATTACTTCATTTGTTATTAGATTAGTTAGTTTAGTCACAGTGGAGGCACAATTTATATTTCTGAACATAGATTGCGTACATTTAGCTGTTAATATATTTTCTTATTTCTGGATCACGAAAACATGGACATACTGTTTTCCCTTCTGTACTAACTTAATAGCCTCATTCAAGAACTCTTATGTTCATCGAACGATCTATCTCGCCGGTGCTGTCTCCTAACACACTTTTCAACCTTCATGAACGTTCCTATGGCTTTCAGGTAGAACATCCGGCCGCTAAAATAATGATTCTCAGCTCACAAATGCAAGAAGAAGAGATTGGCGATGGAACGAACTTTGTAATAATTCTAGCAGGCGCCCTCCTTGAGCAGGCTATACCCTTACTGAAGATGGTGAGTATTGGAAATATGTTGTCCAGAACTCGGTACTAGTTGTACTAAGAGGGCTGGATTTCTACTTGTCAGTGTAATCAACACACGAGAGACAGGATCTTTGCTGCGGTTAATGATGCGTTTTTAATATCAATTTTTGATTATCTATCTTTACAGAACTTATCAAAAATATTTCTGTATGGCTCCCAATGGTTCGATGAAGTTTTTCTCGATGATACAAAATCTTGAATGATGTTCAAATAGAACACTGGTCAACTTTTGACAACGCAATCAATTAGCGTGATAGTGGTGGCTTTAAAGAGGAGGCCTAGCGGACTACTCCCTTCTTTATTTAACATTTCTTGTCAGTTTTTTAGAGGGGGGGCTAAAGCATGTTCCATGCTATATGAAATCGAATGACAGTTTGTTGGGTCTCTTTAAATTGAGTAGGTCATCCAAAATTGTTTTATATGTATCAACTAGGCATTGTAATAAATATCTAAGTTTGGATAATTTGAATCGGATACATCTAAGAATAATTTTGATGCAGCAAGAAAGATTGTGAATTTTTGGTTCATTTCTGTAGGGAATGACGCCCATCGACATAATAGAAGGTTACCAACTTGCTTTGGCTAAAGCTCTTGAAGTTCTACCGTCACTCGTATGCCATGAAATTAAAGACATCAAGAACGAGGAAGAAGTATCCAAAGCCATCAGGGCCTCCGTCATGAGCAAGCAGTACGGCCATGAGGATTTCATTTCCAAACTCATCACGAAAGCATGCAGTAAGCACTCGATATATTTTTGATTAATTTCAATGTTTAATGCAACTTTTTAATGTCTGATTTATTGTAGGAAACTATAACTACCAATTCTTATTCATCAATCACTTCTACAAAGGGGTGGTTGTTTTGTTTGAATTATACGTCTTTGAAACAGTAAATAATCAGAGTTGAAAGTACTTAAGTACTCTTAGGTACTTATTTCAATTACTATCGTTAGAACTTAAATTGTCCACTTCAGAGGTATGTTAATGAAAGGCTCAGAATGGAATTAGTGATTCAACAGCTTCAAGTGCTTTGAAAGTACTTGCCAAGTACAATTGTTTTACCTGCTTCGACTTCAAGCCGCACAATTACAAGTATTTGTTCTTGCGCTTGAACAATTACAAGTAATTGTACTTGTAATTGTAATTCAAGCACAGCAAATACAAATTTTTAGTTGAAAATCAATAATATTCCGCTTTGAAACGTCTTACCGTTTCCAAATGAAATCTATCAGAGCCTTACCTTTTCTTAAAATTATAGTTCAAGTCACGAGAAAGCTCCCTAAAATCGAATTTTGAAGCATCCAAATAGCTGATCTTTTTGTACAGCAGCATGTTTTTACAAAAAGGGAAAGTGGCCCTGGGTACAACACCCCATTGTACTCAGGGCCAGAGGGTGTTGAACCCAGGGCCACCACAGTTGATCATTAAAATTAGAAGAAAATGCGCCAATAACTCAAATAGCCGCTTTATTTATACCTTAAAATGACAAATTTAATATCACATTGATTATACTATACAAGATCTTCCTTAAATTTTACGATTTCTTAATATAACTTTGCAGGTCCTACATCAAAATCACATAGGTATTTAAAACTCAGCCTGACTTAAGGACGAATACATTTTGATTATAGTTTATACAAAACCATAAAATTGAAAACTTAGGGCGATTGATTGGTCAAAATCAAATCCAATCACGATTGAAATCCAGGATCTTATTAATCACAACTTAGACTTAGAGACAACTAGAATATGCTAAATCATACAAAGACATTATGAAGTTGAGATTATAGGGAATTCTCAAATTAATGTCCTATGTAACTAGTTCACCATCACATAAAATCACAGCTTGACTTGGGAACGATAAGAATAGGACTACAAAGAAATTTTAGAGAGCTAAAAAGCTCGGTACCTAGTTAAGATAACCAGAGAGACTGTATCGTAGAATCGCTCTTCAGTTATAGCTTCATAACTTCTATGTTTTAGGTATTATTTTCAATAATGAACCTTTGTAATCAAACAGAATATGGCGATAAATTGTGGATTTCTCTTGGAATGGAGTAAAAAAAACGGGGGAATACGCCTAGATTAGATAACGAAAATGAAAATACAAACATACGAACTTAATGCACTCTGAGAGTGGTCAGCATGGTCTATCGAAAAAAACGTAAATCACATTACGTTCAAACCTTGGAAGTCGACAGAAAACTTCATTTGCCCCCTTCTTTGGAAAACAGGATCTGGTAGAACCTTGAAAAACCGGATGCCGAAATCAGATGCCGAAAAAACTTTTTTGTATTCACGATTATGATCATAGTTAACTTCTCCATCACTACTTTGTTTGAATTTTTTGATTTGTCACTGTAGAGTAAAACGCGCGATATTATGGGCCTTAGCTGCTTTATTTATGCTTGTTCCTGCTAACACTTCATGCACAGCAGCAACTATTGTAGCTTCAGAGGGGGGCGGTTTTTTTAAAATGTCAACTGAACTTCGTGACATCTGAAATGAAAAAGATTGATTTTCTTATAGTAATAACGAAATTGACCGTATTGGGTTAATTTTATACTCCTAATCTTATTTTATACAATATTGTTTCAGATATTGTACCCAGGGTTGCCACATCATGTTGTACCCAAGGCCGGCCTTGCGTACAACGAAAAATCGGCCGTAGGTACAAAGATGTCTAGAAAATTAAAAACTTGCATATCTGCTACAATTCTTGATTAAATCCTATAAAGTCATTCAGAACTCTTTAATAAGATGTTAACCATATAGTAGAACCATAGAAACGTGAAAATGTTTTCTTACCTTGTTCACTTGCACCTCCAAAACACTCAAACTTTTAACAGCAGTGGTCGAGAACACCATACAAAAACTTTTGACAGCCCTCGCGAGTTATCATGGATACTTAATACGGAATTTTTATATGTGCCTGTAAAAGGCTATGCAGCATGGTAAACACATCACGGTTATAATATTTTCTTCTGCTTCAACTTTTGATCGGCCCTGGGTACACCAGGCCCTGGATACACCTGGTTACCCTACTTTTGAGGACTTGTACTTGTACATTACTTTGTACTTGCAAGTACGATTTGGTCAACACTGACAGCAATCAGTCATTAGTTCAGAATATTACATATATACAGGGTGTCCCACAAGTTGTTCTTAACCCCCCCCCCCTTTCCTAAAATCCTTATTTGTGAGGGTATTCGAAAAAATTTTGTTTGATTCTTCATGAATTTTTTCCAAGGATATTAAATATGACCGCATTGCCCAATTGTGCAACCATGCGCAATCAACACCAACTTAGTTTTTAAAAAAGGGGAACCCCCTTTTTTATTGCAGATTTGGATTCTACGCACAATTTCATGAATTTACGCACTTGGTTTTTTAAATGCAAAACGGATTCTGGTAAATCCCAAGTGTGGTACACGAATTGACTGATTCACATGGTGCTATCCGTTTCTTGATTTGTTTTGATTTTAGTGGAATAATGACCGCAATGTGGTTATTTTGCTGAAACAATTAGTTAGGCGTGTGTTTGCTCATGAAATTTCATAATTTTCCATTCCCTTTCCCTCCTCCTTTATTAATTAACTTTAGAACTTTTAAAAAATATTTCAGCCCTTAAATGGTCTACAAGTTCTAAAAGATCTAGTAGTTGCTTTTTCTATTTTTGTTGGGGAACGGAGGTATTTTACATTTTTTATAGGAAGTACTCGTTTTTATTTTATTTAACTCCGCCATATCCGTTCCCCAGCCCGGTTGAGAAAGAAGGAGGGAAAGGGAATGGACAATTATGAAATTTCATGTGCAAACACGCCTAAAAAGATGATTTTTTCACACAAAATAATCAAATTTCGGCCATTATCCCGATAGTCTAGTTAAATCAAGAAACGGAGAGCACCATGTGAATCTGCGTTGAAAAACAATGAAAATGCATGTGGGGTTTACTAAAATCCATTTTCTGCGCAATTTTGTTAGTTAGGAACTTTGCTCACTCGCGGATCGGTTGCGTGCTGTCAAAAAAATCGAGGAGTTGTAAAATCTTGATATTTTGTGTAGAATCCATATCTGCAGTAAAAAAGGGGATTTCCCTATTTGAAATAAAAACAAAGTTGGTGTTGATTACGCACAATTGCGCAATGTTGTCATATTTGAAATCCTTGGAAAAAATCATAAAGAATTTTAAAAAGTTTTAAAATTATTTTTCATTATTCACTCGTGTCAATAATGAAGTTTCTTTTTACCTTCTAGTTGCAATTCTTCCCGAGGAAACAACATTCAACGTCGATAACATCCGAGTGTGCAAAATCTTGGTGAGCTAATAATTTTATTTGTTGGTACTTTCAAGTAGTTTTCAATGCCTGTTTCTTGCTCCGTTTTCCAAAAAAGTTTTGTGTTGTGGAGTTCCGATCCCACCTAACATCATTCTCCATGTGTTAATTATTTCAGGGATCTGGTCTTCTCAACTCAGAATCCGTGTATGGAATGGTGTTCAAGAGGCAAGTTGAAGGCTCTGTCACAAAAAAGCAGAGAGCCAAAATAGCTATTTACAGCTGCCCGATCGACAACGCCACCACAGAAACCAAGGTCAATTGCTATTCATTATCTTACAATAATTTTACGTTTCTTTGATACATCTTTGTTCTAACTATGGTGTATCTGGGCCATAGACACTTAGGGCTGGTTTATCAATCACATTTATACAATGGATAAGGGGGATTTGTCTGAGGGATAGCGTTATCCTCCAGATAACACAATAGGGGGTGTTTATCCATCCCTAGTTAAACCCTATCTGGCGTTTTAATTTATCTGGTCCCTGGACGGCTGGATAAGAATTATAATTGGAGGTAAGTGAGATATCTGAGCTTTTTAACCTCACACAAGTTTATTTATTTACAAAAATCTTATTTGAATCTCAACTGTCTTTATTTTTGTACCTTCCAATGGATATATTTGGGGATTTGTCTTCAAATAACAGCAACGTCGAAGATTCTATCGTAGAATGGAAAAGAAGACCGTATATACCTAGTAAGACCCCGTGTAGATATGTAGATCACCTACTAATATGGGACGAGTGCGTATTTTTATTGAGGTTTCGGTTGGCTAAAGATACCGTTCTTTACCTTCCAACACAGATCGAAGATGAAATTAAGTCCACAACTCACTTAAATAATTCATTCATGATAGTTCAGGTTGCAATATCGCAATTCGTGTACCTATGTATTTCTCTCTCTAGAAATGAAGCAAATAGCAAAAATGTGGTGGTTTCTTATTTGCCGAGCTTGATAGCATGATGGACACTGTTGTGTTGTGGACGTCAGACCTGGTTTTTTTAATAGTCGATCCATGAAGAAAATGTAGCTCTATGTGTAAATCGCCCTTATTTTGTCGCCTACAGACACCAGTGGGGATGCAAACGGCGCTATCTTCCAGTCAGAATTTCTCTGAGATATAATTTTATCGGCATTGACAAACAACTCACATTCTTTATCTGGAGTCTAGTGCTATACTCAGTATAGCTATCCTGCAGTTAATGTAGATATTTGACAAACTGGCCCTTAGACATGTTGACCATAGACACATTCCCCCATAGTAGGGACATTTTGAAAGGTCGCGTCTTTTCATTGATCCTAATCATGTTATTACAACTGAATTAATTTTGGTTACTGGCCTTGGATTATGCGTATCTTAATCAAAACAAAATTTTTTTGGGTAAATCGAAAAAATAAGTTCTATATTTCTGACGTGCACCTACTAAACTTGAGCCATTGGTGTTGCTTTCTAAAATTTTGCTTTTTGCAATATTTAACTGCTTCCAGCAGTCGCTAAGAATTTCATGCCATGGTGTCGGATACGATTCTGACTCATATTAGTTTTATCAAAATCGTTAAAGTCATTGGAAGAAAAATCGAAAACTACGTTTTGTCACATATTCTAATTTATTTCACCTCTTAAAAATATTAACCTGGAGATACCACGTTTACCTTTTTCTAGTGAAATTAAACCACATAAATAAAGTTGTTGGCAATTTAATACTCCTTCCATTATGAAAGAATATGTTACACTTTAGTATAGGTAAGTATTCTATGATTCTAAACTGTAGTGTAGTCTCGTTAGTGTAACTTTGGAATCGTTTCATTCAATCGTACGGTTCCCTATTCGTGCGGTATGACTCCCTGGTTCGCCTGTGCTAGAAAACCCTATTTTCGTACTACGGCTCAGCTGAACGACACAGATGTAAGATTGCTGAAACTCCCTGCTATGTTAGCGAATTTTCGTTGAAAATGAAGGTATTCCAATGGTTCAGAAAAGTTTTAAATCAACATTTTTGAAAAATTTTCTTCATTAAAATCCGTTTGGAGGCATTCTGAAACGATTCCTGAAGTTTGCGCTTTTTCATATGTATATATATTGGTGTCATTCCAAACGATAACTCTCCTAAGGATTGAGATTAAAATCCCGTTCTAAATTTATAATTTTTAGCAGAATTTAGTCAAAACTAAAATGTCAACGATTAACTAGGATATTTAAAAAATTTTGCTCAAAATTATGCTGAAAAACTACTTAAATTTCATTAGTATTTGTTTTATAAAAACTGCAAAAAAAAAAAAAATCGAAAGATCAAAAATCTCCTTTGACTTGCCGAATTTTATTTAGAATGAGTTTTTTGTCATAAAATTGGTTTTTAACAATTTCTTTCTCCTGAAATTGTTCAAATTTCAATACAATTTAACATTATTATAATACGATAGTTTATGAAAATTTGCTCATACGATCATGCTGCGTGACTGGAACTTTTTTTAGTTTGGTCTAGACTAGAGCTATATTAGAGAGTTGGAAAAAATGAGTAGGTTGATTACAGAACTTTCCGTTTGGCCATTCTGAACATTGGCAAATTTAAAATATTTTGGCCGATTACAGGTACAAAGAAAAGTACATACTGGAAATAATCTAAAACCATTTCTTAAAAAACAACCTTTCTTGGTAAACGGTATCAAAACTAATTGGACTTGGCCCTGATAACCTATAGCACTTAACCTAGTAGTTGCGCATTTGTCCAAATCTGCTGTTATTCTTGTAGGGAACCGTTCTGATCAAAAGTGCAGATGAACTGATGAAATTCAGCGAAGGAGAAGAGAACAGATTGGAGAGTCAGATTCAAGCGATCAAAGACGCGGGGGTGGACGTCTTGGTCGGTGGCGGTAAGTTCAGCGATATGGCCCTCCACTTCATCAACAAAGCGGGAATTATGGCTGTGCGACTCAACAGCAAATTCGACGTTCGCCGGCTCTGCCAGAGCACTGGAGCCGTTGCCCTCCCACTGTTGGTAAGCCAGTTCTCATTATTTCCTCCAGTTAAAAATCCAAATTTTCTTGAGACTCAAAACTTCTCTGACCCAAATAAAGGTAGCAAAATGTTCCCTGTTCCTTGCTATTTATGCACTTACCTTATATTATGTAGAAGTCACCGAATTTTATGGCGTCGGTAACCAAATAATCATAATATAATGCCAGTACCGGGATTCACAAAACATACGAAAGAATCGATTGAGATTTTTGAATCTATAATATTAAATATTTTGTACATTGTATTTTACTAATATTCTGTAAGTACTTCTGTACTTCATAAGTAGGCTAGAATCAATAAAAAAGTTGTGAGGATCTAATTTAATATTGGCTACTCATGATTACAGTAGGTCTACTGGTAAGTATTTCGGTACACTATTCCTAAAGAAATAAAAGCTTGTAAAAGGTCACCGATTTTTAAAATTTAGAACCCCAAAAGTCCCTGATTTTTATTTTACAGAACTAGTAGACACCCTGCACTAAGCTTTTCCCCCACAGAGCAGAGGTGAACCAAATCTAGATCAACGGATAGCCTTCATGCACTTTCTGGGATACCAGTGGTCAAGTTATTAAATAAACGCTATAATTTTGAATATGTTTGAATAAAAAATTTATTATATATACATTATAATTTTATTATAAAAAGGGAAGTGCTTCTTCTGTAGAGCACAGAGGAAGATGGTCCACAGGCACCTCAGAGACTGGGCTGGGGGGGGGGGGGGGGGGTGTCTGGATGCATTGACAGCTACTGTACGCTGCATTTCACCAATAGAGCGCTCTGTATTTCTGACTATACACAAGGCCTATAGTTTTGATTGTTTTTTCAAAATGATAACATGGGTCATAGCTGTACATTATCCACAATCCCTCTGATTTTGATGTCTACTCGTGCCTGTTTTTTTATTAGTATTGCATCTTCACATTATATTCTGTTCCTTCACAGACTGCCCCATCCAAAGAAGAACTCGGCTATGCCGATTCAGTGTACATGGACGAGCTTGGAGATACCTCTATAGTCGTTTTCAAGATGGAGGGGAGAGACTCCAGGATATCAACCATTGTCATTAGGGGAGCTACCGAAAACTATATGGATGATATCGAGCGGTCTGTGGATGATGGAGTCAACACATTCAAAGGACTTAGCAGGGTAAAGATACAGTACAGCCTATCTTTCAGAAAATCACTTAGAGAACAAATAGTCCATTCAGAGGTGATATAGGTTGTTCGTATGAATCATCGAACCAAATAGCTGCCCTTGCTGAGAGATGTTTTATTCTTTGAAACATAAGCCAAATTAGATGTATTCCCACTGAGAATGGTTACTCACTTACCGTTAAGTACAGCTTAAATATTCCAACCTTATCTTGATAACAAACACACTTAGGTGGAGAAGTTTCCCCTTACTCGATTGGACCAACTTTATTTAACATACTCTTGTTATATGATGTACAGGATGGTAGATTTGTACCCGGTGCTGGAGCTGTGGAGGTTGAGCTGGCCCGAATCATAAGAGAATACTCCAATGAGGTTCCCGGCTTGGAGAGATATGCTGTGGCCAGATTCGCCCAAGCTTTGGAAACCTTCCCCACGACACTAGCCGAAAACACAGGGCTCAAGACTCGCAATGTCATCAGGAAACTGCACGAAGCTCACAAAGATGGGAAAGGCCCTAACATTGGAGTCCAAATTGATGTAGGTTTTTTTTCCAATTTCTTAACCATTTAATTTATTCAGGCATTTGGTCCTAATGGTACATGAAATAACTCACATTTCATTTAGACAGACTATATTTTCCCTCTCACAGTTGACCGTTTTTTTTTTTTTTTTTTTATTTTTTTTTTTTTTTTAATTTATTTATTTTATTATTTTTTTGAATTTTTGATCGACATATACAGAATTCTTCTGTCTACTCCATAATTGAAGTTTGTTCACAATCAAAATTTAATCATCTTTAGGGCCCCTCTCCACATCCGTGAGAGATTCTGTAAAATCGTTCAGTTCAGTTCTTAGAAGGAACAAATCATATTCAATAGGGACCTCATGTTTGTACTCAAGTGAACTGGTTCAAGATACCGACTGGTTTTCCAAAAACTATTGCAACTTAGAAAAAACACTCCTGTTATTTTCTTTGGCTTAATTCGTAGCCCAGACCAATTAGGCTTTTGCATCCCTGAACATTATAGACTAGGTTTTATTATTGAAATGATTCTGGGCGTTGCTTTTGCGATAGGCGGCCACAAAAACGAATTTTTTTTCCTTTTGGCACTTTTTTCTGCTTTGCCTACAAATAGCAAATCCTGCGGGGGAAACACTGACTACAAACATGACGATCAGAAAATTCCAAGTCGAATGACATCATAAAACATCAAAATCGGTTAAGCCATCAAAATAGAAAATGTTTACCAAGTTGGCGGAAAAATGAGTCATGACTCCACTGCGGAAAATAAGTACTGTGATTCATCAGAAGCTCAATGTGGACTTTGAACGGCAAATTATAAACAATTAAGTAAAAATGTGCGAGAAAATAAGGAAGTGAGGGAGGGAGTGAGCCCTCATGGAGTGGGGGTGCGCAGAGCTCGGCTGTACTGCAGGAGGGTTTCTTTCGACTGGGCGTGTTATCATTCCTGCGCTACAACTTTTATGTACTAGATAGATTTTCGGTTATTGAGGTAGAAACCGAAGTTGTGAATGGGTTAGATCTAGCTTGCTATTGTAATGCAAAAGGTAAGAGCGTTGTGGGTGAAGCATCGTAGGGGCGCCAGTGATGGGTATATATGTGGTATATAGTGATGGGTATATACAACTGCATGAGTTTTATTGTAAGAATGGTTCTCTCAATAACGTGGTTCTTACCTGTCCCACAGCTTGATTCAGACGAACTGACAATGGACGCTAATGAAGCCGGCATCTGGGACCTCTTCAAGTTGAAAGAATGGGGACTCAAGTTCGCTTGCACTGCTGCCACCACCATTCTTCGAGTGGACCAAATTATCATGGCCAAGAGGGCTGGTGGCCCTGCCGCCAAGGCTCCCAAAGGACCTGATGATGACGACTAAACCACACCCTCACCCCTCCTCTCCTAAATTCCTATTTTTCAACGCTTACTTATTTCTTCTCCTTTACTCACGCCGTTCATTTCAGCATTAATGTTTAGAGTTAAGTTTGAAACAGAACAAATTTGTAACCAACATTCTAAGTTGTATAAAGAATTTCAACTCAAGAGTTGTTAAAAATTATTTGTAATTGGATTTACTCCAAAACAAAAATTTTCTAAAGAAACAGCAATTTAATTTAATTGTGTTTTTATTAACTGAACCTCTCTCTAGGTACACGAATGTAGCTCTTATGTTCACTGAACTGATTTCCTTTCGTTCCTTTTAGGAGCATGAGGTGCGCCATTCGTCTAGTATTTTCACAGCTATTCAAATAAATCTATAGTCCACTTATTCGTACTCTCGCTTTTCCTTTACCAGTATTTCACCAGGCTAGTAGAATGTTTTAGACCCTTTCACTTTAAATAGGTATTTGTTAATTAGATACTGAATTGAGACTTTAAAAGAAGAGTAAGCTGGTGAGGATTTGAAGATTTCCGGTTTTGAACGTAATTTATTCACAAAACGAGACAATCGTGCTACTTGACATTAACACCTTTTAAAGAATCGGACGTCACGTGTCCTTTGCCTTCAACAAACCATTTGGCACCTTTATAAGTTGCACACAGACCACTGTCAGTTTTTAAATCGGGGGCGACAGTCTCAAAGATTTTTTTCTTGGGGTTCATAACAGGATCTGGACATCGGGTGTAACCTTCGACGGAGATGACGTCACCGGGAACAGACGTCGGAGGAGGTCGGAGAACTTCGACTTTTTCCGGAGTACTTGCGCACATCACCATTCCCTCGGACAATATCCCACGCATCTTAGCGGGCTTGAGGTTGCAGAGGATTACAACCAATCGATTCTGCATTTCTTCTATGGGGACGTGTTTTACGAGCCCACTCACCTAAAATGGAGGAAATCGTATTTTATTTCTACATATTTCAACCAAAATTAAGTTAGGTTTTAGACTGATTAATTACATCACCCGAAATGGAAGAGAAGATGCAAGTGATACCATCAAAAATGTAATTAAAAGACGGTTTCTCCCTGGAAAATACTAACAGCATTGCTGCAAATTATTACTCAAGGTTCAATTTTTCTGTATAGATAACCTTAAAGGTGGCTGTCCACTAGGTCGACAGAGCGGCGAGACGCGACTTCAAAATCTTGAGGTTCGTCCACTATGGGGCGGATTTCATTTTTCGATCCGTCCTTTCGCCAGTCTCGCGTCATTTCGCTGAAGAAACTGGGGATCTGATTGGGCAAATATGTTTAGATTACGTCATCCTCAATCACAGGCTATTAAAATTTTTTCTAGCCTCAACCATAGGAAGGTATTTGTGGTAAGGAAAAAAAGGGAGGGGGTGGGGGGTTAAATGGAATAATTTGGTCATCACCGAACGAACTGGTGATCTGATTCAGACGAATGAAATTGGATTGGTCTGAACGTTCTTTTGGGTTACCTATCAAGAATATTTTTAATCTGAAATATGGGGGGTTTTTGTGGAGAGGGAGTGTGGGTTGATCTTAGTAATTTGGTCCTAAAAGGTAATTTATAAGTAAGTACTTCTAAGTAAGGACTTTTTTGAATCAGATTCATAGGGGTGTCCCAAAATGTGATCGGTGAGGGGGGGCTTGCGTACATTCAAGTCAACCTGTGCAACGCAAATTGAAAAAAATTTGTGCAACGCAAATTGAAAAAAAATTTGTGCAAGCGAAAATTTTTCGCTTCGACCGTCGTCCACTAGGTCGATGAGGCGGTGCTAAATGTTTTGGCGGCCCGCCGAGCCGCGCTCCAAAGTTTGGAGACCGGTCGAGAGCGAAAAATTTTCGACTCACCCGCGCCACGCTGTCAACCTAGTGGACGGACTACAATAATTTTCAATTAGATTTCTAGAGACAGATTTTCCGCTCTGTCGACCTAGTGGACCGCCACCTTTACACACTAATTCAATATCTACGTAACAAACCAATAATTTCTCGGTAGGTGTGGCATAATGGACTGTTGTCATTCGATTTTTGGAATCAATGTACCTTGAAACGTAAACCAAAAAAAAGTATGCTATACAGGGTGTTCACACTTTTGGTTACTAACCTATCAAGGCCCCTCTACACAACGGCCGATACTACGCAAACCTAAACCACATTGCCCACTGCGGATTTTGTGGATGCGAAATGACCTTGAAAAAACTGACAATGTCTGTGCGGGCAATCGCCTCTTTCGCGGTTTTTCTCGGAAGATCAAAGGGGACCTTACTAGGCCACGATCTGCGCGTGCACGTTATCGTGCTCGAATGTCCACACAACGGGCTAGTCAGTCAGTCGCCCTGCAGACCTCTCCTGCGGTTATCAGTCTGTTGTTGTTTTGAATCTTGTGCTGTGTTTGCAAACATTATTAACGCGGTGAATTATTTGCTTTCATAATTTTGTGTTACATTACATCAAATAGGGGCTCGTGGTCCCCTTTCATTGGCCAGGCACATTTGTTGTACGGCGGCCAGTGTGTGGACGTGTAATGGTAGCCGGTGCTGGGTCTGTTTGTAGCCATGAAGCTGGGCCATTGTCCTTCATGCGCCAGCACCCATACTTCGCCATAAATCTGGCCCAGAACAAACCATTGTGTAGAGGGGGCTTTAGGGGTCGATTCTACAACTAATTTGCAACTTTTTTTTCAACAGTTTTTCAAGCAGAGTGTTTGTTATGGACCCGTGGCGTAGACCTAGAATGATGCATACGAATAAACCCAATTAAACATTTTTCATATTCTACTTACCACGGTGATTGGAGTGGGTTTTCCTATGTCGACTTTTTCTACATAAAGCGCATCTGCGTCAGGATGTTTTTGTATCTCGACAATCTTACCAACTCTCATGTCTAACCTTCCAACGTCCACAGGCCCCTCCTCTTGGGCTGGAACTTCAAAAGCAATTCAATAACTGATCATGATGAAATTCAATGTTCAACTCATTATAATAACAGCCATAATGATATATTGATTCTACATCGCTGAAAATGGTGGAACTTTTCAGAGGAAGAAGAGTCGTACTAATTGCAAAATTTAAAATTTTACAATGGTTTTTAATGAAACATTGTACAATGTTTGTATTACAAGCTTGTATTATGCTTGTATTACAAGTTTTTTAATGAAAGTAAGAAATTTGAGAATTCAAAAATAATGAACACATTTTTTTATAATATACTTCACTCAATGGTAAATAAAGGATAACATACTGTTCTACATAACACGGCTGAATGCATTTAGATAATGTCTTATCGAAATTTCGTCTAGAGGAAAAAAATATCAATAGATGGCAAAATAGACAAAACCTCACACCTGGGGCTATTTCATAAAGCAACAAGTGAAAAGTTACAAGCCAATTTTGTACAAGTTGTAAAAAATGAGTGCAAGCGTTTCATACAGGTACAAGTGTAGACTTGTAAATGCACTGTGAAAATTAACAAGTGTACAGGCGAACTTGGACAAGTTACAAGTGTTTCCCCATCATTTTGAACAAGTCACTGTTTTACAGTTGTAAAAAATGACCGATTTTTAACCTACGTCCATTCACCTGTAAACTTATTTTCCAGCAATGTGAGTTGACAATTTTTCAAGCAGACAAGAAAGAAGCATTAAGCATAGAAGACGCCAAAGATTTTTTCGGCCACGAATGAACGCTCATTTCGTGGGTATTTTTTAGTTTAACGAGAGATTTAGGATGTCTTCCGAGACTCTTGAAAGATTCAAATGGTGCGTGACCCTGTGCAATTTTTACTGATCGGGTATTGAGGATCTCCCCATCATTGAAGAATAGATGAAGTCTGAAGATCATCTCGAAGTTACAGATGGTATTTCTAACCCAGCAGCATTAAGACTTGATGAATTGATTATTCATTCCCGCTGAATGAAGGAGAAAAATCCGATTATGCCAGCCATCAGAATAAGTTGAAATCAAATACACACTTTCTCCACTTTTCAGTTTATAATTGTCTGTCTTCCAATCATTACACCTTGTCATGTACGATAAACATCCTATCGTGTACTTAATACCGTTTTTATAATCGCTGACAAAACTTCAATTTCGGCATCCCGCTTGACGTTGTTCATTTCGTTTGTCCCCACACGCCAATTTTCTTTTCTGCTACACTTGTAAACTTAGCTTCTACAAGTGTAACTTTTCTACACTTGTACTCTTTGTTTTGGTGAAACACTTGTTCTAGTTTACCGTGGATTACAAGTACCTGAATTTGTTAACTTGCCACTTGTTGTTTTATGAAATAGGCTCCAGGAAACACCAGAAAGTAAAAATAATTTTGGAACAACGACCCACGGAAAATTAAATTTTAAAATCAATTCTCTTCTGTCTCTCGTTGTCTCTCTCACAAAGCTAACCATATAGACCAATTATTGACCATTTATGACTCATTGATAAACCGGAATCTGAATTCTCTCAATAGAGCATGCACCTAGAAAATGTTCCGTAGATGCATCTAAATTACACATGGAACATTTTGGCGTTTTTTTTTCCCACCATTTATAGTTTAAAATATGCATTTGGGGATGTTTTTTTTAATTAGTTGTCTAAATGCAAAAGGCATTTTACTGCAAATAACTAACGCCTAAATTTCTTTCCCAATATAAAAACGCTTATATAGCTTTTCCAAATTAAAATAAACATTTTCCAAATAGCTGACACATTTTCAAAATATATTGAAACATTTTCCAAATTGAATGGAACATTTACCAAATATTTTTGGAAAAATGTTTTTTTTTTCCTTTTTTTTAATACACTTTTTCCATTTCAAATTTAACTCAGTGGTCGAGATAACCCAGCCTGATTTTCCAAATAGATTGAGCTCTCGCCGATTTTATAAAAACGTTAAATTTCTTATATTGAGCAACCTTTTTTTTTTTTTTTTTTTTTTGTTCGAAAATTCGTTTTGGATAAGATACAAGTTTTTCTTTGCTATTTGATTTAATACATTGAAAAATAACACTCAGGGTGGCACATTAGCATGCATATGGGTGTTCTACTAGTGTGTCGTGCGGGATTGCATACCCTTGGCGACCCCTACCTGCTACCGTACTCAAGTGAGTACGCTGCCAGATTGCCCAATTTGACCCCATGACTTTTTTTCGACAAAATCGTCGTAAAATATTAAAAACTATTTAATACACTTTTTCCATTTCAAATTTAACTCAGTGGTCGAGATAACCCAGCCTGATTTTCCAAATAGATTGAAACATTTTCCAAATGAAAATATAGATTTTCCAAATTTCAATGGTGGCGTCCATGGATCGAGTTAGTAGATCCACTGCGAAGAGGCAGGTGGCACTCCCTACAAAAAATCACTGGTCCTCCAGGTTGGGGGTTAAGCGTGGGCCCAGCAACCCAACCTTGTAAAAAGCACCACTTGCTACGAATCCAAAAAAGAAAAAAGCCGGATTGATCTCACAGATAAGACACAACGCCTGTCTAATTGACTTTCGTCTTTGCAGTGGATCTACTAACTCGATCCATGGACGCCACCCTTGAAATTGGATCAATTTGGAAAATCTATATTTTTATTTCGAAAATGTTTCAATCTATTTGGAAAATGTTTCATTCTATTTGGAAAATTTTTCAATATATTTGGGAAATGTGTCATTCAATTTGGAAAATGTTTCAATCTATTTGGAAAAAGTTTATTACAATTAACCCCTTAAAGCCCTTCTTCGAATAATATAAGATGTCTGGGTACCTACCAGGTTTTTTATTTTCCTTGGGTTTAGCCTCTTTCTTCTCTTTTGATTGGTTAGATTTTTTGCTTTCGTTTTTCTTATCTTCGTACGGTTGTGCTGCAGCTTTGCTGAGTGGCTGAGCGTCAATCTCAGTTTTAGGCAAGACACTGGGTACTACCTGTAATATAGGATGTTCAAACTGAAATGATTGGAATAAGGAACATGACCGTGAATCAAGCAGGTAGGTATCTCAAGTTCATTGGTGAACTAGTTACTAAAGAAAGTCCTCTTGTAACAATGTCCCCCCTCCCATCCCTACTTCCAAAAGTAGAACTTGAATCTTCACAACTATATAGATTTGCGAGTAAAATAATAATCAGTAAAATGAATGGCAAGGGCTCTTTTCCACTCTAGTAAACTTTTCGCCACTTCCATAGGTGGTCAAAAGCTTACAAGATGAGATTTTGGTGTTTCCTCGTCTTACATTACTCTGTAATTCATTGATTTTATTATTATCATTATTCAAGTATCGAATATAAATTTAACCAATGAGTTTGGTGGTCCTTAATGTTGAAGTGAAAAAAGATGGAATGAATGGCTCATCATGATGAGAAATACCTATACGAGGCCATTTTTGAACAGCAGAGTGAAAATGAAAAATACCTACGATTGATCTGCTTTGTTATCAGAACACGTTATCAAACAACTCACTTCAGTTTTACCATTGCAACGTTCAAGTGCATTGAGCTCTTCGATGGCCTGAAGAACCTCCAACTGCAACACTCTGTTTTTCTCTTCAACAATAGAGACAAGTGTTTTCCCATAATACTCTTGCTCACATTTCAACAGCTGAAACAAATACAGGATAAATTACTCTAATTGGCCAAGTTGCTTTGTTGCGAAATTAGTTAACAATCAGTAGTGGAGAAAAATGAAGTAGAAATTGGATTTTATACAAAGAAATCTTATACCTTGTTTAAAATGGGATGGGCAGTTCGAGTTAACTACTACACAGAACACATCAACGAGATTACGAGGAAAGCCCTCAATGAGCGAACTCAGATAGGTAGGTATCTTTCTGCATGAGTCACCTCCGTGAACTGCTGTCTTCGTGATACGAAATTCTGTTGTTGCTATCACAGTATCACCTCAAATTTTAGGTATTTCCACTATCTTGATGATTTGCTGATAACAATGAGTGTAAACAAGTCCAACATTGGCCAAATTAAATGGGAGAGGGGGGAGCTGTACGGTGAGGTAAGTATGTACTTTCAGGAAGTCAAAACTCATGAACTTGAGATTGTTCTCATTTTCGTTGGAAACATGTTTGCACTCGTCCGAAGCATCATACGATTTTCAGCAGTTACTCTAGTAGCTTTATGATAGTTTTGGGACCCCAGCTCCTCATTTTTCGGTTGCTTAGTTTTAGATCAATCATTCCTTCATATTCGTTGGCACCATTAGTTCTTTGCTCCCTCGAATTTGTAATTGCTTTTTATAAACACCAGCGCCCTGATTTGGCCCCAACCCCTCACAGTTTGTTTGAGCACCAGACCCCAGCACCAAACATGTTCTGGACAGCTGCTTGAACAAAACTATAAGACTTTTTATCATCACTTTTTATTTTTGTTCATAAAGTTGGTGTTTATCAAGAAAATATGTACATATTCACTCCTAACAGCGTTTAAGTTCTTTCCAACTCATTTTCAACCCCAATTACAGCTAAATCAGGGCTAAACACAACCTACAATAACAAAAATCTTTATTGGAATGTTCGTCTTTATTGGAATTCGTTGTCACAGTAAATGAATGTGGTATCCCTAACCTAGTGCTGTTGGTTAGTGTCATTCATGATCTTGTGAGGAGGGAGTATCTAATGAGGACACCTCCCCTTGGTGGGTATACTATTTTATTGTTGCTCAAGCACTTTCACAATAGTAAACCACCTCTGGGAAGGCTGCGGGAACTAGAGAGGGATGCGCCCCTCCCATCCACAAGCCAACACCACCACCAACTTTGAAACCTTCCTAGACCCTCCTGAAGAGGCCGAAAGTGCTTAAGCAACAATAAATAGTATAACCACCACGGGTAGATGTCTTCATTACTCCCAACTCCACAACCTCAGAAAACCTAACCTAGTAGATATCTCTTGAGTATTGGTAGAACCTACCTTTCTACCTTTCACATAAGGCATCTTTCCACATAAATGAAAAATTTACAAGCATGACTCATATTCATAAAACATTTAAATTCACTCTACAGTCTATACGTTATAAGACCAATTGGATTACTTAAAAGTTTATAGACTAAGAGAATGGAAGGATTCACTCCCAACAGCTTCTCTAAGAAGTGGGTCTTCCTCAGTATCGTCATTCCAAGGTTGTAATTCCGCCGATGCAAAAGCTACGTATAAGGCATTGGTGATCATGATAACAATGAAACAGATCCAAAACACTAGTCTCCACTCCATGAGAAATCCATTCGGAGTGAGATAGCCGATTACATAGGGTACAATAATGCCAGAGAGCCCACCAATGGAGTGGGTTAAGGCGCCAACAGTCCCAGCGAAATTAGGAGAAAGGTCAACACAATTGATTTTGAGACTAGGGTAATAGAATCCCATGAAAGCCATTCCAACCATGAGGCAAGTCATCGATCTTGATGTGCTGCAACCTGAATAGGTGACACCAATGAGGCCAAAAGATGGTCCGATTGAGGCGAGAGTCGCCATGATCTTCCTGTTCTTTGTTAGAGACAAGAGCTTGTGGCGCTCAATTGCATCCACTAATATACCCGATGATAACCCAACAACGCATATTAACAAATAGCCAAGTGCTAAGAACATACCGTTTTGCTTGATATTAAAATGGAGAACTGCTTTCATATACTTGGGGATATCACTGACAAGCGAGAACATGCCCCAGTCATGCCCAATCATAGCAATAATCATGGCAAACACAGGTTTGGACGTAAGAATTTTCTTCCATGGTGTTCCTTTATTGGATTTTCTCTTTCTTACCTTTGCCATGTATATACACAAAATTTCTTTTTCCGAGTCGGTCAATAGTGGGTGGTCAATTGGCGAAGAGAAAGATGTTGTGACGAATAATCCTGTCCAAAGAAATCCCAATATACCGTACAAATAAAACACAATCTCCCAATCCTGAAAAGCAGCAAGCAACTGCGATGTGCACAGCATGCTAATAGTATTACCTACTTGGGCGCCAGTGAAGATTACTGTCCCCCATGTACCACGTTCTTCGCTCGGAATCCAATGAGCCACCAGGGTATGAAGAGCAGCATATACAACACCTTGGGATAACCCAATTATTATCCTCATTGAGATCAACCCTATCCAGTCCCAGATATGTACACAAATGGGCGTCAGAAAAGTAGCCAAAGATGTACAAGCTACTCCCCAACCCAACACTGGCTTGGACCCATAAGCTTCTGACACCACTCCACCAAGTATTGGAGTGAATACATAACCCCAAAAAAATGAGCTTAAAATAATCCCTTGCTGCATTTCTGTCCAGGGGAAGAGAGTTCTGTTCTGATGCTCCGCAGTTGCATGGACATGATATGGGCATGCGTTAGGATCTTCCTTGACTGCTGGTGGTGCTGCCATCTCTGTAATGGCGATGGACAAAGAAAACCTCATTAGGTATGATATTGTAAGACCAAGGCAACAAACGAGGGCAGTGAAGTGTCTCTGTGGACAGCATGCAAATACTAGATAAAACATGAACCAGCAGATGACCCTCCCAGTTTTCGATGGAAAAATGTCAGAATTTAAGCATATTGATTTGTAATAAACAAGGCCACAATAGGTTGCCAAGATAAAACAAATCTTAATTAGGTAGGTAGGTAATACTGTAATTGATGGAGTAGATTTGTTCACGTACACTTGTAACTAACAGTGCACGTACAGCAACTAGTTTATAAAATTAACAAATCAATGTATATTCCATACTAATTTATCTCAGTCGAAAATTTAAGGAGTTTATCGGCTAATTTTGCTAATGTTACACAGTAAAGGACACACTCAGCGACATATTGATTTTACATAGATCGGTTAACCTAGAGCAAGATCACGATCTTGCAAGCAGAAAAAGAATTGCAAATTTACACATCGGTATAATCATTTATTGAAAAACTAAGCTTTAAAAAAAGCCCAAAATTTATCAAAATTGGGAAATTTGAAAAATGTTTAATAATTAGCCACTCCCTCAAAATTAATCTCAAAGACCGTCAAGATTCACTAAAACTGCTTCATTTAATATTCTTCTGGAGTAACTGGTAGGTTTTAAGAGTATCCCCCGCTTCCACTCTAATTTGTGTTTTATTTCTTATTTTAATTTAAAAATTACTGATGATAATTTTAACCGTCGAAATCGATTTTTAATACCGTTACTTTATTTTTCGTAGAAATCGACACCGTTCCTCATTAACTTTCGCTTTCGTTCTCTGAAGTTAGTCAGGGAGTCTTCTGAAATCAGTCAGGGACCAAGTAATGAAATAATGTAAGTTCGTAATAATGTTTGGACTCGGGAAGTGGTACCTATGTGTAATAAATCGAGTGTAAACCAATACATACTGGTTTACATACATGTACACCAATACATTTACTGAATAGATACACTCTATTGGTTACCAAGAACCACATGTGTTGTTAACGACTCCAACTTCCTGCAAATAATTTATTATTCTATTACGTGTACAGATCGGCCAACATTTCTGTGCGCGCGACCAGAACTGGTCGGGTCTAGGCGAGGGGGTTGTCGGGGGTACTTTTGTGAAAACATCCGTGTCTTGCTGTTAAGAAAGTAAATAAATAAAGAATATAGGCTTTGTACAATGCGGAGAACAACAGGCTATGTTTTTAGTGCGGCTAATAGCGAAACGTCCGCGCGCACAGAAATATTGGCTCCGCTGTAATTCTCGCTGAATAAAGTCTTAGTTTTAGAAGGTTTACACTCAAGAGTATATTTTAATCAGAAAAAACGAAGTTTTTCGGAATTTTCTAGAAAACGAGTCCCTACTCTCTAATTTTTTTGACGCATTTCCGATACTTTTTTCGCGATCCGATGGCGCCATCTTCTTCCTTGTACAAAAACCTAAGAAACCGGTATTTTTCCGGAATTTTCTACGGCCGTTTAGAGGGGTAGGGGGAGCGGTGAAATCGAAAAAGCGCGCATTAACCCGGGTTTCCACCCCCTTCCGCCCGACAGCCCATGATTCGGGTGGGATTAGAAAATGTTAAAATTGCTTATTACACTATTCCGGAAAATCCCCCCACTCGTAAACTTCCGCCACTCAGCCGTTTGGCCGTGCATAGACACGACAAACAGACGAAGTTTCATTCTTATATAATACAGTCGAAAACAACTTACCACTCTCTCTACGTATATATGTATATATATATATACTCGGCGCTTCGCGCCTCGCCGGGGGGCTTCGCCCCCCTGGACCCCCCGGATCTTTTCTCTTTTCTACTGCGTAGAAAACGAGGATAATTTGCTATGCAATTTATTAATTGCATATTATCAGTGCTAGCGACGATTAATTAATTAATGGATATAAAATAATAAATTACATAAAAAAAATGGATATAAAAAAAATTTCAAGCCTGGCTGGGATTCGAACCCACGATGCGCATGAACGTGCTGCTTGGAGATGCTGCATTTTCGTCACGGACGTTACATAAAAAATTTTTGGGGGTCGGCCTAAGAATTGCATAGCAATTAATATTATATACATATATACTCTATTACTAATATTGTAATTGTTAATTTGTTCCGGGAAACAAAACTGAACTTCTTGGAAGTTTAGTGGAATGGTGGTGAACATTAAGTAGCATACATAATTACTATATCATAATATACTTATATTTAACAAGTAGGTCAGTACGATGTAACTACTGACAGTCTAAGAACAGGGTATTCTTTAAATTCCTAAGGTACATCCAGATTATGCTGATTGTAATAGGTATCTAATGGACCATATTTAGACATTGTTATTTCTATCTGCTTTGAGATTATACACCAAGATGTAGCTGTAGATGAGATTCATACCTTTTCTTTCAAAGCTTTGACAGTCTCGTCAATCTCTTGAAAGCGCGCAATTATCAATTTGGATTTATCCATGATTTTACTTGAAACATCAACAAATGAATATCCACTTACTACCCGATTTCCAACAGGCCGACCTATCTCGAGAAGTTGAACCAATTTCTGAAAATACGGCACTCCGATAGAAATTGCACGACACGGCATGATGGTGGTGGAGTGGTGGGGGGTGGAAGGTTTAGTTTTACTGCCTTGGCTCTTTCTTTGTCAGGCACAGTCATGACACGGCATGATGGTGGTGGAGTGGTGGGGGTGGAAGGTTTAGTTTTACTGCCTTGGCTCTTTCTTTGTCAGGCACAGTCATGGAAGAGAGAAGTTCTTCGTGGAAGAAGATTTAGGTTTTACATCTTCTCTTCCTGAATCGGCACGAGCAAAGAGCTTTGGGCACGAGGAATGCTCATGGCAACTTGATTTTTTGGAAAAAATCATCCAACATTTAACGGATGATGTTTTTGCAAATCGCCTGGACGAACCTCTTCATAATTTCATATCTGATGTTCCTATAATGTCAAGAATACGGTTTGGAGAATTTCCTTACATTAGTTCAAAATGCCCATGTTGCATGATCTGTAAGAAGTTGAATTGTTTAAGAGTCTATAAAATATCTGTAATAGCCTTTATCTCTTTTAAAAAATCAATTCCCACCATATCTAACACCAAAGAGCTTATAATAGGATATAGAGGGCATCGTATAGTCGCAAATTGTCGCATATTTTCGCATAGATAGTTGCACAGTCGCATATAGTTGTACAGTCGCATATTGTATCACAGTCACATATTGTCGCACATTGTCGCATAGTTGCATATTGTCGCATAGTCGTATATTGCCGCACAGTCGTAAATTGTTGCACAGTCGCATATTGTCACATAGAAAAATGAAATAAGATTGTCTTCAACTACCTCGACATGAACAAAATAGGAACTTTGGTACCTAATACGACTTGGTCGAATGAAATATGGCAAACATCACACTCGCTCGTTATGATTCAACTAAATATATGCTTATTAGTGCTATTACTGTTATTACTGAACTTTATATACAATTGACTTTATTCTTATATTCGTTATGGATCACTCTCAACGTTACCATCGAACTTATCATAATGCTGACTTGTTTGTTACTCTTATTATCAATATACAAACGTTATACTCTATCACTGAATTTCTCAATGTTTTATGTGTCCTTTCACAAATAGTCACCATTTCCTACCTATTACTATTGGCCAATAGATAGAATGTGGTAACGTTACCTCTGTGCCATCGGGGCCCTTAGGAAATCCTCGGGTAGAGTCCTAATTGTGCCGGGTGTGTCAATACCCTGCTGTGGTCCAGTGGAAAGTCAATATGAAAAGCCAAAATGACTGCCAGGGGAACTATCGTAATGTGTGGGGGTCGTTACTACAAACGGATCAAACAAGGTGGACGTTGCGGGGATGAACTGGGATGCTGTAAACACTTGGGCCTTACTCCAGGGACAACTTTGGGAACTGACAAACGAAAACACTGAGCAACTGCTAGACTGACATGGGATGCAGGGGTGCTCGGGTGCCGTGCGCCCCTCCTCGGGCTTGTCCTCCTCGGGTTTGCTCTGGTTTGCCGTGCGCGACATCAGTGGATGCCTTCTCTGGCCTTTGCTTGAGGCAGCCTTTCTCGGCCTCTACCTCGTTAGCGGGAAGAACCCATTCTCAACCCATTGTTAACGATTTAATGGAGGGGGGACTCTGCATATATATATATGCAATACGTACTGTGCATATGGATGTATATATACATTATCGGCTCATTACTGAATTTAGTAATATAGAGATTTAAGTACCTTCGTAATTAGAGATGGTTATAGATGGCTTGATATTTAGCTAGGATTAGCTGGATGGTAAAATCGTCTTACGGTCGTCGTATTCGAGCACAGGAACGAGAATGGACGCCAAACGAGATTCGCCGCTTGGCTTGGTGGCAGACGCAGTCCTGCCACCACACCGGATTCTGTCGGATGGATTTCATGGAGTGCTGATGGAGATTGTAATTCCAACACTCCCCTCCAAGCTTCCATCCAGGCACTTCTCCGTATTCAGGCGTATCTCCGGGTTTAGTAATGATTGTGAGAATTGAGGGAGTGAATGAGAAGAAACCTTCTCATTCAATTCGATCTGCAACAGTACAATTCACATACACACATTCCGATTAGTGCTGGAATAACATCAAATTCCTAAATTTAATAAATCTAGACTTGTTTAGTGACTTCGTCAGTGTGTCCGCAATTTGATCATTAGTAGATATCCACCGGATTTTGATGTTCCCTTTACGGTGCTCCTGTCGTACGTAAAGATAGGATAGCCTAACCAAATGTTTCAGAGTAGACGAATCATCTACTTCCGCTAAGCGGATTGCCGGTTTAGAATCCTCATGGATTGTCGGTATTATTTTGATCCCCGCTAACTCTGAACACATTGTACGTATTGAGGCTAATTCTCTGCACGCCGTACTCATTGCAACGAATTCGCTCTCTGCTGAGGAGAGAGCTATGTGATTCTGACGCTTAGTTCTCCAAGCTACCGGATTACCGAAAAGGTAGATTATGTAACCAGTCGTGGAGAAACCTCCTTCGGCCGAGAGTCCTAGGGATGCATCCACGTAACAATCTATTCCATCCCCTTATCGGAGAACATAAGTCCAAAATCTTTCGTACCTCTTAAATATCTCATTATCCGTATTACTGCTTGCCAGTCCTCCATCGTAAAATTTGACTGTCGTCTACTCAGAATATTAGTAGCATATGAAATATCTGGTCTGACTCCCCCTTGTATGTACAATAATGATCCAATAGCTTGTCGGTAAGGAATCGAATTCAAGTCACCGGGTTGTTTCAATTTTTCATTGACTCCATTCCTATCAACAATCATTGGTGTAGACACCGTTCTATCACAATGAGGGTCAAATTTCTTTAACATCGATTCTATGTGAGACCTCTGAGTAAGACCGATAGTTTTGTTCCTCCGGTTTCGTATGATTTCTAATCCTAGGAATTTTCTTGGTTCTCCCAGATCAGTTATCGAGAATTCCTTTTCTAATATAGATTTTACTTGTTTGCGTTTTTGATTACTATTTGTTGCTAGTAAAATATCATCGACATATAGCAACATTATAGCAATTTGATCTCCGGATTTCCAAACAAACAGGCAGGGTTGGAAAGGATAGGGTTTAAAATCCATTCTTTCCACAGCCTCCTGGAATCTTATGAACCATCTCCTTGGAGACACTTTAAGACCGTAAAGAGCTCTGTGTACTTCACATACACTATGACTCTTTATATCATCACCGGTTTGTAAGTATTCTGCATACCCATCGGGAATTTCTATATATACGAGTTTGTCTAAGGAACCGTTTAGAAAAGCCGTTTTTACATCGTACTGAGCAAGATCTAAATCGAATTTGGCTGCAAGTATTAATAAAAATTTGACATCTGGTAATCTTGCTACTGGAGCGTAGATTTCAGATATATCATACTTATTATTATCGGCAAAGCCTTTTACTACAAGTCTGCTCCTATATCTTATTGAACCGTCTGCCTCCGTTTTCTTTTTGTGAACCCACCTAGTTTTCATTACCCTCACACCTTTCGGTACCGTATTTCGAGGAATGATTTTCCAGGTGTTGCAATTTTCCAAAGACTGAAACTCCGTTTCAATTGCTTCTAACCAAGCATCTGCGTCTGGCGAAGCCAGTGCTTGTGAATAGGTAATTGGGTCCTCCCCTAATTCGTCTGCAGAATTTTGTAGGAAACACGCCAGATTTTCTGCATTATCGAATTCTTCGTAAAATTCGCATTCATCATTTTCGTGAATTAAAACCGGGTTTGATGTCTTGTCTGTTTCTCGTCCGGATTCAACAGAGACATCTTGCACTTGTTCAAAGCCGGATTTAAATGAATTTTCTAATGAAAATTCAACTTGATCAAGTGGCGATTTAGCAATTGACTTGTCTCTCAAATAATCCGCGTAAGTCCTACTTTCTACAAAATCTACATGTTTCGATCTCACCACCGTTTTATTTTGGAAATGCAGTAAATTGTAACCTGTTTCACCGCATTCTAATAAGAAACCCAAATTAGCTCTAGGAGCGAACTTTGACGTGCTTTGGGTGTCTAAAATATAACATTCGCAGCCAAACCGTTTTATGTATTTTAGTGACGGAAGCCGTTTTAGTGCCAGTTCAAACGGGGTTTTGAATTCCAACGATTTGTTGGGCGTCCTATTGTGTATATGCACGACATGTCTCATGGCATATGCCCAAAAATGAGTAGGAATTCCTGATGAAATCAAGTTAACCCGGATTTTCTCCTCTAATTCTAAATTGAATCTTTCAGCCGTTCCATTCAATTGAGGAGTATATGGTTCACAAACCGTCAAGGATATATTTTCCCTATGTAACAAAAATTTCATTTCTTCCGTTCTAAATTCTAAACCTCCGTCCGTCCGTATTTCTGACACCTTAGTGGTTTCCCCCGTCAATCTTCTAATTTCTTTTAGACATGAGAGCAAAGCCATATTGACTCCCATTTTACTTCCGAGTTCGTAAGCAAATGCATATCTACTCGCGTCATCCGTAAATGTGACAATATATTTGGCCTGAGACCTAAATGCTCCTGGTTTTAAAGGTCCCATTAAATCAGAGTGCAGTCTCTGAAATGGTATTTCGGCCCTATGTCTGACTTCCGAACATGGCTTTCTTTTTGCTTTCGCCATCTTACAGTCAGGACAATCGAGAATGTTTACACCGAATTTTACATTTTTTAATTCAGGGAGAACTTTACCAGCTATTTCGAGATATTTCTTTGAGGCATGGTTAAGCCTGTAATGCCATGCCAATCCTATGTCATTCCGTAATTGTAAAGTTTCAGCCGGGTTTTCTCCGTGATCAGTGTCAGTTCTCCCCTCTAAACTAGTATCCGAAATTTTGATGAATTTTTCACCGGGTTGATCAGTGATTCTCCCCCCTAAACAAGTATCTGTAATTTCGTCAAAATTCGTATCTTGTTTACGTTTAATTCCCTTTAGTTGTTTCTCCGGATTAGTCATTAACGATCCACCGTGACCTAATTTCAACAATTTCCGTTTTTCCTCCGTACTAAGTTTTGACAAGGGGAGAGAGAAATTGAGCCACCAAAACCGTCCATCAAATGAACCCGTTTTAAGTGTTTCATTCGAAATTGGATCACTTATTATCACTCCCTTATCCGTCAATAAGGCCGATAAACCTTTCGCTATTTGTTTTCTAATAGAAAATAAATTTTCTATTAAGTCTTGTGCGTACAATACTCCTTTTAAAACACCGAATTTCCGTTTTTCTTCGTTGTAATATATAATATCTCCGGATTGTTTTATTATCAAGTCTGCGTCCCTAGCATTGTTAGCACATGAAATCCGTGTTGGTGTGATCAAGTCCGTTATCGTCGTAAATACATTTATATCATTAACAATATGCTCAGTAGCACCAGTATCCAAAATGAATTTTAACTTAAAGTTTTTACCGTCTATTAGGGACGCCAGAGACACCTCCGATCCCCAGGAGTGTAATGCAGCTGGCTTTTCGGTTGTCTGAGCCCTTGGAGTCGCAATTGCTGCCACCGAACTGTCTGACTCCACATCCGCAAATTGCACCCTGGGAGGAGTTGCGCCTCGCTTACTACGAGCCACAGCCTTTGTCAACCGGTTTTGCGCCGTCGTCAACCGGTTTTGTGCTGGCGTGTGACTCCGTTTTTGAGGGTTGTTACAACCAGTCCCCGGCCTCGATTTATCCCTAGTAGCTGATAGAGCTCGTTCTCTTCGTTTAATTACGGGAATGGGGTCACTCGTTCGACTGTTTCTGCGGGCCATCTTCGTACTCGCAGTCTGTGGACGCCGACATTCAATGGACAGATGTCCAAACCGTCCACAGTTATAGCACATCTTGCTATCGTTTCGACATTCTGCCTTTGTGTGTCCTAGTATGCCACACTGATAGCAGACCAATTTCGCCTTTTTGACCCCACTTCCCCCTCCGGATTGGGTCGAATTTTTCCGCCGTTTGCTGAAGGAAGGCCCCCTGCTAAGGAAGGCTTTTCCTACAGAATGCTCTCTCCTACTATTTTCCGACATCATATCATACATTGCGAACATCCGATCAAAGATGTCTCGAACCCTCATTTTAGAGTTCTCCTGGAGTGCATCTTCAGCTATCCTGGGGCATGCTTCCGAGATAGCATTAATTAAATTTCTCCGGATTGACCTATCTGTCAGCTCAGCCTCAGGGAACCTCCGAATACCCTCCACAAGACCCTCAAATCGATTTTGAAACTCGAGTACTGTTTCCAGCGCCGGGTTAAATCGAGTATTCATAAATTCGATTTGCATTGCATGTTCCTTCGCCTGAGTAGGCGGATCGACCGCCTTCTCAATCATGCTCAATGCAATTGATGGCTCGTTCACATCTTTGATCATCGATTGCAAACCGTGATCAATATTGGAAATTATGTACGAGAGTACAATACACTTCAACTGATGAAGCTCTCTCTCCGTGTAGTTTACTGCCGGTTTTATGTTGGGATCGACGAGAAATTGATAGTCACCACTCGCCAAATCCAACATTACCCTTCGTTTCCACACGGCGATCGACCCTTCCTTCAGTGGATTGCCTCCGTACTTTAAATTCGTAATTGGCCTTGCGGCCACTCCGGGTTCTTTGTGGATCTTACAGGCACAAGTGCCCACCGAGTCAGATCCACTCGCCGTTGTGTTTACAACCGGATTATCTAGGGGAACCTCAAGTGTGCGAGGAGCATCCTCAGATCTACCAGAGCCCTGCTCTTCCACCACCATCTCTGACCTCGATGTTGGAGGTGGACCCATGGTCATCGAAGCCAGAGCCGCGAATTTCAGAACAGACTCCTCCGCAAACTGTTTGATCTGATTTTGCATCATCTCATACCTTTGAGCGTACTCAGTCTCGAGCCGAGCCCTGATCGCAACTTCCCTCCTCTCGACTTCCTCGTTAATAAATCTCTTGATCTCTTCCGTGTTCATTGTTCTCTGTAATTAGACCAAGAGACGAGTTACTCCGAATTCACGACCTTCGTTTTATAAACACATCCCTAATCCTAGTATCATCCGGATTTATGTACTCCGTTCTACAAACACATCTCTAAACTTCGTATCATCCGGATTTATGTACTCCGTTCTAAAAACACATCTCATTTCCGGATTTATTTAAGCCTTAGTGGAATCACTCATAACGTTCTATCAACATGGTGTTAGGATTTGAATGCGCCTCGATTGCCACGCATAAATTGGAGTGTGGTCTTGGGGTTATCACATATGCCCCGCTACCTGTCTGTCGATTTCGCTTCCTTAGAGAAGGTACTGTCTCTCCGAGACATGCGCGCTGTGCGTAGGTAACAGAGCCTTCGACCATCTAATCTCCCAGCGACACGCTTACAAGAAGACTATCCCGCTGCAAATCCGCTCACCACTGCCGTACTATTAAATCGTATTTCATTCTCGAACTGTAAATCGTAAATTAATAATTCGCTCATTCGCACAAAGTTCTAGCTAACTTTCGTACTTCTTTATTCTTATGAGTGTTTCCACCTTATTTCAGCCTTGGCTTGTCATGTTGGGGTGTGCATAGCGTATTAAAACCGTATAAATCGTATTCATATTAGGTACAATTCGCAAGCAACAATGAATTTATTTTGCAGCCGAATAAACATCCATGCTCCGTTCAGCTCACCTGAATTTTCATCGATCTTTTGACTTTACAAGATATTATAACGTTCGTTTGCAAGAATTATCAATACAAACATTCAACACAACGAAGGAGAAAAAGGAAACAGTCCACCACTGCGACCAGAATTAATATAAACTTAATTATAAGTAGGATTACTACTATGCTTAAATTATGTTAACACTAGTAAAAACTAGATATATTAGTGATCACAGTAAGTAGTACTGATATCTCCAATTCCTCGTCCGATTCATGTTTCTTGTTTCTAAGATACATACTCAACTTTTCGTATTAGTTCAATCAATAGTATAAAATATCGAAATCAAATCGTAATGTTGAGTAACTACATTTTCGAATCGTAGTCGGAGCTAACGGAAACCATGGTAACTTCGAATTCTAACGAAAAACAAAAAATCCGTAGACATGGTAATCTACCAACAAAACTTCGTGTGTCCTCCGTATTTCAACCAACGTAGTTGGCACCACTGACTGTCAAACATTGACATCTCCAACACATCAATCTGGCATCGTAATTTTACTCTGAGTGTGGACAACACCGTCATAATTCTACATTAGTTTAAAACTTAGAATAAACTTATAAATAAACTTATCCACACTCGAGAGTTTCCACCATGACGTATTATTGGAGGGCCAAGGGTTTCAGCTTCGAATTCATCTCGCCATGTCACAGTATGCAATATGGCGCTGTACTGAAAATCGAGAAATTCCGTAATTTACTTCGAAAATAATTTTTCTCGTTTCGAACATCCGTACTCATCGTAATATTTATTCAAAACCGTTATTCCGTACTTTGGGATTTTACACAGCCGTATTTTCATGCTCGAGCCTTACTGAATTCCGTAATTCACGAAAAAGTCAACCCAAAAATTTCGATTATGTCAAGTTCAATAACTTCATATCCTCGTTTAAAATCGTATTTCCGTTTTATGTGACTTCTCCGGATTATGACTTTTTCATCGTAACTTTCTGAAATTCCATATCCAGAGAAAATAACTGTTCGATTACCCTCAGTAATAAGTCACAAATTACTGATTCCGAAAAACGAGAATTTAACCTATGCACAGCCCAACAAGTGAGCAAACCCCAATTGCTCCGCCATGTATACATATCGGCTCATTACTGAATTTAGTAATATAGAGATTTAAGTACCTTCGTAATTAGAGATGGTTATAGATGGCTTGATATTTAGCTAGGATTAGCTGGATGGTAAAATCGTCGTACGGTCGTCGTATTCGAGCACAGGAACGAGAATGGCCGCCAAACGAGATTCGCCGCTTGGCTTGGTGGCAGACGCAGTCCTGCCACCACACCGGATTCTGTCGGATGGATTTCATGGAGTGCTGATGGAGATTGTAATTCCAACATACATACATATATATTTGTTATTCCAGACTAAAACACATGAAAAATCTATCTTTTTACCAAAATATTGAGCATTCCAAAAAAAGGACGAGTCTTTTGAACATCACGCTTTCAACAATTTTGCTCATAATTATAAAGAGAAAAAATTCTCAAATGGCGGCACATAATGTGCTGAGAAAGTCCTAAATTTTGTTAAAATATACTACAACATTATAAAGTACTTAACACTAAAACTTTACTTTACTAAATATACTACAAAAGTTGGCTAAAGTTGCGCATGCGCATTTCACCAGTCTCCAACGAGTTTGAAATGGTTCGCAAGTCACTGCCAATCGCCACAGCGAACAAACCTAAAATATGAAACTACCATTCCAGTGCAAACATAGTGCTCAAATTTCGAATAATTCAACATGAGTAAAGTAGGTATGATAATTTACAAAAATTCGCTCACATGGTCGTGGTGCATTATTCACATGGTCGTGGATTATTATTATTTTTTTTTAATTTCTCTGTTGTCAGAAAAAAAAAAAAAAAAGTTGGATACCTACCTCCTTACAGGACGAGTGAGGGCGCGGTTGGATGGACCAAACCACCCATTTTGTGACAACACGACTTGGTTGTGACAGTCAACAAATAAGGAGATCGAAGAATAAGAATAAGATCCTTATCATTTTTGTATTTATTGTTTTCTTATCATTTTCTTATCTATTGAATTAAATGAATATTAATCAATTATTAGATAATTTATATAACTTTTCTATTTCTTTCGTCACTCATTGTAAATTAAAGTAGCAAAAACGTCACTCAACTCATTTGGATCCCCTCTCCTCTTACATAACGAGGATACTGGATTGAGGAAATGGATTCAACCAGTGACTGGAAATTCTCCTATTATAACTGTGCTATTTACCCGGCGAACGCTCCCTTTTATTATACCGTTCGCTTGACTGAATTTATTTCGATCTTAGTATACGAATTTTGGCCATCATGATCTCCCGATTGAGCCAACTCAAGAAAGTCTTGATCGCAAACAGAGGTAAATTAACATTTGTTAGCGAAGGATTATTTGATCATGTACCGATTTACGAGTATTAGATGATGAATTATTACTGGTGTTTTTTAGGTGAAATTGCGTGCCGCGTCATGAGGACAGCGAAACGCTTAGGGATCAAGTCAGTCGCTGTTTACTCGGAGGCAGATGCTAATGCTATGCACGTAGGCATGGCAGACGAAGCGTATTGCATTGGTAAATATTTGTCTCATATACAGGGTGTCTCACGTTATATAAGGAAAACTTTACCCACGTATTCTGCAACTAATTTCTGATCGAAAGTCATTTACACTCAATGCGGGTGTACTTTAGTCCTGCCCTCCATTTTCAAAACTAGATTTCTCCACCTCAATCCACTACGAGTATAACAAATGTATGACCGATGACAGATACACATTTTACAGCCCGAAAATATACCTCTGACTGAACTCGTGCCCTTACTACTCAGGGAAAATTTCCCCTTCGTTGCAACACTCCAACGGGTTGAGCTATGAGGCCGATTAATCAAACATCTTCGACTGCGGAAATTATCCTTGAACATAACATTTCCCCAGATTCAAATACCAGTCGTCTTGGCTGGTTTGGGGTCGGGCGAACTAAGTGAAAGTTAAGGCCGTCTCAGCAGATGCTCGCTCGAAGACATCCAGAAGTCGAGTGAGGTCCATGTCACAGTGTGTTTTGACTCGAATAAGTAAGTGAGGAAGTGAAAGTCAAGGAATGTGATGTTTACAGTCTTGGCTCGTGAGGGATTTAATTAATTATTGTTTCATTTTATTTTGGGGTCCTACTGACTGCTCCACTTTTACCTACAAAAAAGGTTTGACAACTCGGACAGAGTTTGAACTCGTGTTGTTATTGCTAAGGGGAAATTTCACTTCAGTTGCAACACTCCAGGGGTCAAGTGAGGCCGATTAATCAAACCTCTTCAACTGTCGGTTAATTGCCTTGAACATAACACATCATACACTTGAAGATCAAATTTTATACAATTTCAATGTAATTTAAAATTTTCTTTGGGTTTTCTTTTTCATGATGGTTTTCGAGTTGCTCCTTGTGATTCTGCTCGTGACCTGGGTGTCTTCCTTGATCCCCAAGCTCAACTGGTCACCGCATGTTTCCCGGATTGTTCAGAGGGTCTATGGATCTTTACGAACATTGAGGCGATTGCGAAATTTCACACAACCATCACTAAAGTAATCCTTGCTAAATCTCTGTTAGTTCCATTCTTTGATTATTGCTCTGAAAAATTTTCTACCAGTCTTAATGCTACTCAGTTTTACAGTCTACAAGTAGCATGAAATTCAATCGCAAGGTAGGCATACAATGTGAGTCGCTTTGAACATGTATCATCACATGCTGAGGCTCTAGTTGAATTTTCCTTGAGGAATCATTTCTACATAAGGTTGTGTGTATTTATTTTCAAGCTTTTACATGGGGACAAACCCAGCCCCAAGTACCTTGAAGGCTTCTTTACCTTTGGGCGCTCGGTGCGGCTTCATGCCTTAAATGTGGTGCCCCACATGTCCAACTCTATGGGTCATTCTCTGAGGATCTCGGGCTCAAGAGTATGGAATTCCCTACCCCTGGTTTGTAGGTCTGCTGCAGAGCTGTCCACCTTTCGGAGTCTTATTGAGCGGCACTATGGCATCGCATAGTATTAGCAATCCCCACACCCACCCATTTGAATTTATTAGTTTTTTTTTTTTACTAATATTATTTATTTATTTCATTTTTATTTATTCATACGTTTTGTTCTGTTTCTTTATATTGCCATTCATGTGTAATTCATTTTTTTTTTTTTTTTTTTTTTTGTATTTTTCATTTTAATAGTGCAGTGTTTTAGTTTAAGGCCCAAGAATGTATTTATTTAATAAGTTAATTCTCTATGTTACAACTATAGAGCCCATGAGGCTTATGTAACAAGTGCCAATAAATTCTTATTCTTAATAAACAAGAAACAAGGAAATGCACGACTACTCGCGGAATCAAGCTAATCAAGCTTTGGAATGTGAAAATTGGTCAAATATTCCACATTTTATACTTTGAAAACCTTCTGAGTAAGGGTTTGAACAGCCTTAAGACTTGAAATTTAAATAAATGTTTAGAATTTAAATTTAAATAAATGTTAACACATGTGTAGGTCTGTATTTAGCAACTTATAAATCCAAGTAAGAAACTAGAGGTCTCCCGATTAAGTTCATTAAGTAATTCAGCATGGAAAACTGCGTTCGTAAACCGGGATGGATTGGTGGGGGGATGAATGTTAGAACTGATGTTATGAGAATTCAAAATATCATGCTCACGCCCTTTTGTGCATTTGTACATTGTGCACAATCCACTGTGACTTCCTCATTTCAAATGAGAACACAACGTTTTTTATTTCAGATTTGAATTCTACATATAATATTTATAAGTAGAATTTATTTTTACATGAAATTATTTCATGTAAAAATAACATGATACTCAAAATTTTATGTGCGCACCACCATGCGCAAATACGCAAAAAATTAGTGGATATGTGATATTGCACACTGACAATTTTGGCTCAACTGACTCCTCATTATTATGTTACGTGTTCGTAATAATTTTACGATAGACCCACCCTACCATCATTTTGCCTAATGAACAAAAGAAAGTGATGCATAATCCAATGTCCAGAATGATTCGGTAAATTTTGTAAAAATAGAAGAGAAATCAGGGTGTTAGTAGGTTTAGCTTCTGGAAGAGCTAGGTGATGATCCAGTTTATGGCGTGATGGGGCTGCTATATTTCAGTAAAATCCAATTTAATACCTAATCTCTGTAAGGGAGTTTGATGTATTTTGTGTATATCTCTATTTGATATTTTCTGCAGAATGATATTCTTTCAATAATCGTAAAGGTCGTTGAAGCCATGCCTATCTCTAGAATATCAACTTATTCCAGTGTTTTGATTTCTTTTTGTGTGGTTTAATACAGGAAAACCTCACGCTTCCGAGAGTTATTTGAGAGGAGACAAAATCATCAGTGTTGCTCAGAAAAGTGGAGCACAAGCGATTCACCCTGGTTACGGGTTCCTCTCTGAGAATGCAGAGTTTGCAGAACAGTGTCAGTCGAGTGGGGTTATCTTCATTGGACCACCACCATCTGCGATACGGAGTATGGGCATTAAAAGCACTTCCAAGGATATCATGAGCAAAGCTGGAGTTCCGGTAGTCCCAGGATACCACGGGCCCAACCAGGACGTTGAATTTTTGACTTCCAAAGCTAACGAAATTGGATTCCCTTTGATGATCAAGGCTGTTCGTGGAGGTGAGTGTTGATTGCAAAATGTGTTTTAATTTCCTGCAATTAATATAAAATATTGATATTGGAAAAAAGTTTGAAATAACAATCGATTCAAGATTTTCTGAATAATGGTACCTACCATTTTTTGAAAAATTGTTGAATATTAGGGTGCCCGCTATTTTGAGAAAGGTAGAATTTTGATGACCTCCACCCGAAATTTGGTTTAAAATGTCAAAAAAATGACCCCTGAATTTGTTCAGATTTGTGGCACAACAAAAACCTGCGCCGGTAGCTCGATTTTGGATTTTGAAATACGCTTTTCTTGCCAATATCAGACTTTTGAATTCAACATTTACAAACTTCTTTGTAAAATTGTGAAACTTCGTATACTTACGTTTTTGGGGTCGCTGAACTCGAATATGCAGTCAAAACAAGTCGACAGCAACATCTTTTGATAGTCAAATCGTCAAAATCATGACAAAAATGACAATTTTTCAAAATTCATTGTAAAGTTATGAAAATTCGAATGTTTTGTGTCGCTGAATTTGAATTTGCAATTTTTGTTGAATTTAACAAAAATTCTAACAGAAATACGTAAGAATAAGAATTTTCAGACTTTTGAATATAACTTCTACAAACTTCTTTGTAAAGTTGTGAAACTCCGTATACTTACGTTTTTGGGGTCGCTGAACTCGAATATGCAGTCAAAACAAGTCGACAGCAACATCTTTTGATAGTCAAATCGTCAAAATCATGTCAAAAAATTACAATTTTTCAAAATTCATCGTGAAGTTATAAAAATTCGAATTTTTACGTATTTGATTTTTTTAAAATTGAATTTAATGAAAATTCCAACAGAAATACGTAAAAATACGAATTTTTATAATTTTACTATGAATTTTGAAAAATTGTTATTTTTTGACATTATTTTGAGATTCCAAACTATCAAAAGTTGTTGCTGTCGACTTGTTTTGACTGCATATTCTAGTTCAGCGACCCCTAAAACGTAACTATACGACGTTTCACAATTTTACAAAGAAGTTTGTGAAAGTTATACTCAAAAGTCTGATATTGGCTAGAAAAGCGTATTTCAAAAACCAAAATCGAGCTACCGGCGCAGGTTTTTGCTGTGCCAAAAATCTGAAAAAATTCAGGGGTCTTTTTTTGACATTTTAAACCAAATTTCGGGTGGAGGTCATCAAAATCCCACCTTTCTCAAAATAGCGGGCACCCTATTGGATATATGTTATTTCAATTATAGAAATTCCTCAATTGTTGAAGAGCACTTGTTTTTACCAATCCAAATCAAATACTCATAATTATTTTCTGAAGCTGGTATATAATCTCAAACACTAAACTCTAGCTCTGAAATTTCTTAGTGGGTGGTTCATTAATATTGCAGCACTAAATTAACGTTGATGAATTCGAATCTTCAGATATGTCACAAGCGGTTTAGAAAATAAACAGTCTAGTCCTCCTCATTGACAATTTGTACTGCATAAATTATCTTTTATGTATCTACCTATCTTCTCCATGTGACAGCAATGTGATTATCAAATTTATGTTTTAGGCGGTGGAAAGGGAATGAGGATAGCGCATAAACCTGAAGAGTTCTTGTCAGCATTGGAATCAGCTAAGACCGAGTCTCTCAGAGCATTTGGTGATGATGTTGTGTTATTGGAAAGGTTCATTGAGTCACCTCGTCATGTAGAAGTGCAAGTGTTTGGCGATTCGCATGGAAATACCGTTCATCTTTTTGAAAGAGACTGTTCAGTTCAGAGGCGGCATCAGAAGGTCATAGAGCAGGCACCAGGACCCGGGATAGATCATGAGCTCAGGATGAGATTGGGACAGACAGGAGTTTGCTCAGCCAAAGCTGTAGGTTACATAGGTGCTGGAACCGTGGAGTTTATTTATGACCCCAGTGACAAAAACTTTTATTTCATGGAAATGAACACACGGTTACAAGTTGAACACCCCATAACAGAGATGGTCACAGGTGTGGACTTGGTTGAGTGGCAGTTGAGAGTGTGCAGTGGGGAGCCATTGCCTTTAAAGCAGGAAGATATAACTTTAAAAGGAGCATCCATTGAAGCTAGGGTTTATGCAGAATCCTTGTCACCTGATGGAACCTTCATGCCTGCTGCTGGCTACCTGAATGCACTTGCCACTCCCAATCATTTTCTTCCTAACTTGCGAATTGAGTCAGGTGTAACAGCAGGTGATGAAGTGTCTGTTCATTATGACCCTATGATTGCTAAAGTAGTTGTATGGGGACCAGATCAAGAATCAGCATTTACGGCAATGGATACAGCTTTGTCTAATTTCAACATTGTTGGAGTTGAAAACAACGTTGGCTTCCTCAGGCGACTTGTCAATCATGAAGACCTTATAAAGGGTAATGTTCATACTGAGTTCATCCCACAACATAAACAATCCCTGGTCCCACAGCCTCCGTCTACACTCTCTCTAGCTAAAGCAGCCTTGGGTTTTGTTTTACAAGAAGAAATTGATGTTGCTAAATCGATTCGGTTAAACGACAATCCAAATAATCCGTTTGTGACTGAACCAAATTTTCGCGTCAATGGAAACTTTAAGAAAGTTTTGAAAGTGAATTACAGGGATCGTAAATACGTTATAGATGTAAAAAAATGTAGTGGTTGGTGGGAAGTTTGTGTTGATGGAGGCAACAGCTTCAAGTTCAAAGGTAGTGGTGTTAATGACGAGAATGGATTCTTGAATGTGACAGTAGAGTTAGAGGAGAGATCTGATATGACCAGAGTATATTCTGTGGGCGACAAGCTCTATGTATTTGATAGAGAAGGTGAATACAATCTGGAAGTGGAGAGAAGGACTCGGGCACCTGCTACAGATGATATAGAGGTAACGGGTGGTGCCTCATGTCCCATGCCTGGTATCATCGACAAAGTATTTGTGAGTCCAGGTACAATTGTAAATCCTGGTGACAGGCTAGCAGTAATGATTGCAATGAAAATGGAATACGTAATCACGGCCAACACTTCTGGGGTTGTTGAATCTGTTCTGGTTTCCCCTGGTCAAAATGTGAGCAAGAATGCGCCTGTTATTAAGTTCAAAGAGAGTCCATAAACCCTTATAATTTCTGATCTGTCAGATAAGTCATGTATGGGATACTCATGCACTTTTTATTCCTTTCCTAAATACTTATTCTAGTCCCGAAGTTTAGTTCAGCTAACTCCTTACAAACAACTATATTAGGTGTTCATCACAATAACGTGATCCAACACTGATGGACTTAGGCTAGTTTCAAATGTTACACTCTTGGTCGAAGCGTGAGGAATGGCACATGTCACAGGCGTCCATGAGCTCGCACCCGTCGCGTCAAAGCTGAGCAAGACCAAACAGAAAGTGGGTTTTATGTCGTAAGGGCTCACACCAACTGGCAGACAGAAACGGTGAGCTGGTTGTGTTAATCAACGAAGCTTTTGAACTCTGAGGCTCAGCGATCACTGATAGCGGTAGAACATGTGCTTCTGCAACCTCTCTTCGATGGTCAGTCGTTTGTTCGATCATTATCGCTGGTGGCACCCTTTTAAGATGTCTCAACTCCTCTAAGAAAGAAAAGTATTTATTATTTACAGATTATGTTTAATATAAAATGCCTGGGTTCGTCCCCACTCTTGATGTTTCCCTCTTTCTCTTAAAACTTGTAACGGACTTAGGTCACCCAATGAGGTGCAATGGGGCTTAAATCCGCACTCATAGAGAGAGGGGGGTGTGACAGTACCATAAGAGATACAACTCGTACTAATAGCGTATGTGCTATGTTCGGAGAAGATGATTTTCCGGTTCTCGGATCCTCATCAATCGCCAAATGCAGCATTCCAAGAACTCGAGGATGACGCCCGGCGCGAGAGCGACGGACGCGCATTCTCTTGGATCTGACGGGAACTGTCACAAACTCCCATTGACAACACCATCACTACCCACTGATGGCAGTCACTAAAAGGCAGGGGTGCGAACACTTGCCTATACCATCTAGGTGCGCCTGTTCACTCATGTTCTAACGTGTTGGCATTGGCCACGCCAGACACAGCCTTTTTCAGTTCCTCCGTTTTAAAATATCAAAGGGTTGAGGTTTTGTCGTTCTCGTATCTTGTTTTCACTGTTTGTTCCACTTTAATCAATCTTTCTGCATTTTCCCTTCACTTCTCCCAACAGTTGGGTAAACTCACTTTCTTTTCTACTAGAATTAGAGAAGTGCCAGGAGTAAGACTTCTTCTTCATTACTCACATTATTGTAATCACTTATCACATGTTACAGAAACGTGCTTGTAAACTTCCACTCGGGAGAACACTGGAGAACTGAAGGCATTAGGCTACTGTCAGATGTGCAAAAACCGTTTGTAAAAACGAAGCGTCTGACGTCAAACGCCTGTCAAAAGCGTAGCGTGTGATTCTAGCCTCGTCACTGGTGGCTTATATTTGTGGAAGACGTTTTCAATACCTACATACATTTACTTTAACAAAAGTGCCAGAATCGTTCAACACACTGACCCTGCTGTTGAGGATATAGGATTCCTTGTACTAGTGGTTATCACTTCAAGAAAAACCATCTAGGCGCCACTTCCTAACCTTGAACTATTGGCATCCAACTTTTAAAAACATTTTGGGGTCTTTTAAATTCTTCTAGAGCATGGCAAGTTGAAAGTTACGTCGTCCGATGTTTGAGAAGGAGCTTATTGGCGAGAAAGCTTGAGTTTTCATGCGTTTATATTATTTATATTCAATGAGAGGCGTTTGCTCCAAGATGTATTTGTTGTTGTTGAGTGAGGAAGTTGATACGTACATTACTATTGGTTGACATTATAGAATGTTGGCTCTAATGACTATTTCTGGTAAATGTATAAAAAAAATACCATACCTGTGTATTGTGAGATGTTTGAATTTGTGGATTTTACCAACCTACAACGAGCAGTGTTAGGGGACATTATTCGAACTGTTTATCCATACCGAAACCACAGATTTCATTTTGCTACCACCACGTCACGCTAACTGGTTAAACACGTGCCTCACAAGAATTCCGTCATTGGACAACCCCCCTGAACTGAATAATATAGTATCAGTTTCGATTTAACTAACTTCAGTAAAAAAAGGAGATATTTCACATTTAAAGATGCATTTTTTTCCTCAATGTTCCTGCACAAATAATGTTAATTGGGTAAAATTAAGTTTATTGTGACTATTTGTTGACCTACTCAAAAAGGATAGGTAGAAAACTAATTTGTTAACGAGATGAATTGAGGTTTGTAAGCAATTAAAAAAATATTCGAAATATTCTTATTTTTTTAAACACATTTTTGAAGATTTTACAATTACGTTTTCATGTACCCAATTCTCATTTTTTCGTAAAACCTATATTTTTCACAGTCAATACCCCAAAGGGTTAATGTGAAAGTTATGCCAACTGCTTAATGAACCTATGTCTGACTGTCAACGACACCGATTTCTCCATCGCCTTCATACGATTAGGATAAGCAGTGTGAACGCACATTGTGGATGATTAACACGTTGGGCGCCCATGACTTACGCGTGTGCATCATGAGCAGTCTGGCCAACAGTGTCCATAACACACAGTGTGAGTCAAATATTTTACGTATTTCAATGAGAGTTTACGAACGAAGGCCATGGCAGGTAGGTTTTTTTCAAAGAATGCAACGTGGTCAGGGTAATTTCTGGTACAGAGAAGTAGCGATGGTTCCACCCTTAGTCCCTAAAGAATTGGGTACAGATAGACAACTTGTCTATTAATGAAAAGATATTTTAATATTTTTATCATCTTGTTTCCTGTATTTTTGAAATTATTTACATAAATATGAATAAATATTCAAATAACTATGAAATTTAGTACTTCTTCTACCTATTTTTAAATTGACTCACATTGTGCGTCATGGGCATTGTGAAACCAGAAAAACTGAAAACCTAATAAGGATTGCCCAAGACGCAATGCGTTGTTGAGGTTAGTAGATTCCGACGATTGGGCATGGGTACCCAATGTGTTAATAGTGTTGGATAGGACCCCAAAATACAAATAATGAATTTGAATACCATGGTATTGATTCGACATCCGAGCCAAATATCAGCAGTGTCAGCTGAATTTGGGTCGGACGAATGATGGAGTGAAACTGCAGGCTATTGGCTCAGCAGTTGCTCACTGGAAGAAGTCGCAGTCGAGCAAGGTCATTGTCATGGTGAGTTTTTGACTCAGTGAGTGAGTAAATAAAGATGCTAAGTCAGGAAATGTGATGTTTACAGTCTGGCTCAAGAGGGGTTGCATATTTAAGTTTTGGTCCTACTAACTACGCCATATGTTATGGCCCAAAATATATGATACCTAGATGTACGGATTCATGCCTTTTCCTACGTCAGAGGGAGCTCTGAAAAAGACCACGTACGCTCTCAATCACTGCTCTACCTAGGTCAATGTAATTAAACCTCTTCGACTGAGGAAGTTTTTCCGGAACATAACACCATCACATTTCTGTAGATTGACCAAGGAAACAAAAAAATTGGGAGCACGGGTAAAGAGCAGAAGTCAATCTGCATTTTGACAGTACAGCACGTATTTTATTTTCACTTTATACATACAAAAGTGTTTCTCACATTATTATACTTAGATATATTTACATAGTATCAAGTTACATTCTCTTAATAAATCAAACGGAATGGTAACAAAAATGTGCTCCACATGAAACTAGTACTAGTGCAAGGGTTGAGACAAGAACGGTAAGGCTGTAATTCAAGGTTGGTTTTACAGTTTGGTTCCAAATTTAAAAAAAAGGACAGATTTTGCCTTTGACCCTCCATTTGTGTATGAAGCCAAGGCACGATGGGACCACTTAACCCTTATGTATGTGTCTGAGTTAAACTTGTGATGTATTGATTATTGCGTTCAACAGTTGTTATGAAATATCTCTCAATCGTATTGTTTGAGGAATCTGTTGAAGTCAAGCAACACTATGATAAATAAAGGCGAGCCCACACAGATCCCGAGATTTTACCTACACGGTAGAGTGTAGGCAAGGATAGAAACTATAAAACCTACTACCACAGACATGCCGGGTGCAGCCACGAAGGTACTATCCTAATTTTTAGACAACTGTCGACTGTGAGCCTTCTCTGACTGGACCCTGCAATTTTCCTGAGTATTTGCCATTCAAGATTTGCCGTTTTTTGGTTGCTCTGATATTATTATTGTCCTACTGTCATGAAATTTATAAGGGACCGAACTAAACTTCTAGTTGTGCAGTCCCCTTTTCTAAGAAATAGTGACAACAGTCGGCCTCCGTTACATCACTGAATGCTTGGACATCTGTTGGTAGTCTTTTCCCTTCGTGCCGTAACCATAACTACTCAATGTTGGCACCAGGAACGCGAATGTGAGCTCACCTTGGAAACGGTAGGGCACAGATCAGTAAACCAACATCTCTTCTGAATTCTATGGACTAGAGCGGAAAGCTCCTCCTTGCAGGTTAACTCGTTGATAATTTTGCAATGCGTTCTCAGCAGCGAGGAAGGTTTTCATGAGCCAAGCTGCTCCAAAAAGTAGTAGAGCTAAATTACGAACAATCCATTTCTATAAACCTACCTATATAGAGTCGAGGCGTGGGGCCACGTGCAACTGTGTATAAGCATGTCACTGGCATAAGCATGCTGCTGTGGCATGTCATTGTGTCTGTTTTATTTATTGGCAGGAAATAAAGTTGTAGATTAATGTCATGGATATGAAATAAATTGGGTTGAAGTAGTGAAAACCTATTCCAATAATAAAATGTATTGAATAAAACCTTCGTTTTTAAAACACTATAAAAATATAGAATTCCAAGGGTTTGAGCGCAGAAATTGAGTACAGAAAGGCCTTTGTTTTTGTAACATGATTACAGGAAGGTCCCTTTTTCTCCAAAAGGGAAACACGAAGCATTAACTACGCATAAAACTAAGGCCTCGTTATAACGGCCCAAAAGTATATGATACGTTGCCAGATAGAAAATTTTGAAAATATTGTGTATTTATCCACTGCGCTACAGAGCCCAATGCAATCAAACTGCTTCAAATGTGAGAGTTTTCCCTGAAAGTAACATTTCCTGGATTCAAATATCAGCTGTCTCAGCTGAATTAAGGGCAGACAACGTAAAACTGCTTGCCACCCGCTAAGCAGTTGCTAGCTGGAAGCAGTCACATTCGAATGAGGTCATTGTCACATGTGTTTTGATTCAGTGAATGAGGAAGTGAAGATGCTACTTCTGGGAATGTGATTTTAACAGTCTAGCTCGAGAGGGATTACGTATCCAAGTTTGAGTCTTACTGACTGTGCCAAATTTAACGGCCTAATATATGATACGTTGACTAAGTTCAAACTCTTGCCTTTCCTACACCAGAGAGAAAACTATCAAAAGAACGCACCATTTCCCATTGTGCTACTGAGGCGAATGTAATCAAACCTCTTCAACTGCGACAGTTCTCCCGAACGTAACATCGTCAACACAGAAATTTCTATTTTGCTTCGATGCCCACACCCGTTAATCCTCGTCACCATCCCCAAAAAAAAACTTGAATTTTAAAAATACGGCATTTTATAAGTCTACCAGAAACACAACCACATAAATCATTCAACAGCTCCTTAAGCCAGGAAGAAGCCCCCCCCCCCCCCCCCCCCCAACCAGGGAAAAAAGTAAATTTACATACAACCAGTGCTGAGACAAAAATTTGGTCGAAAAAAAAAAAAAAAAAAAAAATGACGAGTTGAGCTTCACACCTCACTCAATTTTCTCCTGAAGTACGATTCAAGACTCTTTCAGGTAGTACATAGCTAGATAGATTCCCCAAATTGAAAAAATTAAATTTTGAAGACCACATACCCCAATGGTTTTCTCACGGATTTAGTTTCAGGGAATCCTAAAACGGATTTGTTTTTCTTTTTTTTTCTTCCCCTCACGATTGAGTGTTGTCATCTCACTCAGGTCAAACAAGGAGTCAGCCACTGACCAAGGGACTTTCTCAAGAGTCTCACCCTCGGTTTTTTGTAAATTTTATCTGTTTATTTAATGATTTAAGCCGCACCTTAACCAGAAGGGTCATTAGCGGCATATTTATTGTTTTGTTATTGTCATGGATATTATAATGTACTGATATCCTTGTTTGCCTTGTATTCAATAAACCTTCCTAAGGCCCGGTATCAAGAAACAGAGGTAAAATTAGTGGCAGCAGCCCCGGGAGGTATACTCGATGCAGGGTATCTACGATGTGTAACTAAAACACTAGGCAGGGTTAGGACAGTTGCCTTTGGTATAAGCAACCAGTTTTACCTTCTCCAGATGAACATTTCATAATTGGCGGGCCGGTAATCTAATTGCGAGGGTGGCAACGCTAGCAGTTTTATTGGTACGTTATCATCACTCAAGCTGCCAGTCAATTGTTTTCACGTGAGACTTGATTTTTCAACGGCCCTAGCCAATCACAGAGCTTACCTCGACAAATAGCATGGGTACCCCTGCAGTCACAACTAGGGTAGGGTTTGAGAGAAGTTACACCTTATTATCAACAACACAGGGGTAACCACCACAGCCTCCCGTTCTAGATACCCGGCCTCGGAGAAGACAGGGCATTGCCTTTTTAGGCAAAGGCGTAAGTCGAATTGACCTTGGAGGATCGAAAAATCCCTCCTATGATGATGTTAATGACGAGTATAGACTATTTTGAAAGAATAGAAAAGGTGCTCGAGGTTACTGTTACCATAAATAGAAGGAAGGTACCCTGATTATAGCGTGCAAAATAGTTGTTTAAGAATGGAAAATTAAGTTGTTCAGATTTATACATCGCGGAAAGTTCAAGTTTGGTGATAATGTTGATCGTCCAAGTTTTAAAATGGAGGCAACTTGAATTCGAGAAAAAACCCACACAATAATTTGGTGGGTGCAGACATGGGTTTTAATTACCTTCTGAAAAGCCCTCCAAGTTGGATCCCTGGGGGAGTCTTGGACACTTATTTAAATCAAACTGACAGCAAAAGCAGCAGATTCAGTGTAAATGATGCGCTTCGTTTTGAAGAAGACGTGTCCGTACCTCAATGATAATTATATTCAATAACAAACGATGTTCTTGAAGAGAACACTTTTCTCGCAAAATGTACAACCAAAACGTTGATTCAAAATCCATAAAACTCCTCTTTAATGCACTACGTTTCGTCAAAGAACTATTCAGTCTTGTATTGCCAGCTAATGGAGCACATCACAAATTTATAAGTAATACAACCGCCAAAACGTTGGATATAAAAAACAGAGCCTCGATAATGTTCAAGCTACAACTAGTAAAGACATTTTGAGACTAGTAACACGATTACATCTAATAGATACCATACACGTTTAGGCATATGGAACGGTAATGTACCATAGTCAACCCTATACTGATTTATACAAAGTACGCACTTATCTAAATATGTAAAAATAAGGTTACTGCGATGAAATATATTATTTTTATAAAAGTTTCATATGAAAGGCGATAAGTACTTGGTTTACTTGGTGATATGTCACAACAATTTGTAACTCAGATATAAAGGAACGAATTATTTGTGCACATACACATTGGCATTATTTATACTTTCTTCTTTTGCATACCATACACGAAATATTTATATATGTTGTAGCCAAAGTTCAACACCGATGAGTGAAGCATGCAAATGTACATACAGTCTTAGCAAGCTTGTCCTATTAGATGCATGTATATCATAAAGGTACTCATAATAATACCAGGACGATAAGTTTATACGAATACACATTTTCTGGAAATTATATCAACGTTTCCTCTTCTCATGTATCATGATGACGCACCCAAGCAACGATGCATTTATGTTATGAGAAAACTATAATTTTGTATAAGTAAAAAAAGTGATAGAAAATTGTACACAACTTTTGTGCTACAATGCAATTAATGTTCCCAACACTTCCATAATTCTGGGATACACTAATAATCACTGATGAAAAACGTAATTAGGATGATGGGAATAATTAGTAGGTAAACCCACAAAAATGTATAGCATTTTGAAATTAATGGAATCTGCCCTCCAGTGAATCAGAACCTAGCGTACTTTATGGATACTCTAGGATTCATGCAATAAGTCCTTATAATAACGACTCAACGCAACTAGAAGTATCTAGAGTACTAGAAGGTGCTGGAACGCTTCCATATTTCTAGTCAAACGTTTGACGACTACACATTTTCCTCAATAAACATACAAATGACGGAACTTATCAAGAAGTTGGTTTTATAGTACAGTGGGTAAGTATGTACATTAATTTAAGACTAGGTTTTAATTAGGATGGATCGGTACACAAATCCAGTTCCTTTGGATTCCAATCAAACAATATCCTCAAGAATGTAAGGGTCCCTGCAATCAGTTCAAACATCAAATTCACAGTATTGACAATTTCCTTGGAAATCCAGGAATCCTCATTGGATTATTAGAGAGACTTTGTCAGATCTACGCTGTGTATAAATAAATCAGTGAATGTTATGAGAGTAGAGAGTCCGGCCTCTGTGATGAGGTGATGGATTTTATTGAAGTAGATTGTTAGTTTGGGTGTTCTGGCATAGTGGGTTCACCTCCTCCCTGAACGTCACCGGGAACGAGGAAAACAATCGAATCGGGTTCTTGCTCGTTGCCGGTGATGTCATCATGCGAAGCAACACCTCGCTGAGCGTCGTCATCCAAGGTGACGGCGTCTCGAAGGTCATCAAGAGTGTCAGTATCACCACCACCCAACTCGTCCTCTCCTTCATCTATGAGGATATTGCATAACCATGACGGGAACCTGCACCGGAAAATAAATAAAACTAATTTAATTCATAAACTATAGCAAAACCGTAATCTATAATAAACTGTAATCTACTTGATGCCGCTTTCACCAAAAACCTGATAACTCAGTTTATCAGGGTCCAAGTTCAACCTAAACGATGGAATGATCTCAGTTAGATTGCGTCTCAGTTTCACCAAGCTGAATTGAGTTCCTACCAACGAGTTTTCAGCTGAACTCGGCTAACTGAAAACTCCCAGTTAAACTACTTGTTTGACCCTCAGTCAAATCATGATTAACGCCATCCTTTCCACACCTAAGGTAGTTCCCGAACTCTCTGCAAGAGTTCACACTCTCGCAATCGATTCATGGAAATCTTGTAATGCCTTTCCCTTTCCAGCTAACAGAACAATTGTGAATAATCACCAAGTTAATTAGATTCAATGTTGCACATGACTCCTCGATCTCGTTGATAATCCCAAGAAGAATTGGCACAAATTAAAGACTTTCTGCCTCTAGGAGGCTTTAGATATTGGCTTCCAATGGCTGCCCAAAGAGGGGCAAAACAACATTGTACTCTCTCCGCCATATTCAGTTGAGTTCGTTTTGTAAAGGGAAAGTTTCCCTTTCGCGGCCCGCCACAGACCACTCCTTCAATGTATTTCAAATGGGGTGACTTTCCCTTCTGCGTTTTGGAACGCTAAACCGTGTGGCCACTATCCGACTGGTAGGGTGAGAAGTCCCTTGTGCTCGGCTTTTTGGTCAAAAGTATGCCGAACCCGCACGACACCATTCTAAATTCCATACTTTGGAGGGGGATTACACTGTGAATCACAGAATTCGGAGGGGGATTACACTGTGAACCACAGAATTGGAACTAATTCATACCATTCAGTAGTGTCTCTCACTGTTTACGCTGTTTCAAGTCCCAACTAATTTCACTTCAAGTTTTCGATTTCAACATGCCGTTTTATTCTACTGACGATGAGAACCTGGTGCATCATATTTCAAATTATCCTAGTATATTATTTAACTGTGAGGATAGGGATTTTAGAGATACAAACAAGAAGGAGTTTGCATGGGAGACAATTGCATAGCTGACGAAGAAATTATTATTAATAATAATATTATTTATATATTATATAATTATTTTTTATTCATAGCAACTAGAAATTCTTTGAAAATGTTAAAGTAAGTGGCTACCTAATGTAATAAGTGCCAACTTTTAAATTTTTTAACTAGAAGATGAATATTGTAAAAGCAATGTAGGTAATCTTATACCTAATGAACAATGTAAGTAGTAATTGGAACAGAATGAGATCATAGATAGGTAACTCAAAACGAACTTCGATGTACATCTCATGCCGCTCTAGCCACAGGGGAAAGTCTCATCCCTGTGTTTGCGGGTACAGCCACTGGCCGCATAAGGGAAACTATATTTTAATACAGTCGATTGCTCTCACCCTTTGTATCTGATTTTATAATAAGCCCACAAGTGGATCTACTCTCAGTTTATTTCTTACCGCATTTATCCACTATTGTTGATTGAAGGTTGAACTTCTGGTGACATAGAGGAGAGATTATGTGGGAGCAGGAAGAAGCACAGTGTTGCTTGTGTCATGGATTCAAAGAAGAAGTAGAGGAAACCAGCGTTCTCCCACTCAGAGAAAGAACACCTCCTCGACCTAATCCATAATAATTTTGAGATTGTGAAATGTATGTATACCGAAAGATCGGGGGGGGGAGGGGGGGGGGGGTGGCTGAGGGATTTTATTCCTCCTTGTAACAGCTCCGACATGAGCTGTTACGGGGAACAGCTCAATCATTGAACTGCTTAATCGCAAACCCCAGCTTCCCTTCCAGGGGGAGCTCCATTCTCTTCTTGTCCTTCGAGCAAGCGATAAGTCAGCCTTTCGTCTGTATTAGCAATCATTGATATATCTTTATATTGATCCCCAATAACTATACCTCTAAAAATATAACTACTTTCAACTTAGTCAAATTCCCTTTTAGTATTCTTTCTGGAGCACCATAAAACAATTCCTTGAATAAACTTATACAAGAGGCTAATTTCTGTGTACCTATCACTCTCCTTCATCCGTTTGACGTAATTAAAATACAGATATCAGGTAAATTGATAGGTAATACTTAGTTACGACAATCATTGGATTGTCACATCCTCCAACCAATATCAAGATTGGTCGAAATAAAGAAATCTGAGAAAATATGCAAAAACTAGCAAAAGAAGCCCTTGCCAAGGGCATGACAATCTTTACGTCATAGGTGAGTAAAGTTAGATATAAACACCTTATCTTTTATTTCGTCTACTCCAATATTCATTATTATCGTCGTTGGGAATCGAATGAAAGTTGTTGATTGACCTGTTACTAATAAATTCTAGCTGGTGCTCGATGCACTCCAGAGCAGAAGCCTTGGAGAGTCATCTCTTGATGAAATCTCTTTCATAGAGAGCATCGAAGTCTTCCGTCCTCTCTTTGAACTGTTTTGGACAGGGAACAGTAAAATCCTGATCGAGCTGACAATGTTCATCTTCTTCATCGTCACAAACTTATTGAAAACCAATTGAGCGAGAGCTCTTGTCATCACCATTTGATAAATAATAAAAGCACGAGCATTTTGGAAAAATTGTGATGTGGCGATTTGGAAAGTGAGGAAGAGCAACAAAATATTGATCTGAGTTAAGCCCCCACAACGGGCCGAGATCGTTCAATGCCAAACGCTGGTGATCGGAGATCAGCCTTGAACTTCCATCGTGAAATCCAACATTGACGATCTCCGTTCAATAGTAGAAACCATATCTTGAACACAGATCAAATCCTTGGTGAAAGCGTCTCTTAATGATTAGTGATCAAACAGAATTATCCAACCAAGGCTATTATGAACCCTACACAAACAAAACTTTGGTTGCAGGGATCGTTCCTTGGAGTTGCTCACCCATCCACCATTTGGGACAGCCCACAGGCCCCCACCACAGTGACATGGTGAGCAAGTAACAGGACGAACCTTTCTAATAAGGTGCCTCCAGGCCTCACCATTGTCATTTTTTTCTCACCACGGCTATTAATTTAAACTCTTATGGTTGACAAGTAAAAGGGAAGGTGTATGTAACCTTTCCTACTTATCGCCCACCATACTTTCTGAATCAGCGTGCAATTATTAGGACAGGTAAGCGTAGTATCTGATGGTAAAGGTCACTTGCACGTTTCTTAGTACTTGGCTTGTAGTAGGAAAAGGTAGGCAGGTGGTCATCTCCTAGGAAAGATCCGATAGCGCAATACTATCTATTAGGACTAGCAATTAATGATTTCTGTGAAAGTGGGCAACACCAATCCATTATGACCCCTTTGAAGTAGACAATAATAATTAGTTGCCAGTGCAGTGTGCAAGAAACCGTTTCAAGGCATCATTTTCAATTAACACCTCTCATGGATGTCAGATACTGAATGTGTCTAGAAAGACTGCATCTGTCACTGACTCTTTAAATCATCACAAAACCTACTTATTCAAGATTCATTTCGAAAACCGTGTCAAAATTCAGCTCAAGAAGTTAAGACACTGTTCCTTAATGAGGTATTCCGTATAATATTATAAATTGGACAATATCATAACAAAAATTATTCAAGTAGGTACCCGTTCAAAAAGCAGACTACATCTTCGATGAGCTCATCGACCGAAGGGTTTCTAGTATTGGACGGCGTGTTGGGGGGCGATGGACCACTGAAAACGGATGGCGCATCTCCCCGGACTACGGCAATGCCTCGGTCTGCCAAGCACCGTTGGATCGTGTCGTCTTCCAACATAGGCAGAGTAGAATCAGCCTAAAGTAACATGCACGAGTAACGACACAGTTATTTCCCATTTTACTAGTTACACATAGTGAAACAAAATATGGAGGGCTGTTGCTCATAATTCAACGCTGTTTTCTTGTCGGCTGGACTAGGAAAACGACGCTTCCCGCCAGTTCGAAGTACACAATAACGCGTAGTAGATATTAGTTAAAAATTAAATCACAAAACATCCTCCGCCGAACAATTTGACTAAGTATATTCGAATGTGATTCATAGAAAACTATAATAGGTACCACAGAATAAAGTATTAACGATTACTTGAACTATTTCTGTGTCGAATGAGACCAACAGCAGCTCTGAAAGTGTGATAATTGATTTTTTAAGATTTTTCAATGACCAAAAGACGTGTTTTTGGGAATATTCCGAGGAAAAAAAAGTTGACAAGAAACATGTTTTTTGTTAGTTGAAAAATCTTAAAAAATCAATTATCACACCCCCGAGTTGCTGCTGGTCTCATTTGGCGCAGGAATAGTTTGAGTAATAGTAAAATTTTTTCCAGGTCGCCAAGTACTTAGTGTAATTTGTACGTCAATTTTCAAAAAACTGTAGACAAATCGTCAATAATCGGTGAAAACCATCGTTTTTTGTGTGGCAAAAGGCAAGTTAAGGTGGCATTTCAGACCAATCATGTGTGGTATAGGTGTGTTCCGCGTTAGTTAAATTTCTTACAAGAATAGCACCTTTTAATCAAACATACATTTTACTGGAATTTTGGTGATGTTTTGGCGGCAGGTGCCGCACCTCAAAAATGAGATGCCTACATGAAAAACGGACCTCGGATTCAGATTTAGCACCTTCGAAAACCCCCAAAACCTGTACCAGATTCCTATGAAGAGAATGATAAAGTATGCTGTTGAAGTATGACTGATTGGTGAAGTTGGAGTTAGAACATACCTAAAAACGCTGCAAGGTATTACACAAAGTTTTGATTTAAAAAAATTCCCTGACATTTGGTGGTTTTTTGCCTGAAACTGAAAAACTCCCTGCCATTTCCCAGTGGAAAGAATTCCCCGACATTTCCTTTCCAGTATTCTCATATTTCACTAGTATTAATGAGATTGATAGTGCGGGGAACGAAGGGTAGAGTGAAAGAGCGAACGTAAACAGCCACCCGCTGCACAAAAAATTTGACAACTGCCAATCCTACCTTAAGTGACAAGTTTTACCGGTTTGATAACTGCCTCCTAATTGTTCTCCGATTTTATTTAATTAAATAAACCCTATGTGTAATTTCTGTTAAATTCAAATCCATTGTTAAAACGCTTAATCATTGAACAGGATTGTCATAATAAAACAATGTAACCAAACCACTACCCTCTTTTCCCTGAACGTAACATTTCCCTAGTGTCAAATATCAGTTGCTGTATTGACGTCACGCGTTAAATGTGTTTAAATATTAGTAAGTTTTACTCCTTGGTAATATATTTTACATCGATTAGGTACAACTATTTAATCATAGTCATAAGTTTTAGATTAAAGATTAAGTTAATTAATTACAACTCAGATGTATCTCTATTAAAAAAAGGTAAATGCCACATAAATTATGCTTCAGTACCTGGGAAGAACCATCCACAGTATTGGAGATGGCCTCTTCATCAGACTCATCAGGATACTGGGGTGCACGACCTTCTGCCATATTCAACTGCTGAAGGTCCTCCACATCTTGAATAAGATCTTGGACAAACTCCAAAACTTCTCCCATCCTGTTGTTGTCTTCCATATTGTTACCTTAGAAGGAAACAATAAAATAGTCAACAGCAAGAATTTATTGATAACGATCTTAGCATAACATATTGTATAATTATAAATATCACTTATTTCAGTTTAGTTACCTTCACCATCACGATTGTTGTTAGCCACATCACCATTTTCGACATTGTCATGAAACCTGAGCAGTGGAGGGGCGTTCCCGATCTCTCGATTAAGAAGAGGCTGTTCTTCGTGTCCATCAATCTCATCCCCCGAGATAGACTCGTCATCACCATCAAAACTCGACTCTGTTTCAGTGATGATTTCATCCACTTGTTCTGGTGTTAGGTCCATGTCCATATCCTGACCATAAGAATTAGGGTATCCACTATCCGCAGCTTTGCTTTGACTGCAACTATCTTCTAACCGTAGACCAAACGACTCCGAAAAGCTCGGAAAACTTTTATCTCGGTTGCTCTCACTATTGGCACTTGAAATATCACAACTGAAAGGATCGCTTTTCTCCATGTTCAAACTAAACCTAAACGACTTAATTCTACTGGGATGGATTTGCTCTAGAGAATGACATTTAGGCAGTGGTATGACACCATTCGCATCCCCACGGTTTATATTATTGACAACCACAGGACCGTTTGAGGCTTCAAGTTCAGCTCCACCCACTCCATATTGTTCAGGCACAGTACTCGACACCATGGAAACAACCACCTCAGATGATTTATCATCTTGTGTCGAAGAGGCAGGAAGATTTTCTGCTTCGTCCATTTCCATCTCATTTAAATGAAGTGTCAGGCTTTCGTTATCTGGTTCCACATCCCAATCCGATTCTTCACCGGTGAATGCGTTTACTCTGTACTGCTCGAGATCTGTGACCAAAGATCTATCAGTACTAGTTGCTTGGGATGATATTGACCATTCATCTTCTTGACCATCATAGAGCACAACGATGGTAGCAGCCCCGAATTCGTCTTCCACAATCTTCCAACTTTCCCTAATGATTTCCCTGCAAAAACCAATTAGATATTTATTATTTTACCCAAAATAAAGTCAAATAATTATATATTACACAATGAGGTAGGTAGTTCCATTTCTAGCACTTCAAGTGTTTCCAAATTACACAACGTTGTCATGTGACGTCGGTGTGTAACGTCGTCCTTGATTCTATGGACTTTAATGTGACAGGGTGAAATGTGCGGGCAAGATAGAGAGTGGACTGAAGAGGTGGCAGGATCAACAGCGTCCCATATACTTTTTGCCTCCTACCAGAACTTCTTCTTTTTTTAAATATACATTCATTTCCATATAACGTTAGTTACAACATTTCTTAATAAAATCTTCCTTTTTTCACAAATCAGATAACAGTGATTTGTTTTTATACAACAGAAACTGGAAATTATGAGCATAGCCCGTGGCAGGGCAAGAGTTCAGACTTCTTTCCACACAAATCAAATCATGATTAATAAATTAATTATCATTAGACTCGGCAAGAGTTTATTAAAAAAAAAAAAATAGAATAAAAATAACAAAATAAAATAAATAAACAAATAATAATTAATAGGCTTAATTTAGATATAATCTGTGCTTAAACTCATAATTTCTACATGTTAAATATTTGTAAATTATTGTACGGTCTTCGTAGAAGACTGTTTACTTATGCAGCGGCATGCTTCGCATTGCGTGCGGTGACTTTTCAGAGAAAAATATTTGAAAAAGCGCGTGGAACGCGGATTTGTTGAAAAGCCACCAGAGTTTACTTTCCCCTATGTTGGCTACTCTGCGCGCCTCCCCACACTCCACCATTTTTTAGGATGAGGAAATTCTCGTCACTTTGTATGTTTACCTCCACGCTTCTTGTTTCACTCCCGCTTTTTTCAGTTTTACTTTCATATTTTCGTTTCGATATCTGTTTCAATTTTTTCCTCTCGGGACCGTATTATTGTTGGTAAGATTTGAAGACATTTTTAACATAGCGTATTGATGAATTCGGATCGCAAACGTCCAAAACATCGAGTCGAGTCGGAGACATCTTTATATTTATATTATTTGGAAAGAGTATAAGTGGACGCCCTTCATCGATCGGGTGATGACTTTCGTTATTATCACACCAAGCTGAGTCCGAGTTACATAGGTGGAATGTAGCCGTAGATAGAAACGCTACTCCCATCCGGGGCGACCAGTATGATTATACCATTTGTGCCCCCCTCATAATGTCAACGGTGGACATAAGTAGTTCCATATCAACATGAAGGAATTAGAAGCTGTTTGGCTAGTATTATCACACCTTGCTCATACGTGGCATTCCAAAAGCATTTTACTACGCGTAGATAACATGACAGCAGTGTCTTTAATCAATAAAATGGGTTCAGTATCTCTCCCCCATTTACACGAGATTGCTAGACGCGACTGGCCATTTTGTGAGCAACGACCAGATACATAGCTTCAGGAGATAATAAAATAGCGGATGAATTATCTATGTTGAATCCCCACTCCTCGGAATGGGAACTTAATAATGACATTTACACAATGTCATTGACAATTTACAATGCATAACAAACCTACTAGGAGTTCCTTTTATCGACCTATTTGGGTCTGCATTATTACACAGATGTGTTTCTTTTTTTCTCATTTTGGCCAGAACATGGTAAGTTTGACGAATTTAATTGACGAAGCTCTGATAAGTTTATTAAAAACTTTGGATTGTGTATACTTTACCGACCCTTAGTGATGAACTTACGACTTAAGAGGGAAAACTGTAAATATCTATGAGACAAAAGCAAGGAAAATATTTGGCTCTTTTCGGTTATGGGTCAACTTTTACAAAATAGAGATTCACAATCAAACACTGTTGTGAAACAGCGTTTGATCTCTCACAAGCCCTCAACTGTAAGACAGGAGGAATGGTAAAGAGGGGGCATGAGCAGGAATAGCCAACCTTGCCTTGGGGGGGGGGGGGGGAGCTTTGAGCCAGTTATGCAAGAGTCAGCCAATGGACAGCCAGCATTTATTAGTGGGTGATGTAATGGTGACTGGGAGAGTGGGAGACCAGCGTTATTTTGATAATCGCATAGTTAATGCTGACGCTGCCTCCTACCTCTCCCAAGACTGGAATCAAACAGCAAGAGCAGCAGCAAGAACGAAACACTTAAAATACGATAGAGCCTCAGAAGACCACAAGGGTCTTTCACACCCTTGGTGAGCTCATGTGACAGAGCCCTCCACTAAGAATTTGCTGTTTTTCTGAAAAGGGCAGCATTCGCCCTGCCTGAAAAATGGAGCCGTCCCTACTCACTACTCTCAGGATGGGTGAAAGTGAAGGTCCAGTTCCGTTTTGTTTGGAAGATGGAGCAGCTGGTCGACAATTAATTGAGATACTTATTGCCATCCATACCAGTCACTACCTACCTTCCATTTACCAACTTTATACACCCCTGGTTACCGTCTTGTTAAAATAAAAAATAAATAAATAAAAAGATTTACATACAAATTAACTCCTTGCCATTATGTCAGGTTATTATGAAATGGCACCTCAGGAAACTTACCTCACTTGAAGAATCGAGCACGAAGGGACTTTATTTTTGACATGTTCCTCAACAATACTCAGAGGTATGTGGTGCTCATCGTTATTCACGAGATATTTATCCGAGTTGATGGAAAGGCGGATGAAAGAGTCAGAGTAGTACTTTACGTTGCTCTCCAACAACTTTTCAGGGTCTGTGAAGGGGTAATCGACACTTCTTATCTCCTTGTACGTTTCCTAAGGGGTAAAACAGAAACATCCATGTATAATCGTGTTAAGTGTGTGAGGGACCTAATAACAACAAACCAATCTAGGTTTCAAGGACAACAATAATATTGATGTAAACTCCAAGAAATGCATGTGTAATTACTACTTTTAAAAATGAAGTGTAACATCCGCATGGAGAAGTACCTACCTACCAACTAAAGTATATTTGTAATCAATTCATCAACTTTGACCAACAAGTGTAAATCAGAAATACGGTATATCAATCACATTCTGGAGAGCACAGACACCCAGATATGATATGAAAGTATAAAATATAGTTACGGGGCGAAGGCTAGAATGGGCGGAAAAAACCTTATTTTTCGTTTTTTCCGAATTCTAATAACGCGGAAAAGCTGTATAATAGTCCCAAATGAACGAAATATGATAACAAAAAATGTGTTTTTACGATCACCAACCGGTTAAAAACCGACAAGAAATTATGAAACGAAAAAACGACATGCGATACCAATAACATTTGTAGCTAATCTTCGCTTATAATTAACAACAGATGATAGGGAGACTCCGTGGGACACTAAGAGGCGATCTAAATGATACCTAGGTTCATTCTTAATCAGCTGATTGAGCTAAATTCTCTTCTGTTCATCCTAGGGTGTTGAAATTTGATAGGGAGCCTCCCTGGGATATTAAGAGACAATTGAAATGATTGGCTCATTCGTAATCATCTGAGTGAGCTAAAATCTCTCCTGTTCTCTCTAGGAAGTTGAGATTTGATAAGAATACTCTCTGGGACACTAAGAGACGATTGAAATGATTGGGACTATCTAATCAGCTGACTGAGCTAATTTAATTGATTTAATATTGATAGGGAGACTCCCTGTGTCATTAAGAGACGTCTGAAATTATGGGCTCTTTCATGATCAGCTGATTGAGTTAAATTCTCTTCTACTCGCCCTACGAGGTTGCAATTTGATAGGATGACTTGTTGAAGGAGATTGTTTAAACATCCCCCATTTTACAACTTTTCTGTACTAATAGAATCAGGAAAAAAAAGGTTTTTTTTGGCCCAACCTAGTAGGCATGTTGGTAATGATTTTCTTACGCAAGAACTACTTATGATCCCAAAAAGTTACTGAATTGTAGGAAGATTTTCAATTATTTGGTAGAACGACTCGACGAACCTGAGGTTTGATATTGAGGAAAGCCTGTTCACAATGGGAGTGAGTTGTAAAATAAAAAGTTCCAGTCATGCAGCATGACCGTATGAGCGAATTTTCATAAACGGTAGTATTACATTTATGTTAAATTCTGTTGAAATTTGAGCACTTTGGGGACAAATAAAAATTTTATTATACATTTTATATCAAATTAACTTTTTGTCAGTAATATTCCAATGAATAAACGATTTTGTGGATTTTTACAATTTTTTCAAGTACTCCTATCGATTTTTAGCTTATTTTAATGGAATTTAAGTACATTTTTCAGTACAATTTTGTGCTTAAATGTTTAAATGTCCTAGTTCATGTTCGATTAATTTTTTCGAGTAGCATTCTGCTAAAAAATATAAATTTGTTAAGGTTTAGCGGTTTTTTGCCTTTTTTAGTGATTTTTTAAGTACATTTTTTGAAATTTGACCAATTTAATGTGCTCAAAAAGTGTTGTCCAACGAACTCATCCTTTCTTTTGAAATGCTTGATTTTTTGGCGAAAGAACGAAGTTTTTATCTCAATTCTATCGAGAGTTATCGTCTCATACATATATATACATATATATATATATATATATATATATATATATATATATATATATATATAAAAGCGTTAAAATCCAGGAATCATTTCAGAATGCCTCAAAACAGATTTCGATGAAGAAAATTTTTGAAAATTTTTATTTTACAATTTTTGGAGCCATTGCAATAGCTTCATTTTCTAAGAAAATTCGCTAACAGAGGTGGAGACGAAACGGCATTGTTCTTAAATCGGTACTTTTCCGTTATACCCCCCTCCCCCTCCCAGTAAATTTGTCTTCAACACGTCAGCCCGATGTTTCTAGGCATCACTTCTTACTTAGATTATGTTATGTATTTTTTAGATGCGAGCTTGCGAGTATCCCGACCGCCAAAGTATACACATCATTCTGACCTACATGCCCAACTAATCTGTATTTTTACTAAAGGATTGACTACTTGATGTTATGTAATTTTGAGATGTGAGCTTGCGAGCATCCAGACCACCAACCTATACACAGCATTCTGATCTATTTGTGCGAATTCATGTGCATTCTACTAGTACGAATTCACGTGGAGGCAATCAAACCACAACCACGCCAATTTGTGTCAACAAATCCTCACCGACATCGGCAACTTCTGAAAACACGGTAATTCTTTTTTCCTTCTTTTTTTTAAATAATATAATTTCTTCCCACAGCATGAAATTGTCACAAATTCTACGTAAATATGTAGTCTAAGTAAGAAGGAATGCCTAGAAACATCGGGCGGGCGTGTTGAAGACAAATTGACTGGGGGGGGATAACGGAAAAGTACCCTTAAATCTACGTTTATGTTAAAGATTCTGACCTTGAGACAGCAGTCGTCAATTTTCGTACGACGACCCCTCCGAAAGAAAACGGCAATTTGAGTGGAGCATCCGAGGTGTTCAGTTCCCGGCGGCCCAGGTCCGATGCCACCTATTTCAACCTCGTAGTTAGGGTAGCGAACTACAAGATTTTCAGCCCTGTGAATGACAATTTGCAAAAATTATGTTCAATGTTTAACGTAATATCGGAAAAGTTCAGGGAGAAACATAGAAACATAATGCTCACCAATCTTTGAATTGTTCGCGACTCCATTCAAATTTATGATCGTCATGGCGAAAACCAATTAAATCATTGAAGAGAACGTTGAAATCGCTATTGGGGGTTGTGAAGACTGCAACGTCAGGCTGAATCACACCGAAGACATTATACGGGAGCTCTTCCAACGGTTCGGGGTATAAGTGCTCGATCCTAAAATGAGTGTTTTTCAGAAATAATATTTTGAAACTAACAAGATACAAGTTTATATCCATTCTAATTTAAAGTAATTAATGAAATTCCTGATCCAGTTGGTAAGCTTCAGTTTTACGATTTAGCCAACATATGCCCCTCGAACTGCAAACTGGCCACTGACCACCAGACATGATATTGATAACAACGACACATCTCTTCAAGATTCCATTGAATGTTCACAATTAATTATAAATAATAAGCGTTGGTGTGATGTAAACACCTGACCCGTAGAGCTTGATTATGTAAACCTTGGCCCGGCTGGGGGTTACCCCCCCTCTAGGCAGACCTGTATAGAAGAATACATAGAAGAAGTCCAGGGGGACCGAATGAATCATTCCATTCCCATCAACTGTCGTCTATCATTCCTCCAGCGAGCTTTCTTGGCTCTCAACTCCAAGTCAGTCGAGTTAGGTGTTGACATTGACCCGGCCAGTCCTTCCACCTGCAGTACTCTCTCTCGCCACAGCCTCCTAGTTAACAAAGCCAAGTATCAATTGACCAAAGACTCCGTCAAATTCCTTGAACGCAGTCTCCACACAAGGCATCTCTCCTCTTCCTCAGAAAATTGAACTCATCGAGAAGTTCCCCACAACAAAGACCGTCCAAGACGACTGGACCTTCCTAGGGCTAATTAACTTCTATCCTCGAGCAATGCCTCACACTACTCACACACTTCTACCTCTTCCGCCTCATTACGTCAGATGCTCGCAAAAAGGACACACGTCCAATCTCATGGTCCACTGATGACAAAAATCACTTCATCAAAGAAACTCCTCTCTACGGCTGTCTCTCTGGCTCATCCGGACCCCTCCAAGCCTCTAGAACTTCATACTGATGCCTCAGACACAACAGTCGGCGCAGCTCTACACCAGGGGCCTCCAAACTTTTTTTACTGAAGGGCCACACTATAAAATATTTGAGACAGGGCGGGCCAACAATTTACTAATATTTCCTGAGCCCCCCCCCCCCCCCCCCATACATGCACGAAATTTTGTTTCAATTGAGAGTGCTCAGTGGTGGTTATTGAGATATTCTGGGCTTAGTTTTCAAAGTAGCTATATTCCCTTGCATATCTTTGTTGTTGGATAACTCAAATCATGCTCTTTTAAGATAGTTGAAAATAATGTTGTGAAAAAAATATGCCAGACCTTAGTAAGAAAATTATTACTAATTTTTACATAGACCCACTTTCACTAAAAATTTCAATGATTATTTCAAATACCCATACATTTTTAATATAACATGATGAGTTATTTTTAGTCCTGCCCAGCAGTCCTGTATATAAGAGTCCCAGGGGGGCCAAATAAATCATTCCATTCGCATCAACTGTCGTTTATCATTTCTCCTGCATCCTGCTATCACAGTTGGACATATACACAGAACGTATAAAAGTAGTATTGATATTGAAATGGTCACCAAATAGATGGGAGTTGGACCAACGGAATGATTATAGACTGCAAACAAATCATAATAATGCCTATAATCTACATCTGCATAATGCCTTGTATGAAACATATCTAAGAGGCAATTTAGAGTTACGTACAATTCAATAGCGACAACGATATCAGTATCAAGCAGACGGACATCGGGATCAGCAACAGAGCCACAGAGGACTTTTACATTGAAGGGTTTTGTCCGATCAGAGAGATAGTCGTACGTGAGGGGGACGACCCGGCAGGAAAAGCGGTTCAGTAGTTCTCCGTCTATGTCAACGGCTATGTACTCTTCAACTCCCACTTGTTGCTTGACGTATCTGAAGAGAGCAATCTCCGCACAACCAAAGTCCACGATCTGGAACATCAATTGAAAACAGGGGTGAGGATGTAGGATTTGCATTTTCGTTAAGACGGTGGGAGTGTTTCTTGTAAGTTGGCGGTATTAAGGTATCTTCAGAGCTATCACTTTCTCCTAAAGGGCATTAAAATTGTCATTAAATGTTTCAATCTTGTTGAATGTGGTAGGTACATACACGTCGCTTAGTATTTCACAGATCCAAAGCGTGTGGGCAGAGTGGGAGAAGAAAGTGGGGGGGGGGGGGGAGAGTCTCAAGACAGAAAAACTGTTCAGAGGCTATTAATAGAACATGAACTATATGTACGAGGGTCGATCAAATATAAATAAGCTCTTTATTTTTACGAAGAAAAGGAAAAAAAATTGGAAGCATGAATACTTCTCTACATGTTCCCCTCGACGGGGGGAATTCACTTTTCCCAGCAATTTGCTTTTCAATACCATTTTTGATTTAAAAAAAAAAAGGGGGGGGGGGGTGGAGGGGAACTCAGCCAATTGAGCACAAGCATTTGGACCTGCTCGTTAGTCTTAAATCTCTCGCCCCCAAGTGAACCTTTGAGCGGTCCAAACATATGGAATTCATAAGTCTGGACTGCTTCTTTTGTTCGATGGGGTGTAATAGTACATCCAAGTCTCGTCACCCGAGGCCACAATAAAGTCTCTTCCCTGAACTGTTCCCCCAGTCTGCGATGAATTTCGGCCAGTTTTACATTTTCTTTTGTCAACATTTTGATACCAATGTGTTGCCCAACAGATGGGTGTATTTCTTTTTCACTCATCTTGAGGGCGACTGGCGAGGAAGGTCTAAGACCAAAGGGAAGTGATTCTCCCACCCCTAGAAATCCCCTCAAGTGGCCCAAGGCACCCCAACGCCCCTCTACCGGCCCGTCAGGCCAAAAGGCTCGTTTATATTTGATCGACCCTAGTCGTAGTTCTGAGGAAGAATCAAAATAGGGTACTCACTGCATATGTGACTTGACCGCTGATCCAAGCGTATGTTATCTACCTCCGGGGCAGTATCTCTGGGCTGAAAGATCGCAATGCATATTTGTGCGATCGTTCAAAAAAGCGACAGAGCCACTACCAATCGTTCAACGAGAAGTTGAAATTGGATCGACTATCCAGTCGGGTGGCTGGAAGGCGTACTCCACCCTAAACAACCATGGATGTGATCATGCAGTCCCACACTCCCTCAATTTTATTGACCCTGAAACTGGAGCGCATACGCAAGCCGTAGAGTCAGCATGGAGACAAGTCAAACTGAGGTATGATATAAAAGCCAAAGGTGCCTGCAATTTGTTGGACCGAAAATTAATTGAAGAGTGATGGCGTACGATAAATGCTTCTAAAAACATCTTCGCCCGATTTCGGGAAGACATGAAAGACAGTTTTTTGATGTAACAACCTCACCAACGCATAGACCACATCCTACTTGTGTAGACAAGATAGATGACATTGTTTTTCAATGGCACATACAGGTAAGAATTCTAAAAGCTGTTATCTACTACGTAGTATGGATATTACAGGGTATATTATTAGGGTAGATAATATACCCTGGGATCGGTCAGTTGTTGTAGATACTCTTTTCAGGTAGACAACATACACAGTGAGTTCCCGAAATGGTGGGGAAGAGTTCAAGAGTTTACCAGTTCATGAGCTAAAGCCAATTTTACACCAATTTCATAGAATAGAAATTACATTGTAGAGAAATATGAATGAATAGGAAAAATGGATAATGTAGGAAGTAATATTATACCTAGTAAAACATTTGTGTGAGAAACCAGAAGATAAAATAGATTTTGGGTAGGCTATACACATCTTCAAGCTTTAGCATCTGTTTGGGACAAGAGGTTACACAATATCATCCTGACTGATACGCATTGCAGCACACTTAAGCCAGTTCAAGGCTACTGTGCTGAATTAATTCATGAACTCAGGCCCGCTGAACAAGACGAAGGATAAGAATGGCTCACTTTTATTGAAGATATTAAGTAAAGTATTTACCTTTTTGCAGCCTCCTCGTATTTTCTTCTCCTCAAATATTTTGGATATTAACCAGTAACGCTGGATGTAGACGGGTGGTCGGAACCTGATCCCTGACTCAGGGTCAATAATAGCGTCGGCTTCTAACTCGGGGATCTCAAACCTGTTTACAATTATGCATACAGAGATATTAGGGTGTTTAAAAAACCAATGCACATCACAGCTAGGTACCCACCCAGCAGTTATGACCTATAAATTAGAATCAACATTTGAAGGATGTTTGAAAAAAATGGAGCATAATGGAATTTACGTTTGCGAATGCGCTGAATGGAGTATTGATTTCGCAGCAATGAAACTGATAGGGGACCATCTACACCTTAGCCCGCACATCCCCTAAAACTTACATCCAGATCGGATGAAAACTGCGGGAAATAAGCTTGTTACAAGGATTTCATATTGGCGCATGCGCACTAGTTATTAATGATATAACCATATTGAAGTTGATATAAGATGATCAAATTGTCATCCCCCAACTATCATCCAAATATGAGCGAGATCAAACGACTAGGGCGTGAGAAAATTATGCTTGGTAGAATATACGTTTGCGCATGCGCAGAGTGGGGTATTGAGTCAAGAACGGTGAAACGGATAGGGGACCGTATACCCCCTAGCCCGCACATTCCCTGAAAATTGTATCCGAATCGGATGAAAACTGTGGAAAACAAGCTTGTTACAAGGATTCGCGGACACGACAGACAGAAACGGGACCAAGGTTGTTCAGAATGGTCTAAAACGTAAAATGCGAGTGGAAATTTTGATTTTGGAGATAAAAAATATTTTTTTCTCTCAAAAGTGGAAACAATGCTTAATAAATAATAGTAGCATAATATTATTAGTTTGACTGTCTCATAAAAAGGCCCTTTACTTTCGACAATATATAGGGTGCAAAAAAAAAAAAAATTGCTTGAAAACCGTTAAACAATCACATCTCCATAACGGATTGAGATAAAATGCGGTTACGGCATTGAGTAATTTTACTCAAAAAAGTATTTTGCATCTACTTGCAGTTCACCCTGTATGTAAAAAATCCTATGGTCACTCGTCTTGCATGCCCATTGTTCGTACTCGTCTTTTTCTAATCAGATTTTGGGACGCCAATGCGTAAAGTAACCATAAACTCTCTGCAAGTGGAAATTGACGTCAACATTTCAATATACTTCACAAGAATACAATTCACGAACCGAACTAAGCAACTCAACTGAAGCGATTTTATCTGGAGTTCGCGTATAGTGGGGAAATGACGAACATGGGCGAATTCGCGCGAACGGCTTTTCGCGCCAAATCGCGTCCAGCCTTAGGATTGAGATAAAAAATCCGTTCTTGCTTTCAAGCTTTCCGAAAGAAAGGATGAGTTCGTTGGCCAGCACTTTTTGAGCACATTAAATAGGCCACATTTCAAAAAATGTACTAAAAAACACTAAAATGGCTAAAAATCGTTAAATTTATATTTTTTTTGTAGAATTTTGCTCGAATAAAGTAATTTTAGTTTAGTCAAATTTAGTAACTACAAAATAGAACATTAAAAAATTCATATAAAAAATTATGCTGAAGAATGAACTTAAAATTCATTAAAATTTGCTCTAAAAAATCTATAAAAATTGCCTCAAAATCATCAAAACCTCTGAATAGGAGATTATTATTTAGAATAAGTTTTTTCTTTCATACAATAAATAGTTTACAATTTCCTTGCACTCCAAAAGCTCAAATTTCAAAACAATTTAACATTATACAATATAATACGAATATTCGCTCATACAATACGAATATTACGAATACAATTATACGAAAATTGCATGACTGGAACTTTTAAAGTTTTTGTCTAATAATTCCTAAACCGTACATCCTACAGAAATTTTTATACGTAGCAAAGTTGTAGAGCATAAAAAAACAAAATGATTCGATCCAAAAACTCTGAATTATCTCTTAAAATACGCGAATTACAAACAATTGAAAATCGGGCTGATTTTGGGCCAATCCTCTCCTCCCCCGTCTAGACTTTTGCCCTTCAAAAATCCCTAGCGACCTCATTATTGGTCTGATTCAGGTCTGCCAAACCCCATTCGATTCAGGATTAAATACTTCACAAAGTTCGTATTGAGCAAGATTTAGCTGAGGCCTTTCCCCATCGACTTACAGCCGAACTTAGGAATTTTATGTCATTTTACACATAAAATTAGCAAAAACGGCCTTTTACTTTGTACTTTAATGGGAGACGGTGGGTTTTGAAGGGCAAAAGTTTAGACAGGGGGAGTAGAGGACAGGCCCAAAATTAGTCCGATTTTCAATTGTTTGTAATTCGCTTATTTTAAAAGATAATTCAGCGTTTTTGGATCGAATAGTTTTGTTTTTTTATGCTCTACAACTTTGCTACGCATAAAAATTTCTGTAATTCTTAGAGAAAAACTTTAAAATGGGCAAATTAAGCTCTCTTTATGAGGGCTTCTTCTCAAATTGCTACACTATTTTCGGCCTCGGCTACGGGACTATTCTGGGCGTGACAAGGATTTACTTGCCTATCTCTCCCACAAGGGCGAGGGATTTTCAGAGCGCTCTAGTGGCCCTCCAGGAAAGTAGCCATAACCGGAAATCCTCAAAAGTGAGAGTTTTCAAGCGTTAAAAATACGATTTGTAATCGTTAGGCTCCTCTCTTCTTCATCGTTGCCAAACGAGTAAACTTTAAACACAAATTAACTATTCGCAGCTGTGGGAGGGAGGGGGGGGGTAACTTAATATGATATGGAAAACAGTGGATGAACTCTAAAATCCTTATCAATATTTGCCTTGGATTATTTCTCCAGGAGTTCTGTAAGTCTTCACTCATGTAAACTTACTCACCACCTCCATAAGTGGTCAATGGATTTACAAGATGAGGTGAAGTGTATATACACTGAGATTTTGGAGTTTCCTCGCCCTATACCTCTCTCAGATTCATTGACATACATGTTTTCATTATTCAAGTATTGAATATAAATTTAATCCATGACTTAGTGGTCCTTAAGTTGAAGTCGGAAAAAAAACATGAAATTCATATTAATTTTGTCAACATATGAGTTAACTCCTGGCAGTAATGCCTCAAACTAAGTAGGTACTCTTGGTTAGCTTACAGCTGTTGTTTTCCCTGTTTAACAAGTGGCTAGGTACACTGTTGGTTATATCTTGAATAATTACAGAACACCCCCCTGATCCCATCTAAAAACACCTTCGATAAGAGTACACTACCTACTTAACATAGAGAACCTATATTATGAGTGACGTTCTCTACCTGCTCTTGCCAGCAGACTATAACTCTAACTCGACACTAAGTTACGTGTTATCAAAATAAAAGGTTATTAGAAGCAGTTACTGTCTCGTAACTGCTAGCAACGAATGCGTTATGGAAAAATAAAGATTTAGATTGAGACCATCACCAGCTATACTAAGCTGGCAGGATACAACACAGGGCGACCCTGTAGGCATGATAAAATGTACCTGCAGTAGGTAGTAGGCTGCACGATCTCCTGATCAGGGGGGTTTCGCGTCAAGTGCTGGCCGAGTGTACATCGTGTCCGTGGATAACGTTGTTTTGTGACGGTGCAAAGACAGTGAAAGTGCTCGAGAATTTGCACAGTTGTGTCTAAAGTTGCAGGTGATCGATTGGCGACATCGGAAAACCAAGAAGTGGGTTGTGAGAAACCTGGTTATTGATTTCCGATCAGAATAAGAGCTTGGAGAAAGTCGATAGCTTCGAGGAACCACGTGGATCCTGACGCGGAACGGAAAGTGGTGGAGCGGGGGAGGAAGCCGCACATGCGTACAGAGGAGCGGGGGAGGAAGCCGCACAAAAAAATAGATCCTATAAAGAAACAGATAAAAAATCTGGCAACCAAAGATGACATATTAAGGATCCAAAAAGAAAATGACGAACTGAGAGAGGAGAACGAGTTGAGAAAAGCTGAAATTCAAAACCTAAATAAAGTACAGAGCACGTAAGTACTCCCACCATCAATCATCAAGATGAACCCCACTCGAATAGACTAACGTCAATCAGGAAGGGGAACTGATAAAAATATCTAAGTATCGTTCCTAATCAGTGGTGTCCTAGGTCCCGGCAGAGGAATTGAACAGCGTTAAGACGCAAAGTGCCAAACACTATGAAAGGTGCAGAAGAGCACGAACTGCGCTAATCGGATATATAGCGAATACCCCCTGCGACGGATTGCATCCAGCAGTATAAGCTATCGAACCACAGTCAATATGTTAAATGGCAAACTATCTAATAACTATGTCTTTTCATGAAATCGGAATAACTCAACTTACAGGAAATAAGCGAGAAAGAACAAATCTATTGATTTATATTTTTTATTATTCATGTAAGAGGAGTTGAACCATAGAAACTATTGTGTCCACTGTTGATTATATTTCCCAAACAGCACCCATAAAATGAACAACAGTTCACAATGAAAGAGCTTTTTTTGCATGAGATGGGAGCAGGAGTAGGCTGAGCTTCTGCTAATTCGCTGAGATGGACAAAAAAATAGATCCTATAAAGAAACAGATCGAATAAAACTAAACGCTTCAAAATCAAATCTAACAGTATTTACATACAAGCGGACATTCACGGTCCCTCCCGTTGAAATGGATGGGTCTACGCTCCAGCTTAAATCCCATGTTAAATATCTGGGTATGACCATGGACCAGAGACTTACTTGGCGGAACCACGTCAATGACATATCGTCGAGAACTCGGCATAGAATTGTGCAACTGAAGCCCCTCTTCATGAACAGAAGCCTCAGCATTAAAAATAAGCTTCTGATATAATGCCGCGGTCAAACCTATATGGCTGTATGGTTCTGGCCTTTGGTCAACTGGATCCGACTCCCAAATAAATGGAATACAGGTCCTTCAAAACAGAGCCCTCCGGCTTATCGCAGGAGCCGATTGGTTCATCCGGTACACGAGCAATAGGCTATCTACCTCCTCTTGTTTATCTACCCCGAGACTAGTGGTTATCTACCAGTCACCAACTTGTGCAATTGGCAGCACAATTCATTCAGATCAGTGGCGGGCTTATAGTACTTTGAGTAATTTTGGGTACACAGTCAACCACTCTAAGAATTTTGTCGACCACACCACCGGAGCCCATACTCAAACAATTGAAAGTCTGTGGGGCCAAATAAAGCTCAAATACAACATTAAACAGTGTGGCACTCCTGGATAGGCAATTAATTGAAGAGTGGTGGAGATCAGTACACCATGGACAAAGATAAGATTTTCATAATTTTCAATTCGTTGTAATTCGGCATCGCGAAATCCGAGGTAGATAGCCTACTGCGCCTTCGGGTGGGTGGTAGATAGCCTGCTGCACCGCCAGGAGTGTGGTAGATAGCCTATTGCTCGTGTAACGTTCATCCGTAACGAGGAAATACACAAAGACCTCGAAGTCCCGACGGTTAAGGATAGCCTAATCGCCGCATACAACAGTACGTACAGAGGGCTTCGTCCCATCCTAACCAACTAGTGAACATCATCCCTCAGGACCGTCCACCACCTGAGAAGGCTAAAAAGAAAGCACCCACTCCGACTACGCTGACGGCTTCGACTAAACCCCGCCTTGTCGTAAATTTCTTCGTTCTAGTCCCCATTCAAATTATTTTCCTAAATCAGACCCGTGTGCTCTTAATCTTAATTAATCGTGTACATAGTACAGTGCTTTTTGTACCAATTTAGTGTCCATTACTAGAAAGTTAATGAACTGCATCTAGTATTTACTCGTTCCTCATGTTGTTGTTTTTTTCGTTTGTTATCTTACTATATAGTGCTATGCACAGAAATTTTACAATTAATTGAAAAAAATATATGAGTTTAGTTGAAGGTATTGTACTTATGTTGTTATTCATGTTTTGTTGCTTGGACTAGTAACTGTTATCTGAAAGTGCCTCTTTATTTAAGTAAAAATGCAGTTTAGGTGTGGAAGATTTCACTAGGAACCACATGAATCGCTTTCTACTCTTACTAGACACATAATTCTGCTGTAATGCGAATGACTGAATAATGTCGGTGAGAAACCGACAGTACTGTCGATCAATTATTTGATTGATCTGTTTAGCACGATTGGAAACCACATAGGTAGGTAGGGAGTTCCTAGTTATATGTATCTACCTACATACATACCTGTACGGCGAACTTCTGAGGGAACTCGAACACCTTCCCAAGAGGTACCTCCCGAGTACGGATTTCCTCAAAAGAGAGAATGAGTAGTCGAGGAGGACGAGGATAGAGGCGATCATAATTCACACGAGAACGACCCCAGCCGAGAATAACTGTCCGCCGCACGGACGGAAATACGACATTTTTCAAATAGTTCTGCACTGTAATCTGTCTTTCAAATACAAGCAAGAAAGAAATCGATATTATATTCGCAAAGTTCGTGTATAAAACAAGTTTTTTCGCTCAGAAGAGGCAGAGGAGTCAACAATATCTGTAAACACAGTCAGCTGTCTATCAACACCAACAGCCAACAGCAATGATAACTGTCAATGTTGCCAACTGTACAGCGGTAGCCAAAAAGAGGACTCTCGTGAAAACCTGATCATGAGCAGGGGATACCAACCGAACGGTTCTAGACGAATCGTTCTTCTTGTAGAACGACTTGAAACAGTTACTTGTTACCGTTCTTTGTAACATGAGGAAGAGGAACAATAGGTCCCCTGTTCCCTCAAGAAGGTCTTGAGTTTTTATTTATTCATTTTTTCCGAACTTTAAAACACATTTTGTGATCTAATCGTTTAGCTAGTCAATATTTTACTTAAAGGGTTGGTTAATCCAATTTTGACAAGTTTCATCTCCTTGGGATGGCCCGGTATCTAAATTTTTGCGTACAAGGATGCATATAAGTGTTTGGTATGGTAAACAATTTATTTTCTAATAACAAAAATACGAATGGGCGTTGTTTGCATGCCAATGCTTGTTAAGAGTCTTGTGGCCTCGCTGGTTGTTGCCTGTATTCATATACCTAGATGTTAACATCATGATATTCATCCTGATGCTTTCATTCAGTCGTTGATATTGAGGCCGGGTGGGCGGTTTGCACCCAAGGTGGTCCTGTGTGAGCTCGTTCTGACTGTTGCAGAATTCAATAATTACTTTTCAGCATAGCTTTCAGCACCTTCACCCCAAAGCACTCATCAAAATGAAGTTGAACTTCGGAAGTCCACCCACGTGACAACGGATAAGAGCTATTACATTGGGCAAGAGCATGAGAATAAAGAACCGGTTTTCGGAGCAGAAACAGGTATTTGGCTAGAACTGCTCGGTTGGCACCCACTTCCGTAGATTAGGTTTTCCAGAGACGTTCTTGTATTCATCCCTGTACAAGACCAACATCGTGCGTGCTGTCGGGATGGATTCTAAAGGGATGTGGCTCCTTGAGATCCTTCCGCGGTTTTCGTACAGGCCACGTTCATCATGTCTTTAGGTCTATCATCCGACTTTCTCAAACCGGCATAGGTAGGTACATGTATTTTTTCCTGGATCATGGAGAAACTAATTCGTTTTTGCAAAGACCTTCCTAAGAAGGAGCTCCTAATTTTCCAGTTAAATTTTAAAAGCTGTAGCCAACTAAAAATCTGAGTCAAATCTGCTGAACATTTTAGAGGAAGAAATATAAGGAAAAATCTGGGAAATTCTCGGGAAAACCCCAAAAACTTCAAAAGCTGCAGTCAACTAGGAAGAGAGGTGAAATACCTGCAGTCAATACATTTTATTATTCAGGGGATTGTGGTAAATACCTATTTCAGAGAGAAATTATTTTGGAAGAATCAGAAAAACACCAAATAGCTCACCAAACCACCTGAAACACCAAACACCTGAATTTTTTACTTCCAAAACTGCAGGTCCTGCACTAAAAAGATAATAACTAAAATCAACACCTGGAGTCAATTTAGAAAAAATCCAGGAAATGCTCGGAAAAACGCTAAAAACTATTAAGCACTTTTATCTCCCAAAGTTACTGTCAACCAGCAAGTGTGGTAGAAAACTTAAAAATTCAGTGTTTTGGGTTTCCGGATTTGCTTACTAAGTACCTAGGTACATTTTATTCTCTCTGGAATGTTCAGCTCGTCCTCCTGGATAATAATCCAGTATGACTGCAGGTTTTCCACATGTCTCTCATGATTATTGCAGCTTTTGAAGTTTAAAATAAAAGTTTTTGATTTTCCAGATATTTTATCAGATTTTCCAAATTTTTTTTCTCCCGAAATGTTCAGCATGAACAAGATTTTAATTCCATCAATCCCATAGAAGCTGTCTCTGTTTCTGCACGTTCGGATATTCGTATACCTACCTAACAGGTAGTAGCACCATTTTCCTCTTTAAATTAAAGAGCTAAATTTCGAGTTCCTGCTCTCCTCACCCCTACCTACCCATACCTCCGCCCTCCTCTAAATTTCGAGGCAAACTCTAAATTTTTCCTCCTCTATTCGGCCAAGCGCCTCCAAATTTTGGGCGGACCCCCTTCCAATCGTCCTGTATCCAACCCTTCACTCACCCAGTTCCTATCTACCCTCCAGCCCTACCACAACATGCCGTTGTGTAATAACCACACTTTTCGAAGGCCTCTCAAGCCTAGGTACCCTAATTGTTGGACTGGTCAAATTTTTTTTTTTCTACAAAATAAAGAAGGTCATCCTCTAATTAAATTCCAAATTTCAGCCCTTTTAAAGGCTGAAAGGTTTTTTAAAGGGCTTTTTGAGTCAATACTCTCCTTTTTCTCCTACTACCTACTATTTGCCAGACAACATTCAAAGAACTAAATCACTCGCGACGAAGTTGTGGAAACCCATTATAAAACGGAAGTTAGTGAAAAACGTTGTCTATTTCCACGAAAAATAAAGAGTTACAATGTTAAATCGATTTCGACGGTTAGGCCATCATCAGTAACAAACAATAACTAATTATTGTTTGTTACTGATGATGGCCTAACCGTCGAAATCGATTTAACATTGTAACTCATTGTGAAATTGCTTACTCGAATTATATTTCTGGAGTTGAGGCATCTGTCCCACACAACATCAAACATTTTTTCAACTATGTCAATTACACTAAGGGTTCATCCGCAATGCCATCTGTGCTTCATCTTGGCTCGAGGTCTGCGGGTACTGCTTCTGAGATGGCGGAACTGTTTAGGGAGCATTTTTCGTTGGTCTTCGATCCTGCGTCGGCCTCTGGAGCCGGTGTCGTCGCCGGAACTTCCACTGCCTTCTCTATTGGTTCAATATGCATTACGGAGGACTTGGTCGTTAAAGAGCTGCTTGCTTTGGATCCGACTAAGGGCATGGGTCCGGATGGAGTACCTCCTGCAATGTTGAGGGCTTGTGCTGAGGCTCTGTCCCCTGCAGTTACGATATTGTTTCGGAGGTCGGTGGAGCTGGGCATTGTTCCCTGCTTGTGGAAGAGCTCGTTTATAACCCCTATCCCGAAATCATCAGAGAAGTCAAGGGTGGACCAATATCGTCCGGTATGTAGCCTCAGTACTATGCCTAAGGTTCTTGAGAAAATAATGGTGGACCAAATAACTCCGTTGGTTCGACCTTTCCTCTCAGCCGCCCAACACGGATTCGTCTCGGGCCGATCGTGTACAACGAACCTTCTCACACTGGAGCATGAAGTGATGGAAGCATTTGAGGAGGGTGTTCAGGTTGATTGTATCCACACTGACTTTGCCAAGGCCTTTGATCGTGTTTCACACGCTATATTGCTCGCTAAGCTGGAGATTTTTGGGTTTTGGGGTTCGCTGTTGGCTTGGTTCAGAAGCTATCTTAAGGACCGTTCCCTCACAGTTAAATTGAAGAGTGCGCATTCTACACCTTTCTTGGCCACCTCCGGTGTTCCTCAGGGATCTCATCTGGGTCCACTGATGTTTCTCATCTTCATTAACGATATACAGCGAGTATTCGAGGGTGGGGTCCAGTTTCTGTTATTCGCCGATGACCTTAAGATTTTTAAGAGGGTTGGAGCATTGGGGGACTGCGATGGACTTCAGGGAGCTTTGACGGCAGTGGATGCATGGTGTCTTTCTAACGAGCTCTTTTTCAATACGGCAAAGTGCTCGGTGATTTCATTTACTCGTTCCCGGAATCCTATAGTGTTCAGCTACTCTTTGGCGGGCAAGACGTTGGATCGGAAGAGTGTCGTTAAGGATTTGGGGGTCCTTCTTGATGCCAGTTTCACGTTCTCTCAGCACATAGATTCACTCTGTTCGCGAGGGATGAGGATGTTGGGCTACCTGAAGAGGAATACCCGTGAATTCTCTGACACGGAGGCCATAAAATTTTTGTATGTCTCCCTTCTGCGACCTATTCTAGAATTTTCCCCAACAGTATGGCTGCCAATTTATAGTACTGCTAAGGGGCAAATAGAGCGCATCCAGCGTAAATTCCTGAGATATCTGTCCGTTAAGGCAGGTCACGACTGGGAAGATTTCCATTATGACGGATCTTTGGTCAAGTTCTGCCTCTCAACACTGGAGCAACGGAGAACGGAGGCTGACATGCTCTTCCTGTTTAAACTCGTACGCAGCAGGATCGACTGCCCGCACCTGCTGTCCTTGCTAAATTTCAACGCCCCTCAGTACGCGACCAGATCTTCGCAAACTATTTACATCCGCACATCTTCTACGAACTACTTGAGAAATGACCCGATGCGGAGAATCCAAGAGACGTTCAACCGGCTATCTTACCCAGGCATCCTCGCTACGGACATCTTCAGTTCATCTGAGGGAGAATTTAGGTCAGGCATTAGAAGATGCATATCCATGGCCCAAGCCTAGAGTGTCGGCAATATTGTTTTTGTATTTGCGAGTTTGCCAAATAGAACTGTGATCAGATCACTGCAGGATTTTCCTTCTGTTTTTGTTATATATTATCTACTAACCTTCTTATTGTTATTGAAATTGGGCGTAGCCCGTGTTATTTTCTAAATAAATAAATAAAAATAAATAAATAAATAACTCTTTATTTTTCGTGGAAATAGACAACGTTTTTCACTAACTTCCGTTTTCAACATTCAAAGGTTTTTTTCTTGTCTTTTTGGTAGACTGCAGATCTTTAAATGAAAGACTTGAAAGAAGTGGGTACTTAGTAGCATTATATACTGATTATACAGTTTTCTCGGGATCCAATACTTAACAATAATCTGGCTGAAGGTTTCCTACTATTCTTCCAGTTTGACTGCAGCTTTTTAATGTTGTCTGGCAAATAGTAGGCAATAGGAGAAAAAGGAGAGTATTGATTCAATTTGCAACTGGCTACACCTGGCAGTGTCATCAAACAACTCATCCTGTCAACTACGCTGCATCGTGAATCACTCTCAGTTCATAGAGTAATTCTTCGTGAGTGTACTTCTCCCTGTCAATGAACCATTGCTTGGCCCATTTTCTCCCTCTTTGAGATCCTTTCTTTTTTTCGCACTTGCAGCCACAGCAATCAACACGTAACACAATTCACTGTCACTTAATTCCATGTTGACCTTATGGAAACCTGATGGGTACTGTTTGCACAATGTGGTTGTACGTCTGAGTGTCTGAGTGCACAATTTATTGCACAACCGTCAATGCCGCCTTCACACGGTACAACTTTTTGCACAAACGTAAACACTGTGCAATGACATTGAGCATCTAGGGGCTGCCATCAATATATTGTGCAACCCGGTTTGCACAATAATATTGCACGTCTAGAGGCCGCTTAGGTCCTTAAGGTTAAAAATACTCTGAGAATAGTTTTTAAAAATAAGTAAGTAGGTACCTATTTCCAATTAATATTTCCTCGTAGAAAAATGTCAAAAAACGTTTTACTATATGTAGGCAGGTAGTTGAAGCGAATTCCTCAGTCATTCCTCAAGTCTAGTTGCCACCTCTTCGCGGATTATGTCCAGGCTTTCTCTCAGGCTCCTCTCTCTAACATAAGTGCTGGTGTGTCTGACCTATGATGATATGGATAGTGTTGTAGAATGGGCTAGGAATAATGCTATTGTCATTAATCATCAGAAGACACAGCTTGTTATATTTTCCAAGCGCCCATGTGATAACTACCACGACCTCCCCCCACTGTTGTTTGATGGTTTTCGAGTTGCTCCTTGTGGTTCTGCTCGTGACCTGGGTGTCTTCCTTGATCCCCAGCTCAACTGGTCACCACATGTTTCCCGGATTGTTCAGATGGTCTATGGATCTTTACGAACATTGAGGCGATTGCGAAATTTCACACCAACACCTCCTAAACTAATCCTAGCTAAATCTCTGTTAATTCCATTCTTTGATTATTGCTCTAAAATATTTTCTACCAGTCTTTTTCTTTATTTATACGTTTTTTTCTGTTTCTTTATATTGCCATTCATTTATAATTCATTTTAATAGTGCAGTGTTTTAGTTTAAGGCCCAAGAATGTATTTATTTAATAAGTTAATTCTATATGTTACAACTAAGAGAGTGCCTATAAAATTCTTCTTCTTCATTTGAAGTTGTTTCGTAAAATCTAGTAAGAGAAATATGAAAAGGTTATAAAAACACGCATATCACCGATAAATGCATAATTTTTGATTTAGACGTACACGTAGAGTGACATAGATTTTCGTAATACCTATTTACAATAATATCATACTTATAGACAGTGTAGCATTGTACAATATTTTTGTATCAGTTAACTTAACACATGTATACCTACAACAAAACACTGAACTTCGGCAGATTACTAATCAAAACATCAGGTTGATACCTATGCCATACGAGTGAATTACGAGTGAGCAGTTTTCATTGATAAATCTGCATTATGTAATATCAACGTTTTTTGTAATTTAGGTAGGTAGGTATGTTCTAATATGAATGTCGTAGGCCGACGTCACTTAGGCCTTACATATTAAAATCCACCAATAAATTACAACAATATTGAGATCCACATCAGAGAAAATCTTACTCCTCAAAAATAACATCTTCCTAATAAATTATATTGACGACGTCATTGTAATTCATCTTAATGCTTCAATTTGACGAATTCAAGAACAAAAATATCTGCCCAATATACTATGATATTATGGCGCCTCCTTAAATGCCTATCTATATTTCATTCATGAAAAATGGTTGAATTAAAAGTTGGTAATGTTGTAGATATTCGGTTGTAGCTTTAGCTTTATGGGTGGTCCTGGTGCGAAATCCAATAAGCTATGAGACGGAAGTCAATTTAGGTACTATTAGCGATCATGAAAAAATACAGAAATATGAAGTATAATTTGAACTTAAGCAAATCTACTTCAGTAACGATTACCTACCCAGTAATATTATTAGTGTTATTAACTGGGTGGATTTTGAAAAATTGAAGTCGAAATTATCTAATGCGACTTATATACATGCTACTATCAAGATTAAGAATGTTGTTACCACAACTATTAGTACATATCAAGTAGCGTTTTATATTACATTCATTTAAAATTATTGCACTAACTAACTATATAGTGACGTTTAACATCAGGAACATCTATAAATTATTAGCAATTTAGTGTCTAGGTAATATAATTACAAATCAGTAATAAGTAATTACAGTTTGAACAAAGTTTTGATTTTACGGTTTGCTATTTTGGTTTATTACTTTCAATAGATAATGCACCATTGTAATCAATCAAGAAAACACATTTATAATCACCTCACAAACCCTGCTGGGTTTTGTTTCAGGATTCTTCACGATGAACTCTATAAAAAAGCTAGAACATGGTGAGAAAATGAAAAAAATGCGTGAGAGGTCCCAAGCGAGCAAGTAGTTACACAAAATATGATAGGTAACAGTTCGGGTGTTTACATATTTATTTACAATAAATTGGGGTATGTCGATAGGTACCCTGGGTATGGTGACATAATTACACAATGCGATATACCTACTATTTTAGGTAAGGTAGATACTATTCACTAGAGGGTAATAAGAGTTAGGAGGTAAAAAGTACAGTTGTTAATACAGTGGAAGCTGGATAAGTGGACAAATATTTAGGTACATGGAAATATATTATGTCGATGCCTTGACAACAAATCTAAAGCTTCGTTCTCAGTGCGCGTTCTGACAGTTCTCGAACTTATCAGAACTGGGATGGAAAATCCCGGGGCGTTCCAGAACTTGTGGAACCGCGTTCTGCACTGCGAACGATTTCAGAACTTGGAAGTGGAATAACCTGTGTTGTTGTAACAAACTTTTCATCGTAGAACCTTGGTACAATTTCGTCGAAAAAATTCGAACTTCGTGGATGTTGACGAGATCTAACTACACCTTCAATCTCGTTCTCATCGTCTACAAACCATGAAACTTCACCATCATCGTCGAAACAGCGAACAACAACAGAGAGAACAGCGAACAACAGAACAAAGCGAAATTTTACAGGAAAATTACAGGGAACACGCGGTATAACCAAAGCCGAAGAGAGCGTATTTGTTGTTTACTCCACGAACTCCAAAACATTTTCATTTCATTTTTTTAAATGAAAACAGTAAATTCCAGCTATTTTTCACATTATATAGGTAACGATGATAATATTATTTTATTTGCTTGGACATTTTCCTCGACGTGGATGTGTGGAATATAACCAATAACGACTTGGCATGTTAGAAACTCGATTGAGAAACCTCCTCGAGTAGGATAAACAAGTTTTCTGTATCAATTTCCACTTATCCGGGTTTCACTTTACACGGATTTGAGAGACATTAGATAGCGAAGCATAAGGCTTCTCACACCACAAGTACCTACCAGGAAAAATATAAATCAAATGAAAATTAATCACAAATGTAAAACAGTTAGGAATTACGTTTAGTGTATAAATAAATATTGTTAAATAATTATGAGACATTCGATTTCGATATTCTTGAAATGGTCAGCGTTTTAGGTAGCTGACGATGAAAAGAAACAGTCGAGAGTAGATAATTTGTATATTTATATCTTGTCGCCACTCGAAGGCTACAATAGCGTCCGCATTTCCTGAAAGGCAGAGTTATAGGATTAGTACGATAGGTAATAACATAGTAGATTACAAATATTATATGTTAAAGACGTCTAGCCTTTCAAAAACCTCTAGCGACATCAATATTGAATGTCAGAATGGCAAAAGTCTAGACGGGGTGAGTAGAGGACTGGCTCAACATTAGCACAATTTTCAAATGTTTGAAATTAATTAATTAATAACTACATACTTAATAATAATATATTATTATTAATGTATACATTATTAATTATTTAATTTGTAACAAGTAGTAATTTGATCAGATTTTGAAAATTTAGTCCGTTCTGAGTGAGAAAATCTTTGTTTGCCATTTCAAAATTGGTGGAATACCTACGTAATGGCGGCCTCATAAAGATGGCTTAATTTGCCCATTTTAAAGTCTTCTCTAATAATTCCTGAACCGTACATCCTACAGAAATTTTTATTCGTAGTAAAGTTGTAGAGCATAGAAAAACTAAACGATTTGATTTTAAAACTCTGAATTGTCTCAAGTAAGCGATTGTTTTCGGCCTTGGCTCTTGGACTATCTGTATCATTTTAAAAATTGAGTAATGAATGAAAATGCATGCAGGGCGGGAGGAATTTTAACGTAACTGAGGTTATATTTATTAAGAAACGGGATTGAAAAATTAATTAGGTAGGTACAAGTTGAAACTTGATGTGGAGCCTTATTGGGACTGCTGGATAAAGATGACAAGGTAAAAGCCACCTTACATAGAAAAAGCTGGTAAGTAATTACCATAAATTGTCCGTAGCGGAGCACAAGTACGCAGCTAGGTATTTTATAAATAAATTCATCATTGCCAGTCAACTTATTCTCATCTTCATCGTTCTCTACCACATGAATATGTGTGATTTCACTCATATCACATATAGCTAAACTCTTCGAGATGTGTTTGAAAACTAGAATTTTTGCCTTCTTGGATGACACCAACTTCCTATCCGATAATCAGTTTGGTTTTCGCCCTAATAGAGGGACAGAGGATGCAATCTACAAATTAATAAATAGTGTAACCAATAATATGGACCAGAATCTAAAATCTATTGTAATTTTCCTTGACCTAAAAAAAGCATTTGACTTAGTTAACCATGCTAAACTGATTGATAAAATTAAAAACTGTGGTATAACTGATGATGCCCTTGCATTGATTATGAATTATCTAGTCAACCGTGTTCAGTTTACCAAGGTAAACATGACTGTGAGTGAATCATGTTATCTTAAAGCTGGAGTTCCTCAAGGAACGATACTGGGCCCACTACTATTTCTGATCTACATCAACAGTTTATGTTCTCTTGACTTGCCCGCATCAATTTTATCCTATGCAGACGACACTTGTTTAGTAATCTCTTCTAAAACTTGGGCTGAAACCCACTTACTGGCTGAACAGTGTATGCGAACAGTTCTAAACCACTTGAATTGTGATTTACTATCCCTTAACTATAATAAAACTAATTACATTTGCTTCTATAATTCCAAAAAAGGTGCTCCAGATGACATATTAAATATTAAATACCATAATTGCATTATATCAACAAATTGTAACTGTTTAAAACTAGAAAGGGTAAAATGCACAAAATATCTCGGACTAATAGTTGATGAACAATTAAGATTTACGGAACACATTAATAAATTAGCTAACAAAATAAAACAGTGTTCATACATATTCTATAGGACTAGAAATATTGTCTCGACTGAATTTTTAAAAATGATGTATTTTGGAATTATTCATTCTAGTATCACATACGCTGCTTTTATTTGGGGGGGCACCTACAACACTCACTTACGTCCAATTGAAATATCTCAGAAATTAATTCTTAAAATTATGTTTAAAAAGAACAGACTATACTCTACACAACAGCTGTACCAAACAACTAAAATGTTAACTATTCCCCAAATCATTAATTTTCAAATAGCTAAATTTTTCATTAAAAAACCATTTTTGCTTGATAAACAGGTATCCACACACTATACTAGAACTCCTAACTTATTTGCCATTCCTCAGAAAAATAGTAAATTACTTTTACTTCAAGCTCCTTACCGTGGTCCTTGTTTGCTAAATAGATTACCTTCACATCTCCTAAACTTGCCCTTTACTACAAATAAGAAAATCGAGCTCAAAATATGGATAATGAAAAATGTACAATGAAATAGTTTCTACCACACTCTCTATTACTTGTAAACTAACGTACTATTAACTATTAGATATTAACGCACTATCTATCATCATGTAGCAAAAATAGACAACCGGATATATTAACCTACTTTAGTATTTAGAAATGCCCACGCACAGGTTTTCCTTTGTGGGTTTTGTGGAATAATTCAAATTGTTTTTTATTGATGCATTTCCTGTTGCATACTCTTGTCAATGATTCCTTTTAGATCTATTGTTTTTTTTTGTTGTTCTTTATTTTTGTTTTTCCACAAAATAAAGCATTTTAAAAATTGAATTGAATTGAATTGATGGGTCTGCTCTGCGAGGGGCTGGAGCTACGTTACCGGCATCACTTGCGTGTATTGCGGGTTCGCGTATGACCCGAGCTGGCGCCCAATAGTTCGATAGACAAATTTTAACTGCATGAGTTTTGTCAAGGGATGTATAATATCTTAAACACAAAAGAACATCCCATAGATAACCCAGAGCGGGGAGTTTGCCTTTCCTTCTAAAAATGTCTTAATTTGCCCATTAATAACTCCTAATAATTCTTGTTTTTCATTAATAATTCCTAAACCGTACATCTTACAGAAATTTGTAGGTACTCATAGCAAAGTTTTGGAGCATAAAAAAAAAAGATTCGATCTTAAAACTCTGAATTATCTCCTAAAATAAGCGAATTACAAACAATTGAAAATCGGACTAATTTTGGGCGTCTTCCGCTTCCCCCGCCTAGACTTTTGCCCCTCAAAATCACCTAATCGTCGGCGACACGGCGGAATCTTCTCTCAATTTTGTAAGTTTTATTCAAGGGTTTCCTATCTTTTCCAACCTTCTGTAATACCTCAAAATAATATATATATATATATATATATATATATATATATATATATATATATATATATATATATATATATATATATATATATATATGTTTGTGTGTGTGTGTGTGTGTGTGGGTGTGTGTGTGTGTGTCACTCCAGACGATAACTCTCCTTAGGATTGAGATAAAAATTCCGTTCTTGCGCCCCAAAATCAAGCTTTCCAAACGAAATGACGAGTTTGTTGGCCAACATTTTTTTAGCACATTAAAAAAAGCGCTGAAAAAATCACTGAAAATAACGAAAAACGGCTAAAAATTGTTAAATTTTTATTTTTTAGCATAGAATTGCTCAAATAAAGTTTATTAACTATGAAATAGAACATTACAAATTTTATGTGCTAAATTATGCTGAAAAATGTACTTAAATTTCAATAAAATCTACTTTAAAAAAATCTATAAAAACTCCAAACAAGTTAAAAAACCAAAATCTCTTTTTGAATCGCAGAATATTACCTATTTGGATCAGGTTTTTGGTCATAAAATTGGTAGTTAACAATTTCTTCTTCTTCTTCAATTTTTTCCCCTCAAAGTCCTCAATTTTGAAAACAATTCAACATAATAGGTATATTACGATTATTTACTAAAATTTGCTCATACGATCATGCTGCATGACTGGAACTTTTTGTACCTGAGTGCAATTTTTTTTAATTTTAATAAATAAATAAAATATTTAATAAATAATAAATATTTAATAAATAAAATAAAAAATAAATAATAATAAAATAATCAAATTAAAAAAAAAAAAAAAATGAAATAAAAACATTTCAACACGGATATTCACCTAATGGGTTTAGTTGAATGTTTGGTCGAGGGAGACGGTGATTTTATTTCCCTTTTCCACCCAATTTTTGAGTCGTCCGCGCAGCTCCTCGAGGGATTTCGATTTGGCTTTGTTGATCCGCTTGTACTTGACGTCTTTGGGTTTCGTCACCGACCGGTGGTTGGACATGACCCGGTTGTAGGTCGTCACTTGGGTCGTGGGCGGCGCCAGCAGGGGGTCGCTTGGGTCGTGCGCCGCGTCGTTGGGTTCGCTGCCGCGGGCCAGAGCGACGCTCTCCGAGTGGTCCAGGCGCTCGAAGCTTCCGCTGAGCTCTTTCAGGCGCGGCGGGCGCCGGAGTTCGTTTCCAGTCCCGGGGTGACTCGGGTCGTCTTGGGGCGTCGGCGTCACGTTCCCATCCGCGTCAGGATCTTCTTCAACGCTACAAACAGAAAACATTCATAATTAGACCTTCAATATGAATGTCAACCTTCATAGTTGATTTTCATTCAAGAGGTGACAGTAGGTATGTGCAGTTAGCCCCAAAAGTATTTGTAAATTCTCTATTTTCCATAAAAATTGATATTCTGGATTAAAAAAATTGAGCTTTTTTAAACTTTTTTGGGTCAAAGTTTAGGGGAAATGGTAAAAATGAATGGCCATGTCCAAATTCGTCAGGAAGTGAACGTTTATATTAACTGTAGGTATTATCGCAGAACAACCAAAAAAGATGCACAACAAAAGTATTCGTAATTCCTTTATTAAAGGTCAAAAGTAGCGAATTTCCTTGCTTGAAAAACATCAATATTAACCAAAAAACGACGAATAATCGTCAATAAATATGAACTGTTCAATGTCAAGTCGGATATCTCTCTTACTTCATCACACAATGTAGCCTGTGGGCATCGATCTGGCGAGTTTGGCTGTAACGTCAGGAGTGATCCTGTTCCACTCTTCCTTCAATTTTTATCACAATTGAATGACGTTACGAATGCCATGTTTATCGAGTTGAAGGATTGGTTGACCCCACAAGTGATCAATAGAGTTTCAATAGGGAGACTTTGGTGGAGTATCGTGTATCGAGGACCGTTAGTGCCCTACAGAAGCTTCCTTTCAAATTTCCCATTCCTAAGGTGAGAATGAGATAATTTAGCTTACTCAAGTGATCTGAATAGAGCCCATCAAATCATTCGTCTCATAATGTCCCTGAGAGTCTCCCTATCAAATTTCAACTTCATAGAGTGAACTGTAGTGAATGTGGGTGTCGCAGCTGATCAGGAAAGAGCCGACCTTTTTATTCGTCTTTTGATGTCACTACCACATTCCTTAGGTTAAAAGATGACAATTTAGCTCTTTCCTGATCAGCTGCGACATCCACTCCAGTTCCATCTATGAAGTTGAAATTTGATAGGGAGGCTCTGTAGGGCACTAAAGGTCCTCGATACTCCGCCTCAGTTTCCCTATTTAAACTCTATTGATGACTGGGGGGCCACCCAATACTTCAACTTGGTAAACATGACAATCGTAACGTCAATCAACTGTGATAAAAATTGAAGGTCCTCGATACTCCGCCTCAGTCTCCCTATTTAAACTCTATTGATGACTGGGGGGCCACCCAATACTTCAACTTGGTAAACATGACAATCGTAACGTCAATCAACTGTGATACAAATTGAAGGAAGAGTGGAACAGGATCACTCCTGAATTTACAGCCAAACTCGCCAGACCCACAGGCTACATTGTGTGATGAAGTAAGAGGAATATCCGACTTGACATTGAACAGTTCATATTTATTGACGAGTATTCGTCGTTTTTGGTTAATATTGATGTTTTTCAAGCAAGGAAATTCGCTACTTTTGACGTTTAATAAAGGAATTACGAATACTTTTGTTGTTCATCTTTTTTGGTTGTTCTGCGATAATACCTACACTTGATATAAACGTTCACTTCCTGACAAATTTGGACATGGCCATTCATTTTTACCATTTCCCCTAAACTTCGACCCAAAAAAGATGAAAAAAGCTCAATTTTTTAAATCCAGGATATCAATTTTTAATAAAAATAGAGAAATTACGAATACTTTTGGGACTAACTGTACCTGAAAAGTATTTTTGCTTCCGAATCTAAAAAAAAATTTTGGTCTCCAAAATCAAAATTTCTACTCGCATTTTACGTTTTAGACCATTCTGAACAACTTTGGTTCCGCGTGTCTTGTGTGTGTGTCTGCAAATCCTCGTAACAAGCTTATTTTCCACAGTTTTCATCCGATTTGGATGCAATTTTCAGGGGATGTGCGGGCTAGGGGGTAGACGGTCCCCTATCCATTTCATCGTTCTTCACTCAATACCTCATTCTGCGCATGTGCTAACGTAAACACTACCAAGCATCATTTTCTCACGCCCTAGTCGTCCGATCTCGCTCAAATTCGGATAATAGTTGGGGGATGACAATTTCATCATCTGATATAAATTTCAACCTGATTGTATCATTAATAACTACTGCGCATGCGCCAATATGAAATCCTTGTAATAAGCTTTTTTTCCACAGTTTTTAGCCGATGTGGATTAAAATGTCAGGGAATGTGTGGGCTAGGGGGTAGACGGTCCCCTATCAGTTTTATCGTTGCCAAATGTATTTCACTTGTGCATGCGCAAACGTAAATTCCTTTATGCTCCATTTTTTACGCCCCAGTCGTTCGATCTCGCTCAACTTTGTATGATAGTTGGGGGATGACAATTTGATCATCTTATATAAATTTCAACATGATTGTATCATTGAGAATATTGAATATTAGTGCGGGAGATATCCCGTTTCATTGCATTTGTTATGGGATTGTTGGCGATTCTGGGCCTACTAGGTCATTTTTGAAGTGAGGCCTTAGTAGCGCAGGTCTCGGTACAATACTGGTAGTAGAGGCCCTTCGAAGAGTTGGTTCGAGGAAACTCATCAAAAAGTCTCGAGTTTAGATTTCCGGTGAGTTTCGTTTAGCTGAGTTCCTGGGGACCCCTCTGGACATGGTGGTAATGTAATCCTTTAACTGTAGTGGTTTTTTGAGGGTTGAGAATTATAAGTAGGATTAAGTTTTTGAAATGCGTTTTTTTTTCTTTTTTTTTAAATGTGATTTTTTAATGAACCCGCTGCACCACCTTAATAATATACCTACGGATTTTTTCTAACGTGCAGTACACACATATTTTCTACATTTTTATGTACTCACTTTGGGGAATTCCTAGTATAATAAATTATCATAAGATTTAAAATGTACATGAATAATTATTGACAAATCTGTAGCGTTCCCCCACCTGTATTTTACACGTAAAAATAAGTATCGGAACTTTCAAGCCGATATTGTAGAAGTTGATACATTGTAGTATACAAAGTGTAGATAAGTTGATACTTTTCATAACTGTAACTATACAAGTATTTAAAGCCTTATAATGGGCTATTCCGGGAGGTACTGCAATACCCGGCTAACCCTCAACAGAGGAGGAGCAAGCTCCTACCTCCATTATCTTCCAAAAATCAGTATAATCTTCGAGGGCACTCAATGAGTACCATACCAGAGATTAAGCTGATAAGAACAGATACTACACTTTGATCTTAGCTCAAAAGAGCCGAGAAGCGATACATAATATATTACTTACGTCCTTATTATCACCAACTTGGTCATCTGAATCGCTCGGGAACTGAGCACAAAGGAGTGGATCCCGCTAATACATGCGCCCTAGCGGTTTCATCCCAAACCTCGAGTGGCGAGAGGGATTATCTTATTATTCCATTGCTCGGTGGGACGGACTCATTTATTTTCATCTTTATGGTTCATTATTGATTCTGAAGCATTGGTTTCACTTTCGGCAAATGAACAGGTTTTTTCTTCTCCAAAATCAACATTTCCACCCGCATTTTACGTATTATGTCCCCGACGTACATACTAACAAAACAAAACAACAAAACGTACCATGGCGAAAAATTAAGTCTAGATTTTGAAATAATACGAAGGTATTAAATGAGGTGGGCAATCAGTCAACAACTTTCCGACAGCTTTCAAGTTGGGTTTTCAACCAAATTCTTCTTTGGCCGTATCGATTTGTTCCCAAAGTTCTGCACGATACTTTCCGTTACCTACCTACCTTCCGAGCAACTGGTACCTTCTCTAGTGCTCCTTCTTAGTTCAAGTGTTAGGTAGAGAGCAAATCTGTATACAATTTTCGGAATCATTGCAATACCCTCATTTTCTATGAAACTTTTCTAAAACCCGGGAAAACCTGAAGAAAAGTATTTAAAATTCTAAAAGTGGTATGTTCTATAGATAGTAACTATGTAGCTAACGACGTTTTTCGCTTAAAAACCTCAAATACTTCAAAAATATCGCAAATTTTAAAAATCCCATACAAAATCCAGCTGTTGCATTGCGCTGAGTGCTCGCATAATATAGAACGTATCTTGAAATATATTTGAATGATCCGAGGCGAAGCTGCCGGTGAATCACTTATTAAGCTGAGAGTGGGGCTAAAACTTAAGCTTTGGCCAGACGAGAGTGGGGTTTTATCTTCCCTTAACAATGCATGATCTGACACGATTCTGCTTCTGAGGTCTTTCTCCTTCGTTTCTCACCTTGTAAAATATCCGTGAAGAGACACTCCAATGGTAATTTCGACGGAGAAAAAGACTTTTTTAAAGCTTTTGTCCAGCTAGATTGATGAAAAGAAAAAAACAGTACGGATAGGTAAATCGAGAGCTTTCCAACGACTGACGAACGATTTTTGGACAATGATAAATACTTAAGATACGGTTCCGTAGCAACGATTTGGTTGTAAGCGATAATCATCAGAAAATAGGAGCATAACGCACTAAATGTCACGTAACGATAATTTTGTCTTATTTTTGGCCGGGTTATGATGGCAAAAACATGTTCCATGTTAAGACACTGTGCGACAGTGCCACGATTGCTCCGGACTAATGTTCAATAGAGTTGTTCCAAAGAGAGAATGCCTAGTTAAGGATTATTTTTCTGGGGGTGTGATTTCCGGTGAGTTTCGTTTTGCTGAGTTCCTGGCAGTGGCGTAGCAAAGCAATTTATCACGGACGGGCAACAACAACAGCCAAAGATTATATATGTAACTATAGTATAAATATGTATGGTGGGTACTACTAGTCACAAAGAGGGCATCGTAGCATGTATACAGGGTGTCCCACGGAAAGGTTACTCACCCCCCCCCCCCCTTCATTTCCCCTGAATTCAGCGAAAAAAATTATGAAGAATGATGTTCTTCATAATTTTTTAAGTAGACCTCAGGAAAAATACTTTCGCGCTCGCCACTTGCACCAGAAGTTTAGCAATTAGCAAAGTAAATGTAAAATCACCGAAATTATACCTTATATCTGCACAAAACCGAAAATCCAAATTTAAAGTCCTTGTCAAAAAGTCCGGGTCATATAAAATCAATGGAAATCTGATATATAATAAATTATAACTAATAGGAGAATGTAAGAAGTAGATGGGAAAAAGCGTTATGCTTAGTACGACGCACAATAGGTATTTATTCTGTACTTTGTCCTGAACGAACCTTGAAGTGACAATCGGTATTTTTACCCATCTGATTTCGCAGAGGAGAAATGGTTGATTGCAAAGGTTCATTGTTGAAAAAAAATTAAGCGAAAACAATCACTTTAGAATTAATTTGAATTTGAGTCTTAGGTACCTACCTACCTACCGAGAGAAAATGAACATACAAGTAATCATTATGTAGGGAGACGAATAGGGAAGAGCAGACACATTGTATTATTTTTACAGCATAACCTTACGTACCTTAAATTAAGGTAGGTAATTAACCCTTCTTTTGATGGACACAAAAAGAACATTCTTACCAAACTAAATCTGTCTTTATTATGAGAAAATGCTGATGAACTGGGGAGCTTATCATTGACTTACCGTTTCCAATCCAATCGTCTTTGTAGATCTTGATGTATCCCTCCAAGGGGTTCATAACTCGTAACTTCAGCACTCACTTTTACACTAATTATGGTTCCTTTCATGTTAAACTTTGTATGACAATTACCACGGAATAAGATACAGGATATTGGGCATTAAACGTTGATGACAGACACCACAAAAAGTAAACAAACTGAAGTAAAATGATTTATCGGTTGGTTCACATATCGATTCTTTCAATCGTTTCCATTCGACTATGGATATTTCAATCACCACAGCACAGACATTTTTTAGTCCGTGTAAGATTCTATTAATTTTATTTTACCGTTATTCCTACTGGGACACCAAAAATCAGGGACAATTGAAGACTTTTATGAGTTAGAAAACTTATTGATGGTAAGAAGGACGCAATCGATGCTACTGCATTGAATCGATCAATCGAACGTGAATCGGAGGGCTGGGAAGGTGAGAGTGGTGGGGCAAAAATGACTTATGGCTTCCAGGAGGGAAATGAGGAAGGGCAAGCCCCCCCCCCCCCCCTCAGAAGAGGGGGAACGACATAATTTCACCATTGTTTCACTTTATAGTATCCACCATACCATTATTTTTACTGTAGTTATTTCGCTTCTGTTGGATGGGCATTCTGGGCAATTATATTATCCACGGCGTTTGGCCATCCCTGGAACTAGCCTTGGAGGAGCGTTCTAAGTTGCTAGGTAACTGGACCCACATAACAGGCGTGCTTTGCGGGTTGCATTCTCGAACTCACTGACGTTAGTTCGGGTACTGACGTTAGTAACGTGAAATTATTAATTAGAGAGTTTTTGGCGACTTCAACTCAACGTCACCCGTTACCGTAGTCTTGAGGGAGCAAACGAAGATGCTAACCCAAAAGGAGCCGGGAGAACGGTTGCCTTAATTTTGATGTCACGTTAACGGTGGTAGGGTAACGCGATATTTTTTCCCAGCTATCTTGTTGCCTACTGGTTGTCTAATAGACTTCTGTATTTTGATGTGAAATGCCGATTTTCAATCCTAAATTCGAGTTTCATGTTAGTCTCAGTACAAATACGGGATAGTTTCTCATTTCTAGTTTTCAATTCGTAAACAAGGCATGGATTTAACGCAAAGATGGTTTTCGGTTGGGTAATATCAAGAAGTATGAAAAAGTATACATCTCTATGACAATGAACCAGGATTTTACCTGATAACCATCAGTGGAGGCAGCACTTCACGCAATGTTCACGAGAAAACAGCTGAGATCAGGCTAACTTAGGGCTGCCATATCTTTTAGACGTAAGTAGGGACAGCGTAAGCTAAAAGTCGGGACATATCGGGACAGCCTAAAGTAGAAAATCGGGACCAAAATCGGGACAAGATATATTTCAAGTCACTGACAAAATACAACGACTAAGTTTTATTTTTAGAAAAAATACAATAGGTATTGACAAGTTGGAGAAACATCATTATTGAAAAAAAGTGCTTAGATCATCTATTACATAGACCTATAAATTTCAAATAGTCAAAGGTGTCCGGCTACCTACCTGCAATGAAGGACATCTGTACCACGCAGGGTTTATCCAGTTTTCATCCTGGGCTTACAAAATACTTCGGAGATTCAACTAATTTAAAAATCGGGACGAAGTCGGGACAGCTCGGGACGCTTCAAAAATCATGACGGGACGCCCGGGACGCCTCGAAAATCGGGACATGTCCCGATAAATCGGGACGGATGGCAGCCCTAGGCTAACTAAGAACAATTCTGCGAAGAAGTAGTGTCTTAAAACTCAGGTTCCTCTTTTAAAATATGTGAAATTATAATAAAAACAAAGCTCTAATCGACCAAATAGAGCCTGTGCTCAAAAGAACGGATTTTTTCCGATCGAGTTGAAGGCTAGTAAAGCGCGACGGCGGAGGGGGACTTCAGATGGCACATTCGGTTTCTGTCTACGCGACTTGAAACGAAAAATAACCAAGTTTGAGGGGTGTTCAAAAACCTACCCGCTATCAACAAAATTAGTTGGTAATGAGGCATTTGAAAAGAAAAACTACTATTATTTATTTCACCTGTATTCGAGTAATTTTGAGGTGCCCAGTAGTGTTACATTTACAGGAAGGTTAGGCTGGTGACGTGTGCCTTTAGGTCCCCAAACGGGTGACGTTAAACGAGCCATTCTAACGTACGACGTTGCTAACGTCCCCTCAAGGTCACGTACTCTTGGGTACGGTAGGGTGACGTTAAGGGTACGTTAGTGGTCACCAAAAACTCTCTATTGTTCACGCAGCATCAGTTTCAAGAAGAACTTCTACATCCTCTGTGATCGTGGGGGGGGGGCTCTGCCCACCCTGCCCCTCCTCAAATTACGCCACTGGTTCCTGGGGACCCCTCTGGACATGGTGGTAATGTAATCCTTAACTGTAGTGGTTTTTTGAGGGTTGAGAATTATATAGTAGGCTTCTCAAATTTTTAAATTTTCTTTACTGAGCGCTTTCGCCATTTCCGGCCTCGTCAGAGCTTAGATTAGTAGTGCAGTACTTCATATTTTTGGTTGTTTTGGGGCTCCTCAACATCTCAGAAGGTACCTTATTTCGTCGTATTTATTAGTGTATGGTTTTGGAAATCTGGTGGTTTTATCACTCATTGTCTTGTTGTTGTGTCCTTACGCATATAAGGGTGTCGATATTGTAAAAATTTTGAAATTAAATTGAGAAATGGAGAGAGGAAAAGCAGGATGGAAGTTTTTATTGTTAATATTGATAAAAGATTATCATGTTAACAATAAAAACTTTTATCTTTTATCAATGTTAACAATAAAAACTTCCATCCTGCTTTTCCTCTCTCCATTTCTCAATTTAATTTCAAAATTTTTACAATATCGACACCCTTATATGCATAAGGAGACAACAACAAGACAATGAGTGATAAAACCACCAGATTTCCAAAACCATACACTAATAAATACGACGAAACCTTCGACGGTACCTTCTGAGATGTTGAGGAGCCCCAAAACAACCAAAAATATGAAGTACTGCACTACAAAATAATCTAAGCTCTGACAAGGCCGGAAATGGCAAAAGCGCTCAGTAAAGAAAATTTAAAAATTTGAAAAGCCTACTATATAATTCTCAACCCTCAAAAAACCACTACAGTTAAGGATTACATTACCACCATGTCCAGAGTACCACATGCTACGATGCCCTCTTTGTGACTAGTAGTACCCACCATACATATTTATACTATAGTTACATATATAATCTTTGGCTGTTGTTGTTGCCCGTCCGTGATAAATTGCTTTGCTACGCCACTGCCAGGAACTCAGCAAAACGAAACTCACCGGAAATCACACCCCCAGAAAAATAATCCTTAACTAGGCATTCTCTCTTTGGAACAACTCTATTGAACATTAGTCCGGAGCAATCGTGGCACTGTCGCACAGTGTCTTAACATGGAACATGTTTTTGCCATCATAACCCGGCCAAAAATAAGACAAAATTATCGTTACGTGACATTTAGTGCGTTCTGCTCCTATTTTCTGATGATTATCGCTTACAACCAAATCGTTGCTACGGAACTGTATCTTAAGTATTTATCATTGTCCAAAAATCGTTCGTCAGTCGTTGGAAAGCTCTCGATTTACCTATCCGTACTGTTTTTTTCTTTTCATCAATCTAGCTGGACAAAAGCTTTAAAAAAGTCTTTTTCTCCGTCGAAATTAGATTTTTTACAAGGTGAGAAACGAAGGAGAAAGACCTCAGAAGCAGAATCGTGTCAGATCATGCATTGTTAAGGGAAGATAAAACCCCACTCTCGTCTGGCCAAAGCTTAAGTTTTAGCCCCACTCTCAGCTTAATAAGTGATTCACCGGCAGCTTCGCCTCGGATCATTCAAATATATTTCAAGATAGGTACGTTCTATATTATGCGAGCACTCAGCGCAATGCAACAGCTGGATTTTGTATGGGATTTTTAAAATTTGCGATATTTTTGAAGTATTTGAGGTTTTTAAGCGAAAAACGTCGTTAGCTACATAGTTACTATCTATAGAACAAACCACTTTTAGAATTTTAAATACTTTTCTTCAGGTTTTCCCGGGTTTTAGAAAAGTTTCATAGAAAATGAGGGTATTGCAATGATTCCGAAAATTGTATACAGATTTGCTCTCTACCTAACACTTGAACTAAGAAGGAGCACTAGAGAAGGTACCACTTGCTCGGAAGGTAGGTAGGTAACGGAAAGTATCGTGCAGAACTTTGGGAACAAATCGATACGGCCAAAGAAGAATTTGGTTGAAAAACCAACTTGAAAGCTGTCGGAAAGTTGTTGACTGATTGCCCACCTCATTTAATACCTTCGTATTATTTCAAAATCTAGACTTAATTTTTCGCCATGGTACGTTTTGTTGTTTTGTTTTGTTAGTATGTACGTCGGGGACATAATACGTAAAATGCGGGTGGAAATGTTGATTTTGGAGAAGAAAAAACCTGTTCATTTGCCGAAAGTGAAACCAATGCTTCAGAATCAATAATGAACCATAAAGATGAAAATAAATGAGTCCGTCCCACCGAGCAATGGAATAATAAGATAATCCCTCTCGCCACTCGAGGTTTGGGATGAAACCGCTAGGGCGCATGTATTAGCGGGATCCACTCCTTTGTGCTCAGTTCCCGAGCGATTCAGATGACCAAGTTGGTGATAATAAGGACGTCAGTAATTTATTATGTATCGCTTCTCGGCTCTCTTGAGCTAAGATCAAAGTGTAGTATCTGTTCTTATCAGCTTAATCTCTGGTATGGTACTCATTGAGTGCCCTCGAAGATTATACTGATTTTTGGAAGATAATGGAGGTAGGAGCTTGCTCCTCCTCTGTTGAGGGTTAGCCGGGTATTGCAGTACCTCCCGGTATAGCCCATTATAAGGCTTTAAATACTTGTATAGTTATAGTTATGAAATGTATCAACTTATCAGAAACCATTCTATTAGATGCAGCGTTGCGATCGTTACTCGATACGATCCGATATTTATGAGCAGTATCGATACCCGAAATTATTGAAAGAAAAGTATTGTATCGATACTTCTACAATATCGGCCTAAAAGTACCGATACTTATTTATACGTGTAAAATACAGGTGGGGGAACGCTATAGATTTGTCAATAATTATTCATGTACATTATAAATCTTATGATAATTTAATATACTAGGAATTCCCCAAAGTGAGTACATAAAAATGTAGAAAATATGTGTGTACTACACTATAAAAACTGCACGTTAGAAAAAATACATATAAGGTGGTACAGCGAGTTCATTAAAAAATCACATTAAAAAAAAAAAAAAAAAAAAAAACGCATTTCAAAAACACTTGTCCTCTGGGATGCTGCTCAGGAAAAGCTGTTTTGCAAATATGACTACTGCACTCAACCACTTTGGACACCTTCACTCTGAACTCGTCTCAGGGCCTGGGGCACGCTGGTCGTCTCCTGGATTTGTGGTGGGAAAATTATATTGAAAAAAGAAAAAAAAAATCAAGAATATCGGTGGTATTGGTCACCTAGTATCGATACTTCTGATAATATCGGGAGAAAGTATCGATTCCACGATAATATCTGATGCAAAGTATCGATAAAAATATCGGTGGTATTGGAAGAGAAGTATCGATTCCACGATATATCGGAAGTATCGCAACGTCCCTACCTATAAGTGACCCCTTAATTCATGAGTAACCCCTTGCCCCAGTGGAGTGGGAAGGTAGCTCTGGAGGATGACGTTTGAGGGGGATTCCCTTGTTGCACTGCCAAGAAGAACCGATCATATTAGTCCTAAAGAGGCTACATTACGATATTACATCTTCCAAGAGTGTGAAGCATAGAAATCAGCTTTAAGAGCCACACATCTGATCCGGACCCTGGGCATCGTCCAGTAAATGTCCTAAAGAGTCTACATACGAAATTACAGCTTCCTAGAGTGTAAATCATAGAAATTACCTATTAAAATGGTTTGACCACCGCTTCACAAATCAAACCGTTCTAGCAATATTTATTGCAACTGTTGCAATCATGTTCACAATATCAATTATTGAGAATGATCACCTGAGTGTACACAATTATTCAAATAACCATGCTCATAACTCAGCTTGTTGGCCACGCACTTCGCAGTAGTTAACATAATATGGTTCGATAAATCAAGAGCTTTCGAACGAATGGTCAACGAATATTGTGGTATGAAAAACGACGAAGTACCATTTCCCTAGCAACGACTCGGTTGTAAGCGGAAATCATCAGAATAATTTCGTGAGCAATTTCCGTGACTTTTTTTTAGTTCATGTGCCATAGCAAAGACATAAAATTTCAATAATGAGTTTTTGGAGATAAATTCCCACATGTGTCATCAACAATCTAATATTCATTTATTTAAATTCGCACCACCTGCTTGGGAAAACAACGAAAACACACGGAGCATGTAGGACGAAATGGTGAATTTCAAGAGCACATCGACGTTTCCGTGGAGGACCTCTTAAAAAGAGCAGAAAAACAAATGAAAAAACAGCGAATGGAATATTTTTGACAATTTTCAATTAAGGCCCTTTTTTACGTATTAAGTTAGCTAAAAGAATATCGATTCAACATCTTTGTTGTTGTTCTTGATGTTGCTTAATTGAAAACAGAACCAAAATAGCAACTCCACATTTAAATGGTGAAGCTGAATAACAAACTGAGCGTCATTCCCGATTTCACCGGGTGATATTCGGAAAATTTCAAAATATTATAACATCGGAGATAGAAAGATGAAGAAAAACCTACGCATAACGTGGGCCGTTTTCAAGTTATGGACAATCAATAAATGAAAAACTCGGGCCTCGCAAGCGGCTCCGCCCCATGACCCCGCCAGGGGGGCTTCGCCCCCCTGGACCCCTCGGTTGCTTTCCGCTCATCTTTATATTGTAGTAAATTTATATTAGTTTTCATCATTTGGAGTAAAATTTGGTTGAAAAATACACATTTGAGGTTAGCTGATTGAAAAACCGTGTCAGATAATTTTTGCGATAGCTATTATAAGCTACCAAAAACAGTCACACCATGGATTTTATATCCATTCATATCGTGACTGTCGGGATCAAAAACAGTAATTTTCTAAAAATATTTAACTTATAAAAATACAATATCGAAAGCCGAGATTCACCATGATCTATCAATATCACGATAATATCGCATTTCCGGTATCGATAAAATATCGGAAATATCGAAACAAAAATATCGATATTCATTGATATTGATAATATCGGAACATCCTGTTAGAAAAGAGATGAACTATTTTGCATGAACAAGGACCCCTCGACCCCCTCAAACCCCTAATGGGTGATCCTCAGTAGAAGGGCAAATTTCATGAAACTGGTACGATACCACTATGATTTTAGTGCTGGAATGATCTGTTTTTCCTCGGTCATCCTACGTCATCTAGGTTTTTAGCACACACATTCTAAACCTTGTAAAAATATGTGAAATGACAAATTTTTCATGTTCAACATGAAATATTTCACTTCCAGTTCAGATTTATAATACTCGACTTTGAGAACTTGGCCAAAAACCATAAATCAAGTGAAAACTCGTCCTTCGGGCCTCGCAAGGGGCTCCGCCCCTTGATCCTGCCAGGGGGCTTCGCCCCCTGGACCCCTGGTTGCTTTCCACTTTGAGCCTTCGGCTAAAATGCTAAAACACGGAACATGCTTTCTTCCCGCTAATTCGTAAATGTAAATAAATTTAAAACTACGACATAAATGTTTTACTACTCGAAGTTAGAAGGAAGTACCTTAGTAGGTAATTTTCTGTTACGGTGCGCGTCTACAATTACTATAACCAAGATTAACCTCTCAACCAAGTGACAACAAAACAAGCGGTATTGTTTACTATATCCATTTATAACATCAATAAATATACGACATAAATAGAAGAACAAGTACGAAAGAAATGCGTGATAAATCGAGAGCTTTCCACCGAATGGAGAACGATTTTTGTCCGATGAAAACTAAAGAAGTCTTATTTCCCCAGCAACGGCTAGGTTGTACATACGTGAAAATCATAAGAAAATTTCGTGATTCTACGGCGTAACGTTTTCGGGCAGTTAGCTCAAGGCTAAAGCATGTTCCATGCTAATAGAAAAATAAAATCAATCATCGGGACCTCTCTACCCACCTCTCGCCAGCTACCGTACAACGCACATTGTGGTTCAGAAACCTCTTTTTGCTGGCCAAAAATAAAAAAGTCGAGAGTCTTTGGAAGGGGTTGTTTGATATCCGGAACTGTTTAGAGGTTACGAACAAAATGACTCGAGACAAAGTTGTGAAAACCCATTTCAAAACGGAAGTTAGTGAAAAACGTTGTCTATTTCCACGAAAAATAAAGAGTTACAATGTTAAACCGATTTTGACGGTTAGGCCATCATCAGTACCAAACAATAACTGAACACACATTAGAAAGGACACAGCAAATGTAGTCACAGGTGAAGGGAGATTGAATCCCATTGGTCGAGAGAAATGAAAGGGGGCTGGAGGTACAACCAATTAAGTTTAGAGGTTGTTGGAAAGCCGCTAACACAGGTTCCAACTGGTATAAAATGTTTTCTCGTTCAGTTACGGTCAGTGAATCTTGCGATTGTGCGATAATGGGATATTTAGTTAGTTTGCACAAGTGGTCATTAGTGCATATGAGGCTGTCCGGGCTATCTCGTGATTTTTTTTCCTTGAAGTCAACATCAAGTCCAAAGGTCCACAAGGTTGCTTGAATTTTTGTGTATTATAATAAATCAACAAGAAATATTACAATTTTAGTGTGGTCATTTTTGATTTCGAAAAGCAATTAGTAGCGGGGTCTGCTTGGGGTCGCGACGAATTTGGTGCCTAATGGTTCTCAAATATATGTAGAATGAGATTTAATAACAATTAGCGGATACTAATTGCTACCCAGAGGTTGCAGATAAGATCAACAATCAGCAGATAAGATCATCAGCAGGTAAGATCATTAAATATTTCGAGATTCATAAAGCAAAATCTTAAGAAAAAAATCAATTCTAGGTGGACAAAATTATGTTGTAGAAGTTGAAAGAATTTTGAAAAGTACAAGATGAAGATATTTTGATAAAATTTGAAATTTTGAGAAATGAGGCAAGTTTTGAGAATTTACGGCTGCAGAGCTGAAAGAGCGGAAACGTTTAGCAGAGCAATGGAGGAGAGAAAGCAGGCAGGATGATCTTTCATGAAGCTGTAATTCCTTCTCATGCAACGCACAAAGCTTTCGAATAAAATGTACTTTTTATCGATTTTTGTAGATTTGAACCTTTTAAAGTGAATCCCATGGCAGCATTATCAGTACTATGGGTGTATTAAATTCAAATTTCGCAATTAAGGCTTGAAAATAAGTATTGATATCTAAAAACTATTCATCACTAATAGTTTTCATCTGAAGAACGAATATATACTTGGAAAATAAGTTTTGAGCCTTCGTATTTTTCTGAAAACTGGGAACTGAAAATCGCGTTAGAAATTTCAGTTTTAGTCAATTAGCATGCACACCGTTCAACCAGTCAAGATAAAATTTTTGGAATAATTCTAGATTTATTCTTTGAGTGTTGAAGAGCTTTTTTTCTTCTAAATCCCTCCCTAAAACGTTGTATTCACATTTTTGGGAATCTTGAAAATTTAGCGTCATCTCCACGTGTAAAATTGACTCATGAAAAACACAAACCCTTAGATATTTTTCGATCAGATTGAAAACAATGGATATAATTGAGCAAAAAGCTACAGCCTAGGTGCAACGGGCCCTTAAGCTATGATTGCCAAAAATCGGTGTCTATTAGGGTGCCCGTTATTTTGAGAAAGGTGGAATTTTGAAGACCTCCACCCGAAATTTGGTTTAAAATGTCCAAAAAAATGACCCCTGAATTTTTTCAGATTTTTTGCATAACAAAAACCTACGCCGGTAGCTCGATTTTGGTTTTTGAAATACGCTTTTTTTGCCAATATCAGACTTTTGAATATAACTTTTACAAAATTCTTTGTAAAATTGAAAAACTTTGTATACTTACGTTTTTGGAGTCGCTGAACTCGAATATCCAGTCAAAACAAGTCGACAGCAACAACTTTCAACAGTTTGGAATCTCAAAATCGTCAAAAAATTACAATTTTTCAAAATTCATTGTAAAATTATGAAAATTCGTATTTTTACGTACTTCTGTTAGAATTTTGATTTTTTGACAGCAAATTCGAGTTCAGCGACTCAAAAAACATAAGAATACAAATTTTCATAATTTTACAATGAATTTTGAAAAATTGTCATTTTTTGACATGATTTTGAGATTCCAAACTGTCAAAAGTTGTTGCTGTCGACTTGTTTTGACTGCATATTCGAGTTCAGCGACCCCAAAAACGTAAGTATACGAAGTTTCACAATTTTACAAAGAAGTTTGTAAAAGTTATATTCAAAAGTATGATATTGGCAAAAAAAAAAAAAAAAAAAAAAAAAAAAAAAAAAAAAAAAAAAAAAAAAAAAAAAAAAGTATTTCAAAAACTAAAATTGAGCTACTGGCTTAGGTTTTTGTTATGCAAAAAATCTGAAAAAATTCATGGGTCATTTTTTCGACATTTTAAACCAAATTCCGGGTCGAGGTCATCAAAATTCCACCTTTCTCAAACTAGTGGACACCCTAGTGTCGACAAACTGAAAAACCAAAATCGGGTTCTACCTGTAAACAGTCTCTAGGATTTCTGGGCGACGGAGGAGGCACTGGCTCCGCCTGAGCATGGAGTACTTGTTGGAGTTGGGGGCTTCGAGGGCGTCGGAGACGCTGCGGATGACGGTGACGGCGCCGTTATGCTGGAACGTCAACGACGGCGTCGAGTCGTCGTCCTCGAGGATGACGGCGCTGTCGCTGTCGTTGAGGGAGTCGAGCGTCGCGGCGTCGTCGGTCGACGCCTCGACGCCGGCATCGGACAATCGTCGCTGCAGCTGCCTAACAACATTCGACAAATCGATTTATTAATATCAGTACAGGTCAAGCCCAGTTGTAGAATTTAAAATAGTTCACATTGAGTGACATAGCGAATATTGTTATTATTATTTTATTTTTAAAATTTATTGTCAACTCCTTGTGTTATAAATACCCTTTACGTTTTGCAAATATGTACGAGTATATGGCATTTTCTACTTAATTACAGTAGCGGAACATGTACGGAGGTACTTACTGTCTAGCGACAGGCCTCCTAATAAATTAAATGAGAATATATTACATTGAATAAATAACAATTTATTAATAATGTAATATGATACAAAACATTGTGACTAGAACGGCAATAAAAATATTACATAAATAGGTTTTTTAACTTAAACGTAATAATAAATATGAGATCATCAGTCAAGGAGATCTATTGGACGTCAACGTTTCAGCCTTCTTCGTTGCTGCTCGTAAGAAAACCGTTCCTCAAAATTTGATAAGGATGCGTTGTGATGTCTGTCTTGTGGTTGTGGCGTAAGATCGACTGAATGTGGAGTGTATATGAGGGCATCTTCAGAATTTGGTGTGTCCAGGAAAATTATAATTATCCGAATATAACGGACTTGTCAAATAACAATAACAGTTTGTTGACTAATGGATGTATAGAAATGATTTTCATTCTGTAATTTTCTATATAAAGGAAATATAGACGTTTTTCTTCCTTTCCATTCTTTATACTTTTTCTGGTGACATTTATTTTAACCTTTCTTGATATTCTCAAGAACATGAGTCCTTGACTTATTTGACATTGTTATTTGACAAGTCCGTTATATTCGGATGATTATAATTTTCCTGGAAACACCAAATTCTGAAGATGCCTTCAGTAAGAGGATGAAACGTCGATCAACAAACAAAATGAAATAAATTAATTTATTTTCCCTGGGCCGCATCCCGACCAATTCCAACAACACAATGTGATAATTGTACTTCGATCGGCTATCTAGATAAATACCCAGGTAGCGGGCCTCAGTCGAGTACGGAACTATTTCACCGTTCATTTCTATGGGGTTCGTTTGGTACGCTCTTCTATAGGTGAATTTCACGAGGGATGATTTGCTAGTTTTGGTTTCCATATGCCCTCTACTGTTTCAGTCAGATATATTATCAAGGACCTTTTCCGTTAATTCACTACCACCCCTTTTATTCGTTTCCGTTAATTCACTACCGCTTGATATATATTCTATTGTTCTAAGTACTGTTCCCCAATCATTAAGTCCACGTCCACTGTGGTAAAATAGATCAGAATGCTGTGTATAGTTTAGTGGGCTAGCATCTAAAAAATACATTACATCAAGTAGTCAATCCTTTAGTAAAAATTCAGATTAGTTGGACGTGTAGGTCAGAATGATATGTACCGTTTGGTGGTCTGGATGCTCGCAAGCTCGCATCTCAAAATTACATAACATCAAGTAGTCAATCCTTAGTAAAAATACAGATTAGTTGGACATACAGGTCAGAATGAATGAATGGTAGTGAATTAACGGAAAAGGTCCATTATCAAGATGTTCTTGGAGGTTCGTGAAGGCTTCAAAGCAAATATTATGTAATAAGGCAATTCTCACAGAAAAGGTCAATTTCGAGTTTGACTTTTGAAAAAAAGGGAAAAAAAGAAGAAAAAAAAAGTGTTCGAATCGAACTGAAAAAAAATTACATATGCTCTCTATATCTAACGTTTCGAGATTGGATGCCAATCCAAACAGTAGCGCTTTTATAAATTAAGAAAATAAATTATTTAACATATTGGTAAGGGACGTACCTATGAATGGATTTTATATCATGTAATTGTGAGAGTTGAAATAAGAGAAAAATCTAGAATATTATGACTGCTCGGACTTCTCTCCCCCCCTCCCCATTAAATCCCTCTACCGACAATGAATTCCTATCAAAATTATGGAATTTGAAAATCGTGACAATGGGAGTGACGGAAATGTTGAGGTTCCTCCTTCAAAGGGGAGAGGCGATTAACCTGCTACACCCAGAGGATATCCTGGAGGTTGAGTAACCTTGAAGAATAAGCCTAGGAGTAGCATAATTTCCAAAACTAGACCACCAATCAGTTTCGATGTATATGAATGATAAATGAATGTTGCAGAGAAACTAATTTATTTTTGCATCAAAACCGTGTTTCTCCACTTCAACTCAACAAAATTTGATTTTCGAGCATTTTTTCGAAACCAGCGTTAAAACTTCTAACATAATTTGTCTTTTGATTCTCGAAAAATACCATCTAAATTCCATACTGCCATCTGAAACATGAACTATTTTGACAAATAAATATTTCTGAAAGTCCATGAAATTTAAAGTTTAAACTCGCTTAACAAATTCTGAAAATTGTCAAATCTCACAAAAACTGCCTCATGTAATAGGCTTTTTAACAGTTCGGTCAACATTGCGATTTGTTTTTAATTTGATAGATACCTGTTAGCTTGGACAATATGCAAGTTGTGAAAGCGGGGGGTGGGGGGGGGGGGGGGGGGGGGTGAAAGAAATGTTATCGCGCTCGTAATCATTTTTAGATAGACGGATACAGTTGACACAACGTCCCACTAGGGAAGGTGAGTGGTTAAAAACACATAAAGCCGGTCATTTTCAGCTCCTTCAAAAAAACCGGACATTTAGCTTCCAGGGCAATTTTCGCCCGGACGCCTTGATGATAAGCCGGACTGTCCGGGCCAAAACTGGACTCCTGGCAACCCTGAGGACAAATGATGACGGCCGCGACGCCCGAGGCAGTCGGACGAAAAGCCTCAACCTGCAATGGTTGGTTACTTTCCTTTACTTACTACCGTTTGGTTACTCGAATTGCAACTGTGCAATTCGACTGAGTTGGACTGAACTGTGCAATTGTGAGTGAGTTGGCGTCGACATTCCAAATTCCCGAGCAAGAAATCTGTGCTAGGAAATGATGAATTACCCAATCTTCTGATGAAAAAAGAAAAGGGTTACCTGATTATCTTCTGCTGCTTGGCAATAATGTTTTCCCGGTGGGTGAGGAGGGCGCTGATGTCTCTCTGTTTCCGACACAGACGAGATTCAAACAGAAGCAACTGCATTGACAATTTCCTTAGCTGTTCGTTTCTTTCCACGTTCACTCGAGCTATGTGTTCTTCCTGATAAATAAACAACAAGAAGTTATGTACTTTGTTTATACCGATAAAATAACAACGATTCAATAGAATAATATATAATTATATGATCCTAGAAATATTTATTACTTACAATATGTATATATATTTTAAATTTTTAATGTAATAAGGTACAAAACACGTAAAAATCTTAAAAATTAAATTACTCGAAAACTAAGCGTTTAAAAAAATCTCGAATGGGAACTTTTGATCAGAAATGAGCTCTAGAATCGACCCTCAAAGTTTGATGAACTGTATATAATCAGCAAAGTGGAATAAAACAGGTTGGCCTTCAAATAGAAATTTTTAATTTCCCTGACCTCTCTCTGACCGGACTTCAGATTTCCCTGACAAAAATATCAAATTCAAATTTTTTTGTTTGTTTTCTCGTCATTTTAATGTACCTTTGAAGCTTCTAAATCGAGAATCGTATGATTTAAAGAAGAAAAAAACAGACTGCTCATATTTAACAATTTCATTGCCCTCGAAGTGCTCAAATATCATAACAATTTAACCTAAATGTAATATGATAATTTACGAATATTCACCCATACGATCATGCTGCATGACTTTCTGTTTAATATTTTACGGTCTCTCAATTTGTGATCTGAAGGTATTTGTTGAAGTACAAATTTTAATCATTTGAGTTTAATTTTTTTTCCTTACATGAGTTTCTTTGCTCTGGGGATAATTCAAAATTCCCGTCCGACAGCAAAAAATGTCACGCTTTTTTTCACCTTCTACCAATTGTTGCCAGAGAGAGCATAACTTCCTGATTTCCCATCCTACCCAAATCGTTCGTTGGAAAATTGCTCTGTGAATTTATAACACATGACTCCACAATCCAATGGGCCAATTTCCCCCTCCTTAACCCTCCTGAGAAGTCCTAGCTTTTGCATACAAACTAGTTTTTGGACTCTTACTGGATCAATCCACTACTCTACTGGGTTTTTTCTCCCTATTTCAATACTCTGTTGATTTTTCTCAGAAATGGTTCATTAGGTGATGCAGTTACCAGGGAAGCCAATGGCACATCCATTCCTTTTTTATGTGCGTGTAGCGGTGTTACTGTTGAACAATTTAACCAACACTTTTGATAATTAATTTTGTCATTCGTATAACTCATCTATGAAATAATATGTACCTAGAATGATAAAGTACGCTATTGAAATTTGAATGTTAAGGAGTTATACCTGAATACGCTTCAAATTATTACGCCAAGTTTTCATTTAAAAAATTCCCCGACATTTGGTAGTTTTTGTGAAATTTCCTGACATTTCCCTAACTTTCTTTGACGCTAAGAACTCCCTGACAATTCCAGGTTTTTCCTGACTTTTCCAGTTCATTTTCAACATTTTCAACTTTTCCAAATTTCAAGGGCACCTTGTAAAACTATGACTAGATGCACATAAATATATTACAGGTTAGATATCACAGTAGTTGTTTGTAGTAGATACCAGCGGCTCGGTACAATAACAGGGACTGGACCTGACAAGGTTAAACCTGACTGATACAACGTCAAACCACTGAGGAGGCCAATGCTAGACTCGGAGGTCCATCATACGGTCTGGGCAGTTCTCACATATTGTGTGGGAGAATTAACACAGGACCGCTTGCCGTTTCACAACTAAGTCATTCTCATTTTTGTGTTATTGCAACTTTCTTTGTCCACAGAAAACAACATCAGCAAAAATATGCTTAGTAGGACAGTGACGTACGTAGGATTTGTCACGGGGGGGGGGGGGGGGGGGACTAATTGAATGCGTGGGCCAGGGGGTGTCTGAGGACCCTCCCTCAGAAGAACTTTAACCACATTTTAACGAACTAAGCAGTACTTTTACACATATAGAATTAATCTTAAAATGTTTAATTTCAAATTCAATTTTCTTTAGCTTAGTTTTGTATTGTTGAGAAACTACTTAACTAAAAACACTTATTTAAGAAATTTAAAATCATTTTGTTTTAATATCAATTTTTAACACTGATTTTTTTTTAAACTAAAAAATTGAGGATGGCGGTGTTTTACGTTTTTTATCCATTTTGTACAAATATCTCAACAAAAATAACCTATACTGTGCAAGTGAAAACTCAAAAACAACAATACAAATAATGTAAACAAAACACGAGTAATGAGACACGGGCACGCAACTAAGCAGTGTTCCCAAAACCAGGTCCGGAGCGAATTTGCATAGTCCGCACCGTGTATACGCGGCATTTTTTAACATCGATTTTTTCAAACCGTCAGGGCCGGCCTAAGGCGAAAATTGCAAGTTTGCAAGACTCACATTTTATCCTCCTACCGGAGGGTATGGGGGTCTTTTCTGTTATATCCCCTCATTCAATTTTAATAGGGCGTCCCCCCTATAATATGCCCAACTAATCTGTATTAATTTTTACTAAAGGATCCATCCAGACCACCAAACTATACACATCATTCTGACCTACATGTCCAACTAATCTGTATTTTTACTAAGGGATAGACTACTTGATGCAATATATTTTTTAGACATATTATAGGAGGGACGCCCCATTGAAATTGAATGCAGGTATATAACAGAAAAGACCCGGGTATGGAGTACCCTTGGGGAAAAAGGGGGGGGTCCGGACGGAGGGACGTCCTTAAAGCGAATTCAACGATTGCCAAGCATATTTTTCTCAAATCTATTTCAATAGGACGTCCCTCTGAAGCTAGTTAATATTAGCCTGGCTTTGCATATTATAGGAGGGACGCCCTTTTGAAATTGATGACCATGACGCATTTTTATGGGTTGTATTCATGTAATCGCCGACAGACGAATACGATTACACGAATACGAATATAATCGTAGTTGACTCAGAATCAACGAATAATTATTATCCCGATTACAATCGTATTCGTATTCGACGATAACATTATGCCCAACACTGGCCACACCGAACTTGGCACTTTATTTTTTATTTTTTTAATTAATTTATTTTTTTTGAAAAAGCTAAAAGAGAAATAAAGAAATGCAAATTGAGGAACACAGATAGTCCTTCCTTACCTGGGCCTTGAGGCGTCTTCGCCAGGAGAGCAGCTGGTGGCTCTGGATCCTGTGACGCTCTCGCAGCTCGCGGATCAGCTTCCTCGCCTCTTCCAACGTTTCGACCCCCTCGCTCCCGACGTCGTCACCTTCCGACGTCCGGCTGCAATCCAACAAAATACACAATGAATATTTGATAATGATAATAAAACACATATTTTTAATTTAGTAGTCGTAAGTTTTAAATGATGTCAAGATCGACCCACTATGAGCAATGATGTCAACAATCGGGAATGGGGTCGGAAACGACGGAATATCGACTCTGTTGGGATATTGGGGAACTAATAAAAGTGGACATTACGTCCCACTCTGTTGGGATGTTAGGAAAGTAAAAGAGGACATTACTTTCCAATTTGTTGGGATGTCGGGAAATTAAAAATGGACATTACTTTCCACTCTGTTGGGAAAGAAAAGTGGACATTACATTCCACTCTGTTGGGATGTTGGGAAAGTAAAAATGGACATTACTTTCCACTCTGTTGGGATGTTGGGAAAGTAAAAAAAATGGACACTACTTTCCACTCTGTTGGGATGTTGGGAAAGTAGAAAATCCCGCGCTACTTTCGTTCCACAGGTTTCGTACGTTTTTGCCCAGTTAAGTGATGGCTAAAGCATGTTCCATGAGAGACACTTACCACATTAGCGAGAGCATAACTAGTGAAAAAAAATTCTTGCAATCTCAAGACAGTATTGTAATGACTAGACTCATGACGCTGAACGATTCGGAATCCATAAATAATCCCTATCGAATTTCAATTTCCTAAGGTGAACTGGAGAAAATTTAGCTCACTCAGCTGATTAGGATGGAACCCGTCATTTCATTCGTCTCAAGCCAACTACACACATTATTCTGATCTATTTGTCCAGCTTATTTATATTTTACTAAAGGGACTGATTTAGTACATAAATTGCTTCTGAGTCTAACTATAGGTAGCGGAAGCATATTTTCACTTTAGTTGCTAGAGCGGGACACTGACTGGCTGGATAGACTTACTTGAATTTATGGTTTCTAACGTGTAACATTCTGTGAATAAAAACTCATTCCGTTCTCCGTTCTATAAAATTCATCAGTGGTGTCAGAAGTTTCCAGTATCTCAATGAATCCTGAGGACGGTTTCCGTTTGCGTAGTGGTCGGTTGCTTGTAGCCACAGAACCAATCTCGGAGGATGGTGTGAACATGCAGAATGCAGACGGCGATGAGACTGCACCAATCGGTGGGGGCGTTGAAGTGGGAGCCGATCCGGTCGTTTTGTCACCTCCGGTCATTGAACAAGGAGACGCTCTCCGTGCGGATATGATGGCGGAAGTAAGGGCTTTGTTTCGCGAGTTCCAAGTGGTGATCTGCCAAGAATTAGAAGACGGTTTGCGTGTGCACGCTGCGCAGGCCCCCGTGGAGATTCGTCCAGACCCTCGGGCCACTAATGATGAAGGGATTCCTCAACAAGGGATTCCTACGAATCTCGTTATAAGGGGCACTTTTAAACCTCAAAAGTATGACGGTGCGATTCCATGGGAGGAGTACCGCGAACATTTTGAGACAGTCGCGATTGCAAATGGCTGGAGCTATGAGACTAGGGGCTTGGCCCTGGGAGCTTCGCTTGTAGGACCTGCACTATCTGTTTGACTATTCTGAACAACATTGGTTTCAAGTCTGTCTGTCTGTCCGTCCAAATTTCCTTGTAACAGCTATAACTTCCACAATTTTGATCCGATTTTAACCAGATTTTCAGGGATCGTGCGGGTTAAGCTCTAGATGGTCCCCTATCAACTTCATCATGATCGATTCAACGGTAGCTTCTGCGCAGGCGCTAACGTGAATTCCTTGTGACGGTCATAACTCGGTCAATGTTGAACGGATTTTGGTCAGATTTTCAGGGATGATGTGGGTAAGGTCCCTTGAGGTCCCATAAGACAATCATCATAATTGCATTAGCGGTACGCTCTGCGCATGCGTGAACGAAATATTCTTGTTACGGTCCTTGCAACAGCCGTTATTTCCACAATTTTGATGCGATTTTCTTCAAATTTTTAGGGATCGTGCGGGTATAGCTTTACATGGTCCCCTATAAGTTCCGTCATGATCGAATCAACGGTAGCCTCTGCGCAGGCGCAAACAAAATTTTCTTGTTTCGGTCATAACTCAGGCAATTGTGAACGGATTTCGGTCAGATTTTCAGGGATGATGCGGGTAAGGTTTCTTGAGGTCCCGTATCACATTCTTCGCGATCATCAGCAGCGGTACGCTAGGCTCATGCGCGAAAGTGATGTTACGGTCACAGCTTAGTTATGAGGAACATGGGGACTACATCCTGGATGGTCCCATATTAAAATCAAAATTTTCCTTATTAATTTCATTTATTATATGTACCATTCAGTTTCCAATTTCCCACCTTATTAATTCCCTGATGCCAGAACCGGTCGTTTCTAGTTTTCTGGAATTTAATGGTGACGTACTGTGAAGGTCACGAGGAAGCTCATGTGCCATTTCCTTGGCAGTGTATTTTTTACAGTTCTTATCCGATTCGGATGAAATTTCCAGGGAATGTGCGTGCTAGGGTGTAGACAGACCCCTATCAGTTTCATTGTTCCTGACTCGATACTTCACTTCTGCGCATGCGCAAACGTAAATTCTACCAAGCATCATTTTCTCACGCCAATGACATTTTATCTCGCTCAAATTTCGAAGATAGTTGGAGGATGACGATTTTATAATTCCTTATTAATTTCAACATGATTCTATCATTAATAGCTATTGCGCATCCGACAATGTGAAATCCTTGCAACGACTTCAATTTCTACAGTTTCCATCCGATTTTGATGAAATTTTCAGAGAATGCGCGGGTTAGGTTGTAGATGGTCCCCTTCAGGTTTCATTGTTGTAAAATCAATACTTCACTCTGCGCTTGAGCTAACGTAAATTCCATTTTTTCACACTCTGCTCGTTCGATTTCCCTTAAATTTACGTGATAGTAGGGAGAAAACGATTTGATTTACTCCATATCAATTTCAACATGATTGTATAATTAATGGCAATGTGAAATACTTGTAACGTCCTTAATTTCCACAGTTTTCATCCGATTTTGATGAAATTGTCAGGGCATGCGCGGGTTACGTTGCAGATCGTCCCGTACCTATTTCATTGTCCTCAACTCATCAGTTCATTCAGCGCATGCGTGAACGTATATTACATTGAGTATAATTTTTTCGTTTCTTAATTGATCAATTATGGCGTTTCACGCTCTTCTTGATTCACTCTTTTCCGCTATGGAATTTTTCGAGATTACCCAAAACTTTGTAATGATCTATACATTCATGATACGTAAATGCGGAACCTATGTGCCACACCCAAGTTGGTAGACTTTTAACATGGATTTGTTTTTGGGCTGGGGGTCATTCTAAAATTTGCGTAACGACACCAAAATTTGTGACGACCCGGCACTTTAGATTATTATTAATTCGAAAAGTGAAGGCTAGGTAGAATTTCTATTGATTTTTCACGTACAACCAAGACGTTACTAGGGAAGAGTAACTCCCATAGTTTTCATAGTAGGAAAATCGTTCGCCACTTTTTGGACTGCTCTCATTTTATCACAACGTCTCATGACCTCTAAGCCATTGCAGTGTCAAGGAATGCTGATTTATTACTCTAAGTTATAAACTAATATTGTTTTGTAACCATAATGGAATAATCTTGTGAAAAGAAGGCACTATACATGGTAGGTATACAATTGAGTAGTAGGTAGGTACCTACTGGTAAGCAGTAGATACTAGACATATCCATGATCTTTTGTTTTTCCCATCAAGGGAGAAATTAAAATGTTTTTCACTATTTGTAAATGTATTTTTGAGATGCGAGCTTGCGAGTATCAAGACCACTATAATATCTACAAATCATTTTGATCTATTTGTCACTGGTTGCTAGGTAGCTGATTGTCACCGTTAGTGATAATTCAAGAAGTATAGCTAGTTGTGCCTCGCTCCGTGCTGCGATACACTCCTCAAAATTTATTGACAGTTACGTCACCTAAGTGAAATAGAGGATTGGTAAAGGAAATGAAGACTCAAGATCAACAGCTCCAAATCAGCTGCAGTAACTTTCACCTATTTGAGACAGAACTTCACAGACCAACTTACGATGAACAACGAAAGAATACCCGTTGTGACACCTTGGTCTTCACTTAGATGAGCGAATGGCTTGGAAGGAGCATGTCACCTACCTGACAAATAAGATCTGACAGCGAATTCGCCAGCTTCGACCTCTGCTCACAAAACATTCCCCTCTCTCCATCTCAACAAAAAGACTGATATATCTTTCTCTCATCCGACCAATATGGACCTACTCATGTGGACTGTGGGGAGCAGCTGCAACATGTCACATTAATAAAATCCAAGTGTTGCGAAACCGGGTATTGCGCATGATAACTGGAGCGGACTCGATTGTAGGTACGAAATTCAGTTCTCCACAATGATCATGGCATCCCGATGGCGAAGACTGTGATCAAGGACACGTATGTGAGAATGAGCAGCAAAATGGTGGGCCACACTATTCTCTTAATAGCATCTATTCCCATCGATTCACCTGAACTTTCACCGAGCCGTCACCTAAAAAAACGTCGCCTTTAAGACTCTCTATTAGGAGATATGGAGTTCGCAAATATGGACTAAACTGGATGAAGGGTAGCCACTGGGCTACACCTCACTACATGTGCCACGTGAATTAGGATCTCTATCCTACTATATTCAATTTTAAGAAAAACTGTAATGTTTTTAAACAACAAAGTTATCTAATTAATAAAAAAAAAAGGAACTAAAATGGAGCGTCAATTGAAGTTGAAATGATGAGAGTCTTCTCGAGTTCATTTTATTCTGCACTCATAGTGATATCAGTTTATAATTAATTGAAATAGCCGGTAACGTCAAATAGCGGAAACTTATCCAGTGAATTTTGTTGTTTGAAACTCGATTCAACAGCATCCGATGAGGCTCATTTAAAGGGCACAACTCGTGCGTTAAATCAACCAACCCAAAACGAGGGAACATAAGGTATATTCAAACACGCCGTTAATTTATCCCAGCTTTCGTTGTGTACTTCTGTGAAGTGTATTGGTGTGTTCGGTAATGGGTAAATGTATAAAATAATTCTAATTCCTAACTTGTTTCCGGAGCTTAAAATACCCTACGCGCACGCTGTTTAGTGGGAATCAAGCAGAAATTGGGATAAAGTAGAAATCATTACAGGATTCGTTCGAAAGTTCTCACCAAGTTTGGATATTTATTGTTTTCAACATACAACCCAAGAATGAATCTTTTAATTTACCAAGAATATGTAGTTTTGCCCTACCTAAATGAATAAAAACCCGGTATTTGTGCAGGAGATCGACAATCTTTTGCTTGCTCGGATTTTACCCAACTTTTCGTAGAAAATAGGGTATTCAGGGTAGCCCCCAAATGGAAATTTTTAATTTCCCTGACAAAAAATATCAAATTCAAATTTGTGTTTTGTTTTCTCCTCACTTTATTGTACTTTTATTGCTTCTAAAACAAATACCGTATAATTAAAAAAAAAAAAAAAAAACAGACTACTTATATGTAGTCTACTTACATTTAACAATTTCGTTGCCCTCGAAGTGCTCAAATATAACAATTTAACATAAATTTAATACGATAATTTACGAAAATTCACCCATAAGATATTTGCTGCATGACTTTTTGTTTAATATTTTATCAATTTGTGATCTGAAGCTTTTTGTTGAAGTACATTTTTCCTTACATGGATTTCTTAGCTCTGGGGATAATTCAAAATTTTCGACCGATAGCAAAAAATGTCACACTTTTTTTCACCTACTACCAATCGTTGCCAGAAAGAGTATAACTTCCTGATTTCCCATCCCACAAAAATCGTTCGTTGGAAAGTTGCTCTTTGAATTTATAACACATGAGTCCACATTCCAATGGGTCAATTTCCCCCTCCTTAACCCTCCTAAGAAGTCCTAGCTTATGTATACAAACTACTTAGGGGAACCTTACTGGGTCAATCCACAACTCTGCTGGGTTTTTTCTCCCTAGTTCAATACTCAGTTGGTTTTTCTCACAAATGGTTTACTCTGAATGGCATATCCTTTCACTTTTTATGTGCGTTGTTACTTTTGAACAGTTTAACCACAACTCTTGATAATTATTTTTGTCATTCGTCTAACTCACCTATGAAATGATATGCACCTTGTATGATAAAGTACGCATTGAAGTTTGATTGCTCTGGAGTTAAATATACGTAAAAACGCTTTAAATTATTACACCAAGTTTTCATTCAAAAAATTCCCTGACATTTGGTGGTTTTCTCAAAATTTCCTGAGATTTTCCTGACTTTACCCGACGCAAAGAATTCACTGACAATTCCAGTTTGGTGCGGTTGTACTACACGCACGACGGAAATGCTTCCCTGAGACGGCTCGAGTAGTTGGTTGCAGCAAAACCACAGTTCATCGGGTCCTTCACACCTATTTTCCAGGGCCACATTTCTTGACCGGTGGTAGTTGTGGTTCCAACATGATGGTTGTCCTGCCCACAACGCACGGGCTGTTACACGCCATTTGGATGCCCGATTCCGTTCTCGGTGGATTGGCAATCGGAGCCTGATTTCTTGGCCACCCCGTTCTCCGGACTTGACTCCAGACCATCGCAAGTGCTGCCGAATTGCAACAGCGGATATATATATACTGTGAACGATTTATTTTCTTAATTTTTTTTCTTTTATTCTTTTTTAAAAAAGAAGGAATTGAAAATGTTGTGCTCGCTAGGTACTCCTCCGAAATCGCTGGTCCGATTTGGACAAAATTTTGATATGTTGTATTAGCTTGTGCCTCGCTGAATTTGGTGAGGATCAGCTGGACACGAGCAGTAATATCAATCATAATGATGGCAAAATTGTGCTCAAATCTCTCCTATTCACCGTAGGACGTCGAAATTTGAAAGGGATCCTCTCTGGGACAACAAGAGACGAGCAAAGTGAGGGGCGCCATCCTGATCAGCTGAGTGAGCTGAAATCTCTCCTGTTCACCGTAGGACGTTGAAAATTAATAAGAAGGCACTCTGGGATAACCAGAGACGAATGACCTTACAGGCTCCATTTCGATCAGCTGATTGTGCTCAAAGTTATGTCGTCTGACTGATTACAACAAAATTTGATAGGGAGCCTGTCTAGGACATCAAGGGACGAATGAAATGACGGGCTCCACCCTGACCTCCAGCTGACCGATTCGAAAAGTTGGTTCTGCTTACGCAATTTGTTTTGGTAGCTTTTTGAACCATTTTAGCTTCGTGTCTGTCTATATTTTTTCATTTTTATTAGTTTTTTGAACAAGAGGCAATTTCGATACTGTGCTTCTAAGGCTAAGTAAGTTTCTAAACAGGTATTATGTTCTCGAGTTGCTGCTATTTTATCTGCCTACATACCTAGTATTGATTCCCCATTAGTATCATGGATTTCTTCACTTTTAGCAATTAAAGTTTGAATTTCCAATCAAATGGAATCATGTGTCAAATAAATTGTTAGGTACCAACACACTGCACCTCTTTAACTGTGCATGATTAATCATTAGTCATGGTATTTAAAAGCTCCAACGCTGTATTGGTGGATTTTGATGGGAAGTTTTCATTTCCAGTAGGAACAACGATGATGAGAAGACGGATAGTCCCGCTGCTATCGATGTCGCTGATCGGCTGCGCTGCTGTGGCAGTAGTTGGACGAGGGATCAACAACAGCATCACCAACTATCAACGAGAAACTAGAGATTTGCCCAGAGAAGGGACCGTCGGGGTGCCGGAGTTTGTGAGCTTCTCAGTACCCGCCAGCTACCGAAAATGACTGTTTAGAGAATAAAAGTTTTCAATTGCGTTAATTCTTAAAGGGCGGGAATTTATATCAGTGCATCAGTACCTAATCGATAAGATTATTTAATGCAAGATACAATATTAAAAAGGTAGGTTTATCAATATTTCGTTCACTTTATTCGCTCATCCAGATAGCTGTATCTTCCCTCATTTTCTTTCTCGTTTCTCCTCATTAACAATAATTGCCAAAACAGCTACGGATGCTCGTGCTTATTCTTCCTCCATGTTTCGCGTGGTTCTGAATCGCAATGGGAATCTCAGTATAGACACAGTTAGCGAATTTTAGTAAAAAATGAAGCTATTGAAATGGCCCCAAAAATGTTTAAATCAAAATTTTCGAAAATTTTCTTCATTGAAATCCGTTTTGAGACATTCTGAGACGATTCTAGAGTTTAACTTTTTTCCATATATATATTAGGGCTTATATAATAGCATCAACGGGCTTCCGGTGAATATACATCCTATATTCATCTGCTATATACAGCAGCCTCTTTGCATTTGGCCCGCTTTGCAGCATCCGCATAAGAACAGACAATGGGCCTTCCATAGCTCTAGAGGTTCTATTAGACTTCACCACTCTGCACATCTTTGTCCAGAGGACAGCCTTCCTGGGGGCAAATAGGATGCTGCAGGCAGGAAAACCCAAGCTCCCTCCACGTGAAAGAAGTCATTTCGAGGTATCGGCCAAAGTACGGACTGATCCATTGAGTACGTCAGTTCCCGACACAATGTCGGAAAAAATGAACTTCGACTTACCCTTTAGGGTGACCATTAGTGATCGTGAATGCTGGAAAAGAGGCATGCCTCAATTTGAGTCAGGTTCACTTCTGTGGTACAATGATGGATCCGTGATGAATGGCAGGGCAGACCTGGGAATTAAAGGCCCAAATTTCAGCCTATCCAAACCACTGGTCACTGCTACCACCATCTATCAGGCTGAGACCCATGCCACAGAAATATGTGCACAAGAGATAGCCAGGAAACGACTCAAAGGTGCAAAAATTTATATTTTATCTGAAATACCTGCTCTAAAGGCTATATCTGCCTTTTCAATTTCATCTAAGCTGACCTGGGGCTGTCTCAAGTCTCTCAAGACCGCCGCTCATGGCAACAAACTCACTTTGCTCTGGGTACCTGGTCATGAGGGGATACTTGGGAACAGGGAAGCCGGCCACCCGGCTAAACAGTCCAAATTTTGTACAGGTTTCGAAGACATCCAAAAATTTTTAAATACCTAATCAATAAGTATAGACATGTAAAGCATCATATTCAATGTGGGTATTTTTCTACGCTGAGTTGAACGGGAAAAAAAGAAAAAGGACCACCTAAGTCCAAAATAGAGACGAGAAGTATGTACGGTTTTGCTGATCCAAAGTGACAAGAAAATGTACAAGAATGGCAACGTGGAGTACCATCGTTCACGTAATGGTAGGTACCTAAGTATTTTTCACGTTGAGTCGAACCAAAGAAGTCTCACACTTCCGGAGTCCAAAAAAGAAGTGGAAAGTGTGAGTTTTTGGTTCTAGAAGGTCCAATATCGTCCGACACGGAAGATGGACATAGAAGGACGAACTTACGCTCTTCAAAACGTCTGCCAAGTTGGGTGGGCAGTATAGCTTCTTCACATATTGAAACATGGACGTATAGGATTAGTTGAAGAATAAAGCACCAGTCGAAATGATTGATAAGTAGCCGTTATAAGAAATTAATGTTTGCACATGCGCACAGTCTACTATCAGTCCTTGGGCAATGAAATTTATAGGGGAACGTCTAGGAGCTAAACCGAACATATTAGTGGAGCCTACTTGCTCGGGAGATACTGTACGATCATTTCTATATAAATATGTAATTTTAGGCATTGTTATACAGCTTTGTGCAGACCAGTTCAAAGTAGGTACTTCAACAACAAATTGCGGAAACATAATCTGATTACTTGATTTAGAAGTGCAATATTCAAGAACAATATTCATATTCTCCATCATAAAGTAGAGCAACAGGAGACGACTTGGGAAGAGAAGAAAGATAGAATTTTCACCTAGTGTGGCGGATTGAGCCGACACTCGTGCGAAAATGAGGGTAACGGGGTGGGCTGAATCATGCATGTTATGACCAAACACCTGAGCCACTCTTCCTCGGAAATTCAGACCTCCTACCCTCCGAAAGAAATGTTTGTCCGAAGATCCGACAGATATCGCCTTTTTTATGGTTTTAATCGCTACTTTATTACTTCGGTTACTTTATTAGATCAGTATCAGACATTCTAATCTAACACACGGCAGATAAATGATATCGGTTGGCATGAAATAACCAATACAACACAATATCTACTCAGCAATACAATATTTTGATGCGATCGATACCAAAGTACCTTATTCGAAGATTGGTTCGTTAGTCAGTAATATTGTAATTTTCCTAAGTAAGTTGACCTTGAGAATTGACTTGGTGACTTTATTTCTTTGCCAACAGCTCGAAGGATAATACGTAGGATGTATAGCGGACTTCTTGAGGTAAGGGGGGGATGGTTTCGGGATTACAAAATTGCCTTCCGATGTTGTAGGATAATCATGAACAATTTGTTCATTCGTAATAATTGAAGGATTCCCATGAAATAACATCAACAAGGATTTGATAAAGAGCTCACGTGTCGTAAAACCTTTGAACTCATCATACAACCGGGCATTCGGAAATAGACGTGGTTTTTTCAAGGTGATTTTGATAACACCCCCCCCCCCACCCGTTAACACCGTGTTTATTTTGTTATTTTCTTTTGGATCTGGGCTCCTATGCATCCATGGATTCTGACGATTTGCTTCGCTATGACTGTGTGGTGGTTGAGGATTGCAACAGTTATGGCTCATATTCACTCTCACTCCCAAACCCAAAGTTGATTAAACAATCAACTGAAAAACAGAGTTTTGATTTGCCCGGTTTTGATAATACTGATTGATAATTATTAGTGTAAAATTCTGCCAACCTAATGTAGGTGATTGTTATTGTTGGTTTTCGACATGTGCTATTTAACTAATAGGTTTCTATTTTGTTTGTCTGATGATGCACTAAAAAATATAATAATGTTGCAATTAATAACATATGTATGTGTGAAAATTGTGGAGTTGGTGTCAAGTTGATGATCGATACATAGTAGCTACATCTTCTCTTCATGCATTCCTCCACGGATCAATTTATGCGATACGGCGAGCAGCTGTTTGCATGGATTTGGGCTGCATTGGATTTCAGAAAAGGCTATTGCATCTGCGAGAATATTCTCTATTGCGTTATTCTTATTCTCTTCATGCTCCCAGCCTTTATATCAGTATCAGCCTTCTTCAATGTATCTTTTAATCAAGTGTTCGCCCTGTTCAAGTATCCTGTGAATGATCGACTCCTTATTGATCTTGGATTGATAGACTCAGTGAAAAATTAGTTTTACCATTTCACTGTGTAAAGTCAATATATTTATCGCAGCCTGTTGTTTGGCTACCTACTTTTTGCATGCTGCCACTACCACCTCTGAGGTACATGTTGCGGATTTCGTTCTGCCAGCCGGCTTTTTGGTGGAAAGGACGTATCACCATCCTATAATAATCATGGAAGAACAACATCTTTAGTATGACGAAGGATATAATTATACTTCATCCTGTACTTGCGCATCTTCGTTCAGGCTCTATCTGGCATCATTTTCCTTTGGTAATCTTGGATTGACTTCCATCACTTTTTGGATTTTCACCTTGGTGCGTCACCACGTAATATGAACTTTAGTTATGTTCTTATACAAATTTTATAGGTACCTTTCAATAAGATACTTAATTAACATCTTTGTTGATTTCCCTAATTCAAATTTAAATCACGGCCGTGTAGGTAGGAAATCCACATATCGGTATTATTATCACATACCTACTTTAGGTACATGCGTCATCAACTAGTCATTAATAAATGATGTGTTGACCTTTCTTTATTCAATTGGTTTTATATTTTTTTTACTCATAAATCAGACAGTCTGGTTATTTATGAATGGATAGGTTCAACAGGGGCAATATAAATAAAGTTCTTATTCTATTTTATGGTTATAATAACCATTGGTCCTTCGAGTTAACATTGCAGTATAGGTACATGTTTTGACTGCGTTATCATTAACAGTATATAAATCCACGTTAGGATATTTAGCTCTTGTTTCTTACAAGAACTAGCTACATTCTGCGTAACCCCCCCCCCCCTCCCCCCCCTACATCAAAGTTTCCCTCACGAAACTGGTACTGGTTTTAGGGGTTTTCGAGGCTGCTGATTCCGAATCCGAAGCCCGTTTTTCATGTAGCCGTCTAATTTTTGAGGTACGGCACTTGACTTTTGGAATAAATCTCATGTTCATAAGAAATAAATTTCATGTTCAATTAAAAGGGTATATTCCCCTTGAATATTAAACGATGAACGCGCCTAATCCGCATAAAATGGGCCTAAACTGCCTTCTTAACGTGTCTTTTCCCTAATAATTGCCAAAAAAACGTGGTTTTCACTGATGTTTGACGATTTTTCTACAGTTTTTTTAAATAGTTTTTGTACAAGTTACAACACTTGACGTCCTGAAAAAAATGTTGCTATTACTTGGACTATTTCTGCGTCGAATGAGACCACCAGTAGCTCTGGAGGTGTGATAATTGATTTTAAACGATTTTTCAATTACCGAAAAACTTATTTCTTGACAACTTAATTTTTCTCGGTATATTCCCAAAAAACACGTTTTTCGGTAGTTGAAAAATTGCTAAAATCAATTATCACACCTTAGAGCTGCTGATGGTCTCATTCGACGCAGAAAAAGTCCAAGTAAAGGCACACATTTTTTCAGGTCGCCAAGTAGTGTAATTTGTACAAAAACCATTAAAAAAAACTGTTGAAAAATCGTCAAAAATCGGTGAAAACCACGTTTTTTGGCAGTTTTTAGGCAAAAGACACGTTAAGGAGGCATTTCAGACCCATCATATGTGATATTAAGCTGACCGCTGAACAGTTAAATTTCCAACAAGAATATCACCCTTTAATTGAACATAAATTATTCTGGAATTTAGGTGATTTTTTTCAAAAATGCAAGTGCCGTACCTCAAAAATTAGAAGTTTACGTGGAAGACGGGCTTCGGATTCAGCAGCCTCGAAAACCAATTTTTGCAATGGCTCAAAAATTTCTAAAATCAAAATTTTCGAAAATTTCCTCCATCGAAATCCATTTTGAGGCATTCTGAAACAAATCCTAGAGTGTAACGCTTACGACCTTGATTTCTTTGTTGGGCAGTGAAGGTAATCGATCTTTGAATTAAGTTAATCGTTTCCATACGTGTCGAGTAAATACCTTTAGCTCGCTCGTAAACTGCATCTCCGTATTGTTCATAGCTAACACACCCCCTTCGTATTCCCAAAGCTAGGCTTATGTGAAGGAGCTAGGAATCTCTCTTGCGTGGTATCTATGCTGAATCTATTTGAGAGCTTAGGTTGTGAAATAGCACATATGAGTCGCCACCTAAAATCACGATATCCGCTGAACGATTACCTGGAGATAAGGTAAAGCGAAATTAAATCGCACCCTTCATTAGGTACTACACAAGGAAAGAATAAAGATTCGTCTGATATGGAGTAGAGTGATATACATCAAGGGGCACAGAATAATTTCATTACTGATCCTTCACAATAGCGGCAGATATATGCGAGAGATTGGGATAATAAACGACGTTTTAATAATCACCCGATGGCAGTCGGCTTTTAGTACGGGTCGAGGCGTCCAGCTCATTTTTGGAAACGTGCTTATGAATGAAGGCTGATGCAGAACATTTATCCGATCCTTTTCCTCTTGGTGGTTGTCAGTTCCAAACGCATGATGGTAAAAATGTTATGCTTTATTACCTCATCAAACTTGTTGTTGTTGTGCTTGAGGAACTTATTTCTTACATTAGTAAACTTTTTTGTTAACCTACGAGTATCTTGAACATGAGTCTTCAGTTACTGGCTGTAAACTAGAAATGTTACTATTTTCGTAATTAGTGGGACAAACTAAATATATACCTACCATTCCACCTGTTGAGCCGTATGCTTTAAGCGTAGCAATGAATTGTTTTTCATGCGATTAGCGAAGCATTGAGCATTGACATGATTTATTGGAAATTGAAACAAATTCAAGCATGTACTTCACTTGGTTATACAAATAAATTGTCACTCCATTCATGTCCACTGGTCCAGATTTCCACCCTGGACAAGAACATATGATCCTTGTTTTAAGCGTCATAATTAAGTGGTAACATCTTCCCTAATAGTAGCTAAGATATCCCACTCACAAATTAGATCTTCATGCCTCCTGTTTGTTAATATGCTCCAGCCTCACTTATCATCAGTGTTTACACGGTTGTCGGTTGATCTGGCTCTAGTAATTTCGACCCAGGTTCTCTGTGAAGCTCCTAATCAAGGAGCTCCATATGAATCCTCCACCCAGTAGCACCCTTTCAGCAGCCCATCCGAGTACATATTCGGGTATTCCCAGTTTCACAAGAGCCACTGCAGACATTCTCGCCCAGACTCCACGCCAATTCAGAATAGCAGGAATTACAGTGATTGATGTCACTTACTGTTCAGTCAAAGCAGCTACTGCTTCTAATACATTTAGGACCACATATTTTTCCTTCTTTTGGTGGTACATTTCTTTCATTGTCCTTCTTCCTGATCCCGAGACTATCTGTAGTCGATCAGCAAAAGAGCCAGGTCCCCCACAGACAATCAAGTCAGGACGATAACCCTTTCCTCCCAGATTGAAGTGAGGCACCCCATAGGAAGTCCATCCCCGTTTTTCTGCACATGTCTTGAGGAGCTCACAAGCATTATGGCGTCGGGCATGCCTAGTCAAAACCACCGTTGGGCAAACCTGTGAAACATGGGCTGCAGTCTCTCTGCCGTGACAACCGACTCTGCGTGTCACTCGTTCATCTCGTCACCGTCCACGACTCAATCGCATTAATGAGGGAAGTGATCCTGAGGGAACCCTCACCCCATCCATGAGGGAGAGGTCAGGTGAGCAGACCTCAGCCATTCCGTTGAGGCCCACGTGATCTCTTCAGGTCCATTCCATCAGTTGGAGTATGCAAGTGTTCAGCTCGCTTGTTGCGCCACTCAGCTGAGGTGTAGAACATGTTGTTACTGGTGTTCCCAAACAAACTGTCCTCTGTCCTTGAGACACGCACTCTTTGTAGAGTCAGGGCCAATGTCTCCATCCTGATCAATCCAAGCCCTCACCTATCCATCACATATTGTTTCATACATATAAGCATTGGCAGAGTCGAAAAGCAGCCAGAGCCATTTCCTTGCTGTCTTTCGTACTGCGATATCTAGCCCTCGTAGTGTTCTCAGTTTGGGCCGTCCAGACCTGTCGCATGAATTAATCCTGGCAAAAAACGGGTGCGCAGAACTTCTAATTTCTGCAAAACCGGTAATGGTGCTCTGTCAATTGTCCTAATCTTTTGTAAAGCTCCCTCAGCAGTCCACTGAACAACTCCACAAACACAAAATCTTAGCCTCAGGCACAAACATGCAATATCGAATCTGGCAGTTGACATTAATCCTCCTGAAGCTGTTAGGGTCGTATATAATCTGTAACTCGAACCCCTCTCCACTCAAGGGGGCGAGGCAATGAATAGCTTTAAGCGAAATCATCGAAAATATCAATAAATTTGTAGCTGCATGAAAGTGATGAGCTGGTCTATACCCTGAAGCTATTTGAACACACTAGCTAGCACAAGCTATTTGCACAAACTGGATTGCACAAGTAGATAGTAATATCGTCTTTTTCAAGTGAAATTAATGATTTATTCAACTAATTTCATAATTTTTTCAGTCAATCTCATGATTTTTTAGCGACTTCATACACCTTACAAGCAATTTCATATTTTTTTCAACCAATTTCGTAATTTTTTCAAACTGTTCATACACAACGATCTACGTGCCCAGACTGCGCACATGTATAGCATCTACTTGTGCAAACTGTGTTAATACACAACAGTCTACTTATGCAAACTGAATTCATACAAAACGATCTACTTGCACACAAACTGCGTTCGTCCATAACAATTTACCTACGCAAATTGTTCATACACAACGATCTACGAGCGCAGACTGGGGAAATATGCAATACCTGCTTGCACAAACTGCACTCATACACAATGACTTACATGGACAAACTGCTTTCAAATGCATCGCTATACTTGCACAAACTGCGTTCATATACATCTTCTTGCTCAAACTGCATTCATATGCAATGATCCACTTAGGCACACTGCATACATAAATACAGTGGTCTGCTAGCACAAAATCCGTTCTTACACAACGATCTACCTGCACATACGCAATAATCTACGCAGTTCATACGCATTGATCTACTTGTGCAAATGTGCCAAATCGGTTGATCTACTTGCACATACGCAATAATCTACGCAGTTCATCCGCAATGATCTACTTGTGCAAATGTGCCAAATCGGTTGAATAAATTATGAATTTCACTTGTAAAAACGTTTTTGCAAATGGATTGTGCGAGCTAGTTTGTGCAAATAGCTTGAGGGTGTAGACCAGCTCAACACCTTTCGTGAAGCTACAAATTTATTTCCTTGACCTCCAGCAATATAATGCGTAGGCATGTCAAAAAGGGAAACAGTTGGTGAAGGTAAGTGACTGCAGTTGGTGGGTGTAGCAAATAGAAATAGGTTTCCTGCTCGGTGGAGGTTGAAGGTAGTTTGATTTCCTCCGCACATCCTCGCCTTCCGCTTCTGAAGAGAGGACGGCCGGAATATGGTCGTAAATCCACCAAGTTGGAGTTATGATAATATATTCGCTTCGTACCTCACTTCGGGGAGCCCTCCAGGGAACGAAGCGATGAGCTCGGGGGGTAGGAGTGGGGAGATACTGTGTGTGTGGCGAGCGATCGTGTGTGACTTGCCGACTATGTGTGTGCGTGTGCGGGACTGAGTGATTGTGCGCGGCCTGGAGGGTGGTGGAAAATTTGTCGGCGTTATGAGGTTCCCAGATTCAACTTTTGGAGGTCGTCGAGCGGATTCATCAACACCCAGTTCACTCACTCAACTTGTCCACTTTTTTTCCCCCAATTTATAACCGAAAAAGGGGCGAAAAAAACTCCCAAAACCTCACAATCGTGCAGCATCAGCTCAGGATTCAATGCGAATATTCATTTGAAACGTTGATTTTATCTATAACATTTTACTACACTTGAGAATTTGAGTTTGGGGCCGGTTTCCACGTATTTTTTCACGCTGAATCGAATGGCAACACTTGAAGATCTCCCCAACTCAGTTGTAACAAAGTTTCACACTTTAACTCACGAATTTTTCAGTTCATTTGTTATGCTCAATTCGTATTTTTGAGGGTAAAACTAGTTAGTTAAAGTGTAAAACTCTGTTATAACGGAGTGGAGAGATCTGCAAGTGTTGTCAATCGATACATCGTGAAAAAATACGTAGAAACCGGCCCCAAACTCAAATTTTTTTAGAGGGTAATTTTTCACAAAAACCTCGATTTCATAGAGAAAAAACCATGTTTCTCAAAATACAAAATACTTTTCTCCTTTAAATTGCAATGTAAAATGAAAATTGATTGAAAAAAATCAATCCAAAAGGAAATTTAACGCTATTTCAAACGGTATCAAATTTTCTCTCGAAAGTGAAGACAATGCTTCTGTTACCTTTAGGTAGACTCGGAAGAAATAGAAGGCAAGGTCAATATGCTAAGCGATTCAAGTATACCCTACATTCGTCTCTATAACCTACTCCCGCAAGAACCCTCATTACTCTTCTCTGCAGTGAGAAGGTTATGTTCATAGACGAAGGATGGCCCCATAATAGTAAAGCGTAGGAGATAAGGCAATGGAAGCATCCATAATAGCAAGCCTTCAGAACCCTACTCGAAACGTTAAATTTGAGGGAACGGAGTAAAAACACGTTTGTACGTACTTTATCGGCTAGTGTCTCGCAGTGGTCTCCCCAGTTGAGTTTTGGATCTATCTGAACGCCCAAGGACCTCACAGACTTTGGGTTTGGATAATCATGGGAGCGGCTGCTTAGAACAATCGTATTACTTTCATCTTTATTCATGTGAGGTTATTGTATTTCATTGCATGTATGTGGGTAATAACGAATGAATAAATTATTTCTTTCAGAAAGACATAGTGAGGACTTTAAAGTTTGGGAATTGCGACGATAGTCACGAAGAGAAAGAGGGAATGAGCCTTTTCAAGAACATCACAATCTCCAACATTGGCAAAGGACTCAACGTCTTCAACGGGCAGTTCGTCCATAACAGAGACGTTAACTCCATTTATGTGAGCAAATAGAAATACAATAAAATTATAACTATTTATTCAGCTGGAAAGTAGGGACAGCTGGAGTAAACAATTTTATGGACAAATTTAGCGCGATTGCCAAACCATGGTAATAGTTTTAGTCATGAAACTTGAACAAATGAGCACATTTTCATAATTTTCTTTTTAAATTATTTTTTATTATTATTTTTTCCTTTATTGGTTGCGTCACAATAATTGTAACATATAACCAGTTAAGTTACAAAGTATTTTTCTCATAAATGATATATACAATAACTGATTGCTAATTAAAATGTTAAACTTTCACTTCACTACACTCGAATTCCGGCAACTTTCATGAAGTTTATAAGCCTTTTATGATCTACATGAGTTCCATTTCGTAGAAATTCTGTGAGGTCTCGATGTGTGAAAGGACTTAGTAGAGTTTTTTCTTCTTCGTACAGTGGGAAATCTTGTAGTTTGTGCATCATATCTTTCAATTGATCTTCACAGAACAAACATTCAGGAAAATCGCTTAGGTCAATGAGGTACAGGCTGCGATTCACTTAACTGACCCCATCGAACCCTGACCAACTGGACTATGCCTCTTTTGGAGAGTTGCATCTTCAACAGTTTCGGTTTTTTATGGACCTGGGACATTATTTCATAATGGTATATGCTCTTATCTATTGAGTATGCGTCATACCAGGTTTGCCATTCATGGAGAGCAACCCTTTCCACAGCCTGTAAAGCATCTGTAAGAGGGATTGGCGCTTGAACACATCTATCTCCTGCTGAACCTCCAAGTTTGGCTGCTTGGTCAGCTGTATCGTTTCCTCGTAGGTCTATATGTGAGGGAATCCACTGGATAGTAACAGGTCTAGTGGCGTTCCGTAGTAATTTGGCAATGTCATACATAGGCTATATAATTTTTGCATTGAAATTGGTGAATCTGTGAGAGCTGCTGACATGAGACTTTTGAGTTCGTGAGAATCACAATCTCTTGGGTTTTTAAATTATAATTTTTGTTGAATAGTTTTGTAATTTGAGCACTTAATAGGGAGACTTCTTGGGACATAGAGAGACGATTGAAATTATGGACTTCTTCCGAATCAGCTAAATTCTCTCTTGTTCATCCCAGGTTTTCTTTTTATTTCCCTTTTTTTGGGGTTGGGAAAACGTTTGGTTCAGTTGGGAATTTCGTGATACTTCCCCCCTCACTATTTTTGACTACCGACACCTCTGAATCCACCAAGCTTTATTTTTTCATAACTAAAACATTTTTAACCTTGTTGTCAAGGGGGTGTACACGACGTACAAGTGCGACTCAGTGAGCGGAATGAACTGCGAGGTGGCGTTCAACGACAAATACGACGACTACTGTGGGATCATGGAGAAGGCCGGCATGTACTGGACGCCGCTGTGGGGCTCCTTCCACCCCAAAGCCAAGTGCCCTTTGCTCAAGGTAAGTGGGACAGGTCAAAATACCTATGCATATTCAGGGTGTAAGGTTTGTCGGGGTCTTGAGGATCAGCCAGAAAATTATACCACAATATTTCTAGGCCAACGATTCGGTAAATTTGTATACCATCTGTTTGGAAAACGGGAATTAAATCTGCAACTTATGAGCTTCCAAACCCAAACTCACCTGTTGATATCACCGAATATGCACTATTCCTTTCCATCCACAGCAAACCTTTTCCACAACCTTCCTATTCTTCCGTTACCTATCATAATCGCACCTCCTATTAACTTAAACTTATTTATCTTTATTTCATTTATTATTCCTAGTCAAAAATATCACCAATCTAGTCACTGATTCTCATACTACATACCTCCAACAAAAATACAGTCCACTCAATATATTAACTAGCTGAGATTTGTTGGGCGTACTAGTTTATCTGCACTGTCATTGCTGAGGATAGCACGGTGCACAAACTACCAAATAGCAGAGCAACATGTATCGGACGGGTTTGACGCTGTAAACAACGCAGCACGCTCTTAGTCCTTTATAAAACATCATACTCAGGCTACAAAGAAAAGCACCAGAGGAAGTCAGAGAAGCATCAAGTAGAACAGACATAAAACGTACACATAAATATGTAACTACGTAAGTTAATGGACCAAATAACTTAATCCACTTTTCAACAATTCGCTGGTCCGGAAAAATACGTTTTTCAGTTTTAATGGTGAACTAAATCAAAATCGGGTGGAGAGTCATGTGCAATACTAACTGAACCCATCTTGGGGTTACAGGCACAAGAATGCGCTGACGCAGACTATTACAACTTCTCACTCCCCCCCACAGTGTTGCCAGCAAGATTATGACATGTCGTTGTCTTTGAACTGTCACTGAACGTACCTCGTTTGTCCGGTTCAAGACAATTACAATTCCAAATTTCAACTCAAAACGGTTTGATTAGTGAAGTTTTTTTCCCCCTGCACGTACATTCATGGTGTTCACATCATGGTAAGTAACATGACTTTTACAATGTTCCCTTTAATACCATTTCATTTGGATATGGATCACTCTTGCACAAAGAAATCCCCTATCATTAAAGCATGTTTTCTTCAATACTATCACATCCCAAAATCAGGGGTACAAAGGGATCGAAATATGGTTAAAAAGAAAAGGGGGTAATCTAGGCCAGGGGTCTCCAACCAACGGCCCGCGAGCAGATTTTGACCGGCCCTCGGAAAAATTACAAACTGAAAAAAGATATTTTTATTTGAAATACATTTTCTTCAAAACACTTTTACCGGTAACTACGAGTACAGTAATCGTATCTATTTTTATCCCTTCCGTTCTCGATAAGTGTTAAGTTATTTGTAAACTAGCTGCGATCAGCCATTCAGCGATGGTCTGTTTTGCACGAACTGTACTGTGGTGGTGTAAGTGCAGAAAGCTTACCCCGACTGTACCTAAGGCAGGACTAAAAATAACTCATCATGTTATATTAAAAATGTATGGGTATTTGAAATAATCATTGACATTTTTAGTGAAAGTAGGCCTAAGTAAAAATCATTAATAATTGTCTTACTTAGGTCTGGTATATTTTGTTCACAACATTATTTTTAACTATCTTAAAAGAACATGATTTGAGTTATCCAACAATAAAGATATATAAGGGAATATAGCTACTTAGAAAACTAAGCCCAGAATATCTCAATAACCACCGCTGAGCACTCTTAATTAAAACAAAACTTCGTGAATGGAAGGGGGTAGGGGGAGGGGGGGGCTCGGGAAATATTAGTAAATTGTGGGCCCGCCTTGTCTCAAATATTTTAAAGTGTGGACCTTCAGTAAAAATGGTTGATGACCCCTGATCTAGGCGATAATGTGATGTGAACACGCGTGCGTCCTGTTGGCTTTTTTATAAAAGAGAATGTAGCCAATCAAAGCTTAAGTACGTATTAACCCATTAACAGTCATTATCAAAACTTTAAATAGCTCACCTGAAAAATTCAATTTTTTGAGTTATCGTAGTCTATTTCCGGACCATTATTATATACCTATATGTAGGGGACTATTTGGTGAAAAATGATTATAAATGGCTATGTAATTAAACTTATAATATCATAATACCTTTGATAAGGAGTGGGTTAAACCTCAATCACAATGGTGGTGAGCACATCAGAGAGCTTGAGGAGGGTGAATGGATTTCACCAATTTCAACTATTAGCTTTTAAACTAGATTATTGCAGAAAAAATGTCGAAATGTCATTTAAAAGTGAATAAAATATAATGAAGTGCTGAAATATACTCAACATTTGTTTGAATTCCTCAGGTGTTTTTCTTTGTAGCCCTGAGGGTGGTATACAAATATACCGAAACGTTGGCCAAGAAATACTGTGGTGTAATTTTCTGATCTGACTGTCATGCACCAGCGGCTTATCTCCGTCAATATACGAGTACGAGTTAAAATACCAAAAGAGTGGTGTGCCCCATTCAACCATGATATTTTAGTGCACCGCGCCGGCCGTAGTGCAAACCATGCGATATTAACACCAACTTTGTTTTTTCAAATGGGAACTTCCATTTTTTATTGCAGACTTGGATTCCGCACAGAATTTTATGAAAAAATGACCTATCAATTGAGTTTTTGAGTGCGCAAAAAGGAACACAATCTCGCACAAATAGAGCAGTCCACAAGCTATCCCGCACAATCCCTGAAAATTTTATCAAAATCTTTCCATTAGACTCGGAGTTTTGCATGTGCTAATCGATATTAGTTTCGCGCATGCGCAATGATTATTACCCTACTAATCGCGATATAATTTACATGGGCATATTTATAGAACATATTCCCATTTACCAATTGAGTATGAACAAAATCGGACTAACACATGATGATAAATCGGCGTTATGAGAAATTCACGTTTGCACGTGCGCACAATCTAATGTTGATTCGACGGCATTGAAAATTGTAGGGGTTCGCTTAGGAGCTAACCCGCACAATCCCTGAAAATTGCATCATATTTGGACTCAAACTTGGTATAGTTTTGGGCGTGACAATGATTTACCACAGACAGACAGACATCACAAAAACAGACAGACAGAAAGACACGGAACCTAAATTGATCAGCAAGCTCTGAAATGCAAGAAGCAAGTGAAATGTTTGGTTTTGGAGGAAAACAATTTTGTTGACCTCAATCAGGAACACAACGCTTCCCTCCCTACCATCCGTAGTGAGGAAACAAATGTGAGTTTTACTAAAGTACTAAAAATTTAGTCCTAAGCAAAAAATCTTGACAGAACATGGAACATGTTCTTTGGGAGAACTGGAGAGAATTTAGGTCACTCAGCTGATTAGAAAAGAGCCCATCATTTCAATCGTCCCAGAGACTATCAAATTTCAACTTCCAAGTTTCTTTCCAGTCTAATAGTGGTCTAATAGTGAGAGACAAATCGTTGAAAGCTCTCAACCTTCTAAAAACACTTGCCAATACTACCTGGGGCTGTGACAGGATATGCATGTTACGATTTCATCGCTCTTACATTCGATCTAAGATAGAATATGGGGCGATCTTATATCGCGCTGCACAACCATCAAAACAAAAACCATCGACCCAATTCACAACCAAGCGCTACGACTGGCTACAGGTGCGTTCGATCCATCCCCATAGAAAGTCAGAATGTGGATGCCGGAGAGCTCCTTTTGTCTTACAGGCGATCAATCTTAGCAATGAGATATGCAATCAAAATAAAAGCAATACGATCCCACTCACTACACGACATCTCTTCAGCTCCAGAACCACTTCCACAAAACGTTCGTCGACGAAACTCTTTCGATTTCATTCGTAATGACTTAAAAGCCTATTCACTAACTCTACCGAGTTTTCAAAGTGAAGGAACATGTACTCAAGAACCATGGACACTCCCCCAACCGCATCTGAGGCTTGATTTGACGAAACTCTCCAAGAAATCAGCACTTCCTGATGAATTTCCCACTGCATTCTGTGAATTAATGTTTAACTTCTCACCTTGTCAAATAGTGTACTGTGATGGGTCAAAATCTGTACATGGTGTTGGGTGTGCAGTTTTAAATCGTAGAGAAGTGTACAAGTTTTCACTACTTAAGTCATGTTCCATTTTTACTGCAGAATTGTATGGTATTCATGCATGCCTACACCTAATTAATCCAAGCCATCGTAAGCTCATCATATGAACTGACTTGTTAAGTGCGCTTCAAGCCATCCGAAAAGGAGTTGATGCCCATCCACTGATCGAAGAAATACTCATGAGCCTTCAACGCCATCTTTTAAAAGGGATTGATACAGTATTTTGCTGGGTTCCAGAACATCAAGGTATCATTGGCAATGAAATTTCCGACCGTGAGGCGAAGAACGCTAGTCATGAACTAGTGACCTCTGCCATTGGAATCTACTATCGACTACATGTTGACGATAAAATCTGCAGTATGGACTTCCTGGTAATCCAAATGACTGGAAATTAATTATCAAAAACTATGGGCAATTAAAAAAGACGTTAAAATGTGGGCTTCGTCAAGCAGAACAAGAAAATTACTTGGTGGGACAATTGTTCATTCACGCCGAGAAGAGGTAATCCACCCATCTACGAATCGGACATTCACGCCTTACACATGGATATCTCATGACATCATAGCCAAGACAATCACCACGAGTGCCCTATGTGCAATAACTGCAAACTTGAGATTCATCACCTACTTGTTGAATGTCCAATGTTCACCACGCCTTCAATGATATTCCCAAGGACATCAGCAAACTTCTGGGAAATGACTCGACCAACTTTCATAAATTGTTTCTGACTCTAAAATCACTATCGTTGTACCAATTTGAGAGAAAGGAAATGAACAACATCAACGCAATTGTGAGTACGTGAAACTAGCATTTATGTTATATTTTTGTAAATTATGTATGTTTGGCGCCAATGACCGTCTGGTTGAATGCGCATAGTGGTAATAATAATAATTTTAAGAAAAGTTGCAATTATGTTTACAAAATTAACTGAGAAGGATCACCTGTATGTAAACAATTATTCAGACAACCACGCTCATACCTCAGATTGTTGGCCACGCACTGCGTAGTGGTCAACATAATACGGTTAGGTAAATTAAGAGCTTTCCAAGGACTGCCGAACGATTTTTGTACGATAATAAATGCCTAAGATACAATTTTTAGTTGTAAGCGATAATCATCAGAAAATAGGAGCGTTACGCACTAATGTCATGTAACGGTAAATTAATTAATTTATCGGTAATTTTGTCTCATTTTTGGTCGGGTTATGATGGCAAAAACATGTTCCATGTTTAAAAGTGGCAAGTACTAATAAACACTCATGTATGGTGTGGGCGACGGAACGAATTTAATTTATTTTTGTTTTCATGATTTGATTTATTTTCAAAGTTAATTTTTCGTTTCCAAGATCAAAATTACTAACTTCATGTTTGATTATTTTTAGGCCCACATGTTAATTTTATTACTTAGAGATACTTTCATTCGAATAAATGCTGTCTATTCAAAAACTGAAAACCAACCATTTCTTACAAATTAATTTTCCATAAATATTATCGATAAAGTACAGCACACAAAAATATTACAGTTTATAATTTACACGTCCCACGAGTACATAACGAACACGCACAATACCAGCTAATTAACAACGGATACAAGACACGTGGGGACATATGGCAAAAAAAGGACCATTTCAAAATATTTCCTCGGCTTTTTCGGATTGTTTAAAAAATTAGGTTGTCGCAAACACTGACAGTTTTGCGGGAGATATTAAAACCACTCGGGAAAATGAACCGCCCCATGAGGTAGAATTCCCCATTCCTTGAGTCTGTTTCTCTTCTTGGTATCTCCCTCTCTCTCTCTCTTTCTAGCTTCTGATGGCTTCCGTCTCTCTCTTTTTTTTTCTCGATAGCTCCACGGGAAACTCTCTAAATCCGGGTAGGGGGATCCGACGGTTCCACCTCCCGCGTCCCTCCCAGAATGGAACAATTCGCCCGGGGAAAATTGGAGATGAATGTTTAAAAGGAGGATGAAGTCCGAGAAGAAAGAAGCAATATTGCTTCTCCGCCAAGAACGGAAGAAGCGAAGCGGCCCTCGAAAAATGTCGGCAATCCTGATTGTTCCGAGATCATCCCGTTGCCCGTCGGGTTAGTAGATAACGCAAGACATACATTAGTGAAAGCCACTAAAATCTATTTAAGCGCCTACAGCAACATGATAACAGCGTACTAAAGAAGAAAAATAAAGCAGCTTTAGATCATCACATGATAGAACATAAACATCAACCAGATTTTAACAATACTAGATCCTAAGGCGTTATCATCATATCACCGCCAATAGAAAAACTTTGGAAAACATCCACTTATTAAAAAGTAAAAATAAAATGCTGAATAAAAGAAGCGAAATAACCCATTTGGGTAATACACTAATATATAATAATAATTCAAGTACAACCAAAAATTGTAACTAGATATAAGAAATTATATTATTATGAAAAAAATAAATATAACGTATAGGTTAACATAAATTCCATACATGTGTACATTAATGCTATAATAAGGACAACAAAAATCCTGTACAAATTACTAATTAAGATCTATATTGCACTACCCCTACTGGTAACGATGCATTTAGCATATCATAACCCTGTATTAATTAATCATTGTATTGTATACCTGGAACACACACTTACAATAACTTCTCTATGGTACCCATTGCATGGATACTAGGGGACTCCATGTAATAACCTAATCAAAAGCATTCGTAACCTCGTCATCCAGTCAGCTGATTTCTTGAAATAATTTTTTAGTCTTCATTTTCATCTTTAAAATGCTTTTACAGTTTTTTAATAATGATTCTACTAAGGGAAATTATTTACCCCCCCCCCCCCCCCCCATACATCTCTTACCAACTTATAGTGATATACATCATATGCCTGCAATCGTATGGTTAAGTGTCTACAAGCCAACAACGGAAGAAGCGAAGCGGCCCTCGAAAAACGTCTGCTATCCTGATTGTTCCGAGATCATCCCGTTGCCCGTCGGGTTAATAGATAAGGACGACCCCGGCTTAGGGTAACTTCTCTCTAACTTAGTTGTTAAGGCGGTTGCCAGTTAGTTTCTAACGAGTCATAAGCTACGCTAATGAGAGGGATAGTTGAGATCGATACTTGATTGGAGGTGAGGGATCTTAGATGATTGGTAGACTGTTTCCGATCAGCAGTAATGATTCTACACCGAAGTATTACATGGGTCAATTACTCTAATGGGTTCACGGAAAGTCGTGTGAAGGAGGGTCATATACGAACCCAACACTACCGAATTAATACCAAGACAAATGGGATCAAATTTAAATCTAATTTGATTGTATAAAAATCGTTTCGAGCATTAGCTCAAAATATGTGCTGGTTTAATTGGGCATTTCCTAATCTACCTGCTCAAAACTATAATACCGCTTACCTCATTTTTTGGTAACTTCCGGATATCCACTAAGTTCTCAAAACTTCTAATAACTTGGAAGAACCTGTTCAGAACCGTTATTCTGGCACTCATACCTAGAATATATTCCAGGGTGGTTTTTCCCCAACGTTCCCTTCACCAATTCTCATAACTTCTAATCCCTTAAATAGGTTAGTCGATTCCTACGTCTTAACACCGACCCTGTCAACTCAATCCTTTGCTATTTTCTCACGATGGGGTTTTCCCATTTCCCTTCCTTCAAACTACACCTTCCTAGCCATTTCCCAACTGAACTTAGGAGGTGGTTTGATTTTTGTCGACATTACTTTTACTCTAACCTGGCAATATAGTAGTGCTCCGTTTTCTACATGTTATATTGTGTTCAACGTCCCTGTGGATATAATATTCTCTTTATCTTCGATTTAGTGACGAACTTATTGTATATACCAGTGTAAATAGTAGTTTTAGTTTTCCCCTCAATATACTGCATCGATTTAAAATCTTCGTTTTTCGTTTATTTGATATCCCGTGCTCTAAACAACAAATATTACCCTTCTATATAAAATATGCATTGAAAATTATAGGGGACCTGTCTAGGAGCTAACCCGCACAATCCCTGAAAATATCATCGGAATCGGACTGAAACTTGGTATAGTTTTGGGCGTGACAAGGATTTATCACAGACAGACATCTGACAGACAGACATCAGACAGAAGCGGAACCAGAATTGATCGGCAAGCTCTGAAACGCAAATGCAAAAGCAATTGAAAATTTTGATTTTAGAGGACAACACTTTTTTCGACTTCAAACACGAACAGAAAGTTTAAACATCTAACACATCCAATGATCTTTGTACCTATCATTAAATTTTCTTTGTGCAAAAACGTGATACAGCGATAAACTCATTGTTACCACGATATGATACAATGCGGAATATATTTCAGTGTAATTAGGTAACAAAATTCATTCAATTTTTAAATACATACACAACTTATTTAAGTACATACCTATATCTTTCTTTCATTCATTCAGCTTAGAAGGTTAACTTTATATAAATTAATAAATGCAATCCTCCTTAATAGAACATAGCCTAAATTATTTCAAGAATTTATTCCCTTATTTAGTTGATTCTCGCTTGATTGCTTCTATACTATTAGATTCACTTTTTCTCTATAGCCCACGTATTTAGAGCTCGGCTCCCAATTGAACTCACCCATAAGTTCTTTTCGGTCTTACCTCGCCACGTGACTAAGGGCGGAATTCATAGACGGGAATTGAGTCTGAGTGGGCCCCTAAGTGTATCGATAAGGGAATTCATGCACTCTGCGCGATTCATAGACGTGATTTGAGGGCGACCCTGAGGGTGCACTGAGTGTGCAACCCAAATGCACACTCAACGGGATTCATAAACAAAAAATGGCGTTCAGGTGAGTTTCACCCACAACTCAACGGTACAATATCCTGAGTGACGGCAGGAGGTCACAACTGATAACTTTTATTATTTTCACGTAGTTATAGGTACTGATAATATAGTAGAGCATACATCGTTTATTTTGTTCGGAGTTTATTCAAAAACCACGGCACAAAAGAGTAGGTAGGCTGTACCTAAACGGTAGTTAGGTAGGTACATGTTTGATGTGACCAACAGATCCCATTCGAATGTTATACAATCAACAACGAAATATTTCGCAAACTATTCCGATTCGGGAAAGAGACAGTCATGGACAACTACGAACCTGAAGGAGCCTAAAATAAATGGAAAGGATTTATAACCACCACAGCTGAAAGTGCTGGTCGCTCTTTGATTTTATGCGATCTCTACATACCAAGTTTGTAGTGCATGGTTTTCCGATTCATCTTGGTTTGTGGAATGAGTTGGATTGTTAGCGGCCAAGTTTATATTTATTTTGTTTACATAATAAGGATTCGCCACCGAGCTGTGATTGTGTTATGTTATTGTGATGTGCCGCCGATAACGTAGTCGCGTATTGATTAGACATCAAGGAAACCGTAACCTGACGCTGCCGGACGACTTGCTGCTGTGCCTTTGAACTTAAATACCTCGTGACGTCACTCTGTTCCTTCAAGACATGCCACGTTCATTCTCCTCTCGAGCCTATAAAATTCACTTGTCTGGGTCATCAGAATCCCTCCAAGTTACCGTAATCTCTGATTCCGGGTCCTCAGCATCCTCAAGTCAGGAGACATACATCTATTCTGGATAACTTCTCATCAAAGACATCCATTTTGACGTTTCTGGGTGTTTTCAGCACCACCGTTATCAATTGTGCCGTTCTCCAAATCACTTCAGCAGTCTGCCTTTGACACGATATCGACTTCCTGGTGGTACGACCATCTCGCGATCTGCGTCCAAAATAACTTTAAGTACACGAGGTGAGGCCATCACACTTTTTATATCATACCGTCGAAATAATAAGGCGCGGTGCCCACTCAGACTTTTATTTCATTTTATTTTATCCTCTGGGCGTCCAAAATAACTTTAAGTATTCCCTTTTGGGACGATATTTTGGTGCCTTTAGAAGGAGCTTCTTATTTTGCAATTTCACTTTTTATATCTGAAGGATATCAATTGGACTTTCAAATAGGAACTATATACGCCTAATACGATAATAAAACGTTTTGTTGCCTGAGGTAATTGGTATTTTCTATGAAAAACCCCGCCTCTGTGTATTCCAAAATATGGATATTAATTCTGGTTTTCTCTGATTTAATAGTAATTTCATTGAAACCAACAGGAAACCTTTGAAGGAATAACTATTCCATTTCCATCACCTCCATAGTCACACGAATTATATACCGGCAAGAAAAAACGCAAGAAAGCTTCGTGATAGATGCCAGCCTGTTTAGTCTGGCCTCGATCTGAGGCGATAATTATTTCAGGTGTCCAGATGCGTTACATAGGATGTGATCACCCCCAGACGGTTTTCTAATTCGGGATTGATTTATATATTTAAACACGAAAAACTGTTCACTATCTCATTAAAATTGTTCCGCTGTCTTTCAGAACACATATGAGATCATCAATGGAACTATTGATGGTGAAAAGCTGTTGGAGTTTGGGAAGAAAATACCTAACATTCGCAACTTCTACTGGATCACCAAAACTCATATGTACACAAACGACACTAAGGAGAATTTCGCCTGTATGAGTTTAACTCTGCAAATCGCTCAAATTAGAATATAAACACTTGTTAATAAAATTGTTCATAACTTTTCTATAAATTTAAGAGCCAAATATCTCATAAATTCAGATATAGTGCACTACTGTCTACGTCTGATAGGTATATTAGAATAAAGAACAGCTTCGCTCAGTGTTAAATGCTTTTAGAATGAGTTCTAAAAATTTGAAGCTATCCTAAATCTTACTCTATCTAACTTAAATTCTTTTTTGATATAGGTTTTGTCGGCCGTGATGTTGATCATAGTTGTATATAGTCGGGATTCGGCCCAAGAAGAAATAAGTAATTACAATATCTTTGTAATCATTGTAACGACGTCTCGGTCACCATTCTGTGACCATCATCAGATAAGTTAAAAGCTTTGCCCTCAAAGAGGACAGCGTCAGAAACAGGAGATTTTATATACCTCATAAAGTCGTCAGAGCCAACAAGCCAGGCTAGAGCCAAAACCATTTAATTTGAGGAAATAGTATTGAGAAACAATATTTTGGTTAGCAATTTTAAAGTGCCAAAAATAAGATTCATAAGAAGAAAATTAGTGGAACAGAGAGGAAAAAATATATTGTTTAACATTTGGCATCCATTACTCATCATTATAGGGTGGAGGGGCCAGTGTTTGACACCTTAAGAGAAATTTTGTCTTTGACAAGCAATTAAGTTATGTTTTTTGTTAGTTCCAACTTGAATCTTACATCTACTGCTGCATCAAAATGTCCTCAAATTGCTCAGTACTGGAAAAATCACTAATTCAAGCCAAAAAAAAGAAAAAAAAAATTATAAATTCGTTTTTTTAAATCAATTTTTTGACCCAGTATTTGACAACCAAATTTTCGGTTGCACCTGTGATTGACACCTCATGATTGAAAAAGCAGTTCTTCTGCAATAAATTTGTTACCTTTGCGTCAGGCTATGATGACTACCCGTAGGCCGAAATTCCAACGAATGCATTTTCCCGTGCACGTGTAGATAGGCCTTTTTCCCGTACACGCGTAGTTCTACACGTTGACTTGAAGATTCGCGCATGCGCAGTTGGTATTTCAGTCTTTTCACGTACACGGGTAGAAAATTACGGGAAGAACAAAAACTCTCTAATGATTCCGTGTATCAACAAAACATTTATATCAACATTTTATTAATAAATTGAGCATTTGAACTTACTTTTATTAATCTAAATATAAAATTAATATGAGTATTCATAAAGACAAAATTGAAAATATCAGAAAATAGATAGGTAGGTGCAAGGTTTTCTCATAAGTACAGTAAGTTTCTAATGGTAAACTAGCAGCTTCTCAGTTGCTATGTATTTATATAAACATAAAAAATTAAGAACGAATGCAAGAGCGACTAGAGATCCATATTGACAGCACTGTCAATCACTGAGGGTAGCATTAGTTTTGGGACTAGTAATTGACATATACATTTTCAAATGTTATCTTTGTTTATTTCCAAAAAATGATAACATAAATGCAATCTACAAAAAAAAAAAAAAAAAAAAAAAAAAAAAAAAAAAAAAAAAAAAAAAAAAAAAAAAAAAACTGATTGAGAAAAACCATGGTCACAACCGAGTTTGAAAATGTGGAGGGCATGGTGAAGCAAAGTAAAACACTTACTTCCTTAGCAAAATCACAAGAAACAACACCAAAGAAAAATCAACCCAAGGTTCTGTTGGGTAACCTTCTTCAGATTTCACAAAAACCCGCCTAAAACTTTTCCCGCCTTTCTACTTCACTGAGAAGGTATTTCGTCTCAAAATTCGAAAGGATCAAGCCCGTAAAACACTTTTATGCCTTATTGTTTAAACTTTTTGGTGAGAAGTCAATCACTGGGTCCTTGTCAAACACTGGTCCCTCCACCCTAAATACCTATGTATAATAATGGGTAATGGATGCCAAATGATGAACATATATATATATATATACCTATATATATATATATATATATATGAAAAAGCGTTAAAGGATTCGTTTCAGAATGCTTTAAAACGGATTTCAATGAAGAAATTAAAAAAAAAAATTAATTTTAAAATATCCCGAGCCTTAGCCTTCTACGAAAATTTGCTAAAAGGAAGGGGAATTCTTAGTCCCATTCTCATATCCCTCGGAGTATAGAGTGGTTACCCCAGATGTTATAATACTCTACCTATACGAATTATTTCACTAATATCTGGTGGATTATTATAATTGTGTTAACTGTTTAATCAGACTTTGAAATTTGTGTGTACGGAAAACTCTTCAAACCCTGAAAGGAAGGGTAGGTTTGTAAACCTTCAAACTTGCACGTACGCTCTTGAACTGAAGGCTTTCAATAGATAAAAGAAGATGAGTACTTTATACACCTGCTCCATCAGTACGAGGAGTGGGTCGATGCTTTTCAAAGTTTAATTAGAAGTACGTAATAGGATGCTGACCTCATAATATATTATAAGGCGCTCGAAGAAAGGAAATGTGGAGAGAGGCAAGCTTTCCAAGTTATTTCACTCATTAGGTTGCTTTTATGGAAAATTCCAAACTTTACTAATCATAGGTACAGCAACAATATAGAGATGAAGGTAGATATTAAAAATTGACTAGTAGTAGAAGAATTTAATTAAAAATTGTTTCGTTTCCAAACTCTAATTACTTCAAGATTCTGTGAAGCATTATGAATAAGGTATATGATAATAATATGAGATAATAATATGATCGTGCTGGTTTTTATCTGATACTCGCCGTGTAACTCCTGATCATAGATATTTATAGCAGCTGCAGAAGTCTGAATGTCTAAATACGAAATTGAGCGTAAAGATAGACAGAACATTCGAAGGTTCCACTACTTTAGATGGAAACTCAAAGAACTTCGTGAAAAAAGGGAAAACAATGGGGGAAAAAACCAGGCCGGTACGCAATTTTCTTAGCTTATTTCCAACCCGATGTACGTAGCTCATTTACTATTAACCTAAATAGACTTAACATTGTTATTTCAAAAGGACTCTCAGTTTAACACTTTTTCATATATATATATATATATATATATATATATATATATATATATATATATATATATATATATATATATGTGTGTGTGTGTGTGTGTGTGTGTGTGTGTGTGTGTGTCTGTCATTCCAGACAATAACTCTCCTAAGGGTTGAAATAAAAATCCCGTTCTGGCGCCTGAAAGGATGAGTTCGTTGGCCAGCACTTTTTGAGCACATTAAATTGGTCAAATTTCAAAAAATGAAAACCACAAAATCGCTAAAAACGGTCAAAAATCGTTAAAATTATAATCTTTAGCAGGATTTCAGTCAAAACAAAATTATCAACGATTTAACAGGACATTAAAACATTTTTGCACACAATTATGCCGAAGGACGTACTTGAATTTCATTAATATTTGCTGATAATTCTATAAAAACTGCAAAAAAATGTAAATATCCAAAAACCTATGAAAATTTCTACCTACTCCGATTGCTTATGCCACACACGAAATTGGTCAAATTCGAAATATTCCTCGAAAAGGAAAAATTCAGGTACTACAGGTTAATTACCTGAGAAATAAATACCGTAAAATGTTGAAATCCGGAGTCTCGGACCCACCTGAAAAAGAATTGACATGATTAGTTTCAAATATTTTTACAGGTCAAGTGTGAATTTTATAATTATGAATATTAAACAATGTATATTGTTATGGGAATCAGGAACCTTCAATTTTATTGTTATGAAAATCATCATGTGTTTAGATGGCATGTTTATGTTGCTACTGAAGAAAAGTTGGTTGTTGAGTTTTGCGAATTTGTACCAGATATGGCCTCTATCAATTCCGAGTTATGCCATTTGGGCTTTGTAATGCCCCGAGCACATTTCAACGGTTGATGCGACAGCTTCTACAGCCCCTAATGAACAAAGGAGTGTTGGAAGTGTACCTAGACGACATTTTGGTGCATACCAAGTGCTTTGCAGAACACTTAAAATGCCTAGAGGAAGTTTTTGCATTGTTACGCAAGGGTGGATTGAAGCTCAATACCAAGAAATGTGAGTTCCTGAGGAAAACGGCTACGTATTTGGGTCATCTGATTACAAGTGATGGTATTTGTACAGACCCAAAGGAAATCCAAGCAATCGTAGACTGGCCACGTCCCACAACAATCAAAGAGCTACGCTCATTTGTCGGGTTATGCTCATATTATAGGGTTTTTGTGCCAGGACTTGCTGATGTTCTGAAACCATTGTATCAAGTTCAGAACCAGACTAGCAAACATTTCATTTGGACAGAAGCCTGTGAGATAGCTTTTTCAGAGATGAAGCGCCTCTTGCAACAAGCTCCTGTGTTGGGTCATGTTTCACCAGCTTGCTCATTCATAATTGACACAGATGCAAGCGAGATGGCAATCGGAGCTGTGCTCTCACAGGTGCAGGAAGGGGCTGAGCGTGTAATAGCCTACTATAGCCGCTGTTTGTCACGATGTGAGCGTAACTATTGTGTTACTCGGAAAGAATTGTTGAGCGTTGTAGCAGCAGTCAAGGCTTTTGCACCTTATGGGCTGGACAATGGGAAGCAACTGACTGTGAGGACTGATCACTCTTCTTTAAGATGGTTGACAAACTTTAAAGCAGTGGATGGACAATTGGCAAGGTGGCTCGAACAATTAGCACCATATTCTTTGAACATCCAATACCGGAAAGGGGCTTTACATGGGAATGCTGATGCGTTATCTAGGCGCCCTTGTGCTGAAAAAGGGTGCAAGTATTGTGACAAACGAGAACAATGTGCGGAATTAGAAGAAGTCTGTGGAATTGAATTGCAACAAGATGATTCTCTGCAATCCCTGATAAATGGACAGACTGCAGATCCAGATCTTCAACAAGTGCGCAGCTGGGTTGAGAGGGGGGAACGACCAGAATGAACAGAAGTAACAAGCCTCAGTGCAACTGCCAAAGCCTATTGGGCGATGTACAACTCTTTGGAAATACAGAGAGATTGTTTATATCGGCGGTGGGAAAGTGTGAATGGACAAAAGACCATGTTGCAAGTGGTGGTACCAGTAAAGCTCCAGAAGCAGATATTCGATGCAGTTCATACACCAGTCTACTTTGGGGAAAGAAGAACAGGCAGCATTCTTAGGAAACAGTTTTATTGGATAGGAATCCATCAAGATGTAAGGAACTGGTGTCGGCAATGTGTCAGCTGTGCAAAGCGGAGAGGTGGACAGCGTACCAGTAAAGCACCTTTGCAGCTCTGCGTAAGTGGTGTACCATTCCAGCAAATTGCCATAGATGTGTTTGGGCCTCTTCCAACAACAGAGCGTGGAAATCGATACGTGTTGACTGTCGTGGACTTTTTCACGAAGTGGCCAGAAGCCATTCCTATACCAGACCAACGAGCTGAGACAGTGGCCAGTGCTTTGATTCATCATGTCTTTTCCCGCTTTGGCATCCCAGGAGAACTTCATTCTGACAGGGGGACCAATTTTGAATCAGAACTCTTCCAATGCCTCATGACCCAACTAGGGATTAGAAAAACGAGAAGTACACCCTTGCACCCACAGAGCGAAGGTCAAGTGGAGAGGCTTCATAGGACCCCCTATGACTGGCTTGCAAAGATGATTCAGAGTCATCAGAGAGACTGGGACTTGCAGCTGCCTATTGCTCTACTTGCATATCGTGCATCTGAACATGCCACTACTGGGTACTCCCCAGCATTCTTGGTGTATGGTAGAGAGCTTGCGTTGCCAGTCCATTTACTCTTTGGGACACCACCCAACGATAAGCATCTGCCTCAGTATGTGGAGGAACTTCGGGCAAGACTGGATGAGGCACATGTTGCTGCTAGGGAGCAGTTGAAATTAAGGGCAGAGGACATGAACCGAAGATATGACGTCAGATCCAGAATGCCTCGGTTCCAGGAAGGAGATCTGGTGTGGCTACACAATCCTCAAAGGACAAAGGGACGGAACCCAAAACTGCAATGTCCCTGGGATGGCCCATTCAGTGTTGTGAAACGGCTGAATGATGTAGCTTTTCGAATACGAAACCCCAAAGGAAAGTTAAAGGTCGTTCACTCTGACAGGCTCACCCCCTATTGTGGACCTTAAAAAAAAGAGGCGGAGGAAGTGTTATGGGAATCAGGAACCTTCCAATTTTATTGTTATGAAAATCATCATGTGTTTAGATGGCATGTTTATGTTGCTACTGAAGAAAAGTTGGTTGTTGAGTTTTGCGAATGATTGAGTAATTGTTGTGTTTTATTTTGGTTGTTGAAAAGTTAATACAGTCTATTATTTCGAATTGTTGTTCTGCTTAACAATATAGATCAAAAGTGTGAAGCGAAGAAGACGATGAAGATGATTCAAATATATTATACGATAAAGTAAACTGATTTATCATAAAAGTATAATTATCATTGTACAGAATGTAGTGGCTTTTATGAGTGTAAAAAGGATTTCACGTTTGCACATGCGCAGTACTGTGAATTATGAAATCAATGCTTCAATACTGTTTTCTTGTGGAACTATAGTAGATAATATATGAAAAGTAGAGCTAATACGAATGCCTAGTGATAGTAATAGTATTACCTATAGCATAGAAAACAAATTTATGAACATAAATCCTCAACTGTCTTCCCACATAGATCATAATTGTTTTACATTATGTGTTAAATCTATCTATCCATTTATCTAATTTTCATCTTGAGGGATCAATATGCATTGCATTGGATTTTCGCAGAAGCACTGATTCATTTGTCAGAAGCCTCTGCCCACGAGCGTAGGTACCTGTAATCTTAGGATTCTCATCAGGTGATTAACACAATTTATAGTTTCGTCACAACGATTCTGTAATGATCCACCATGTTCATCCGTACTATGCTTTGAAATTTCTATCCTGGCTGTAATCAATGGAACTTAGGGGGCAGCACAGGAAGAACATAACTCCTAAACGTTGAAGAAACTTGAGAGCTGTTAAATAATGAATTCAATAATTTATGAGTTAAATAAGCCAAATCAAGTCCACCCAAGGGTTGCTAGCTGATCCATAGAATCACAACCCAAGAATTTCAGTAACAAAGTAGCAGGTATAGAAATAATGAAGATCCATAGAATCACAACCCAAGAATTTCAGTTACAAAGTAGCAGGTTGTAATAGACTTAGGCGCCCCGTGGTGCAATGGGGGCCTAAATCCACACTCATAGATAGAGAGGGGTGTGACAGTACCATAAGAGATACAACTCGTACTAATAGCATATATGCTACGTTCGGAGAAGATAGGTTTTCCAGTTCTAGGATCACCCATCCATCACCAAACGCAGGCTTTCGAAAACACGGGAAGAAGCGCCCGACGCCCGTTGGGAAACAACGGAGCGACGGCAGCGCATTCCCTTGGATCTCGCGGGAACTGTCACACTCCCCCCCCCCCCCCCCCCCCCCTTAAAAAACATACTTGATTGAAGAGCAAGTATGTAAACTAGGTGGAATAGTTTACTGGTTGAGAACTGATGCTCACTAATAAATAGCTGCATTGGCGATTGAGGATAAGAAGGTGAAATTAAAACAGGATGGATTGTCAATGAATCTTCATATGAAGTATTCATTAGGTAGTTAACCCCCAATCAAAGATTGGAACAATCGGGAATAATATAACTTGCTCAACCAGGAGACTTACAGTAGGGAGCTGCCCACTTTGGGGACTTACGAAAATGGGAACTATGCCCTGGGGAATTAACTTGCTCAACTTTGGAGACTTAACCATCACTGTTCACCATCGATGCCTGCACCCTCGCGGTAACCGCGATGTAAAACAAATACGTGTAGTGTTGTGGGAGCATTCATAGTGACGCACCATCACTGCGATGCCATCATCCGACCTCCGAGGTCGACCCTCGCTGTTTTTTGAAAATCAAATTCATTTGATTTTCAGGAGGGCAGCGAGGATTGACCGCAATGTGGACTCGAACGTGATTGGCTGAGAGGCCGCCCCTCCGGCTGTCCTGTGTGATTCACAGCTTTTACTTCCCGTTCAGTGTGAGTTAAGTTCTGTCGCTGATTAAGTTCTGTCGCAATGAAAGAATCGCTCGCAATGAAAGAAGAGTTGATTGATTTGATTTTCACGGCCACCCCTATTGGGGATAAGAGGCATAATAATCACCACAATAGGTACGTCCTGGCCAAGGAATGGGGGAAAATTGCCACAAAACTCGGACTGGATGGTGAGTGGTCTTTAATATTAATAATAACAATACACAGTGGAAGGTGCCCACTATGGGGACTTATGAAATAGGGAACGATGCCCTGGGTTTGGGAACAATGCCCTTGAAAATTAAGTATGTTAAGTAGAAATAATATGAGGGGAAAAATTGAGAAATTAATAATCAAGAACCAATGAAAGTATTTATGTATCCAAGGGAGTATAATAGGTATTCCTTCTGGAACATTAACACTCAAAAATAGTGGATCGGATTACTAGGCGTCAGCCGTGCATAATCCTAACCACGCTCTGCTACCATTTAATGAACTTAGGCCACCCCAGAGGTGCAATGGGGGCCTAAATCCACACTCATAGAGAGAGAGAGGAGAGTGACAGTATCATAAGAGATACAACTCGTACTAATAGAATAGGAATATGCTGAGTTCGGAGAGGATTGGTTTTCCAGTTCTAGGATCACTAGACTGACAACGAAAAAAATGAAAGTTCGAATTTTTGAGGGGCTCAAAGCTCAGATGATTGCATCAGATGCGAGGAACAACTCCTGAAAATTTCAGTCCGAACCGATAACCCCTTGAGGTCTCCTAAACCCGTTTTTTGATAATTGAATTATCGATTTTAGAACACTAGACGCTTAGGACAAAAAGACGGTTAGAACATGAAAGATCCATGCGTCTGGACACTTTTTATACTCTCTTCCTATGTTTTCGGTGTCGCGGAACACGATGCCGCCATTATTGCAAGCGCAGAAGCTGTATTTCTTTTGATATTCAAGAAATCAGTCCAAATTAGTGATGGAAAAAAGGCATTTTTTGCCGTTTTTATCTAGTTTTGACTGGGAAAAACATTGTTTGCCAGTCTTTTCTGCTTCGGACCTTGTTTCCTGGCTTGTTCCGAATGTAACAAGGCCAATTTCGTCCTATAATATATTGTCCTTTTGGAAATATCTGCTCAAGAGCCGAGTTAGCTTTTTTAATGGTAACCGCTCTATACTTACCAGTTGCTACGCGATCAAAATTTAACGCCCTTTTTATCCCATTATTTTATGTTTTTGGGCTCGTTGAACATTACGTGCTAGTAGTGGAGGCGAAGGACTCGTATTTCGGTTAATAATCAAGAGCTAGGTGTCAAAAATAGGTGAATAGAGTGGATTTTTCGCCGGTTTCACCTAGTTTTGATTGGGAAAAACTATTTGAGTGTCTCCTCTGCCTTTGACTTTGTTTTGTGACTTATTCTGAATATGACAAGACTAAGTTTGTCCCATAATACATTTTTCTTCTCGAAATATCAGCTCAAGAGCCAAGTCGACTTATTTAATGGTAACCGTTCTATATTCAATAGTGGCTAAAAAAATGAAAATTTCACGCGGCGGAACCCTTTTTCTTCTATTGTCTCGTGGTTTCAGGATCGCTGAGCATGTTGTTTCTAATATTCTAGCCGTAAACCCCGTATTCGGATTGATATTTCCGAGATGGGTGTCTACAATCGGTAAATAGAGTGGATTTTTCACATTTTTCGTCGGATTTTTTGCCCAAGGTGAAATTAATTTCTCAAATTTGTTTCCCCCGGCGCAGATTAGTTTCTTAATTCACTCTAATGAAACATAACCAATTTAAGTATAGAATACTTCTGCCTTTCACTGACGTCGGTCATAGATCAAAAGTTCAGTGAGAATATTTTAAATAAGTGAAATACGGGTGTACAAAATAAATTCCAGAAAACTGGTGTTAATAGAAACAAAGTATAATATGCAGTGTTGAGTCTATTTGACAACGATTGGAATTTTGTCAACTGATTTTTTGAACATCAAGAAAAATCCACTCTATTCACCGATTTTTGACATCTAGCTCTTGATTATTAACCGAAATACGAGTCCAACGCCTCCACTACTAGCACGTAATGTTCAACGAGCCCAAAAACATAAAATAATGGGATAAAAAGGGCTTCAGGGCGTTAAATTTTGATTTCGTAGCTACTGGTAAGTATAGAGCGGTTACCATTAAAAAAGCTAACTCGGCTCTTGAGCAGATATTTCCAAAAGAATAATATATTATAGGACGAAATTGGTCTTGTTACATTCAGAACAAGCCAGGAAACAAGGTCCGAAGCAGAAAAGACCGGCAAACAATTTTTTTCCCAGTCAAAACTAGATAAAAATGGCAAAAAAATGCCACTTACTTACTTGTTTAGAACTTATTTGGACTGATTTCTTGAATATCAAAAGAAATACAGCTTCTGCGCTTGCAATAATGGCGGTATCGTGTTCCGCGACACCGAAAACATAGGAATAGAGTATAAAAAGTGTCCAGACGCATGGATCTTTCATGTTCTAACCGTCTTTTTGTCCTAAGCGTCTAGTGTTCTAAAATCGATAATTCAATTATCAAAAAACGGGTTTAGGAGACCTCAAGGGGTTATCGGTTCGGACTGAAATTTTCAGGAGTTGTTCCTCGCATCTGATGCAATCATCTGAGCTTTGAGCCCCTCAAAAATTCGAACTTTCATTTTTTTCGTTGTCAGTCTAAAGGCCTTTACAGACCAAATGTTAGCGGAAAACATAGTTATTAACATAACATTGTAGATAACAAAAATGTTGGAAACAAAAAGTGATGATCTGGAAAATTAGTTACCAACATTGTTGGCAACAATGTCGTCAACTTTTTTGTTGCCAAAAATTCATCCATCTGCTTTTTTGGGTCTAGTTTTCTAACAATGTTATCCACAATGTTGTTAACATTCAAAGTAATAACATTTGGGTGTGAACAAGTAGGTGTTCTCCAGTACTCGATGGACTATGGCTGACTTAGCAACTGCTGCAGCGTGCGTCGTAGTTTTGTGCTCGTCAGCTAGACGACACAGGAGAGTATGGGTACGGCCATACTTGGCGAAGAGAGAAAGCCGGGACGTTCTCGAGGATATCCCAAAAGATGAGACTCTCATGACGTTGAACAAGATGAAGCTGGACAGTTTCAAAGGATTCTGTTTGTCTTTGTACTGAGGCAGCTGCACGTCCCATAAGCATCTCTGCTTTCTATATTCCTCAATCAACCTTACTACTTCGTCCTTTTCCCAATTCATTATTCCCACTTCACTACTTCCCTTGTCACTACTGCACATAATTAATCAAAGAAACCAAAATGTCCTCCACAGTTCGTCGTCAGTGCAACAGTGTGAATCACAGTCTACCCTTCTCCCACCAATTCAAAGGCTCAAAATCCTGTGGGATCATCCATCCATCGCCAAACGCAGGCTTTCGAAAACACGGGAAGAAGCGCCCGACGCCCGTTGGGAAACAACGGAGTGACGGCAGCGCATTCCCTTGGATCTCGCGGGAACTGTCACAAGGTATAGAAAGAATGAAGATCAAGTCTACCTATGGGTAGCTAGCTGATCCGTAGAATCACAACCCAAGAATGCATTGGAAATGTAAACATAATATTATTCATGGGTTTTAAGAAAGAAATGGACAGATGTTTTATTGTTGCAATATACTGAATTGAGCCTGTATGCTATCTAGCTACGGAATACCATTGACACTAGTACAGGTAAGGGAGATGAGGTAAGTAGAGTTAGGTACTTGGTAAGTTGAAGCGATATCATCGTACGCCCTGCAGATGTAGGACATCGGCGTCGTAATGTTACCGTACACTCCATGAAGGAAGAAGTACTTGGAGTTCGACGACGATTACCACTGAACCCTCTAAGTAAGGACGTGATGGAAGGTAGCGGTTATGCTTGCAAATAGGAGCTAGGCTGAGAAGAAGCAATAAAAGTTTGACTGGAATACATTGGACCGGTCGACCCAAAGGTCTGGACTGAATGGACGACAGTTTATTCTTGCAACTGTGAATCAACTCACCATCAGTTGCTCGAAGGAAAACGTATAGGTGATATTCTCGGGACTTCGACACTAGCGCATAAATTTTATGCTAATTACATCAAGTTATCATCAGGTGATGACCTCAAACGCTACAAACGCAAGATTTATCTGTGCAGTCGAGATTCATATGAAATGTGTGTTAGGGGAGTTGACATACAAGTGTTAAATGTTCCAGACATCAGCCGCAAAGATGTTAAGTGGATTACCAATCTAGTTTTCAGAACTGTCAATTAAGAAACTTCAGAGAGAGTACTACAGATTAAGAAACAATCTTTAGAGTACTGTGAAAGTGGTCATGTAAATGGACCTGCCATGAGAGCTCTGCTAGACTATTAGGTATGTACCTAAGTATCACATGTAGAAAGGTAAGTTCTACCTAGAGGGAAGAAATACCTACGTACTTTCCGTATACTATTAGCTGTTCATGTACTTCATAGACAAAAACGAAAGTCGGTACCTAAATAACTTTTTTGTCCCTAAAATTTGCGTAATAACAGCACTGCCAATGCCGTCTTTATTAAACCTTATCTTCAGAAGGTTTTTTTCCATACAGCTGGTTTTTAATTCATGTTGCATATTTCCTGATTCGATATTTGACAAACTTGCTAATCAGCAGTTGTATTCGTCTGCAAAGCAACAACTTAGCTACTTTGTTTAAGGCACTTTTAACCAACAACAAATCTGGTAGGATGCAGGTACGTACCTATCTACCTAAGTAGTTTCGTTTCTTGGTTTAGCAACAACCTGTCTTGTTTAGTCTGACAAACAATCAAATCTCTCCTTTTATTCATTCAATGTAACAAATAAAGCTTCCTCAGTTAAGCATAGTACATTACTCTCAAAGCCTTAACGAATAAAGTTCTTTAGTTTTCGGACACTGATTAACTACAATAGATGGGTATCGTTGGCTACAACGCACAACCAATAATCGCGCTGGCAGGCACGATTAGTGTAACTATTTAGTTGAATTAAAGTGGATTGCTACAACATTACTTTTGCAAAACGAAACTGTTGAAAAATGGCTTTATAACCACAAAGTAGGTTGACGTGAGACGGCGAACTTCTTGTGAAAAATAGGTTGGTTGAGTTGCGATTCACTAACGTAGCGCAGTCATGGCCGACTTTGCCTGAAACGCAAACCTACTCCAGGCGTGACGTCACGAGAATATGGGCTATAGGCCGATGGGCCTGTTAACGCGTTCCCCATTTGAAGCCGACGAACTCCACCTTGAAGCGGGACCTGCACCCCAACAAGGCTCTCTTTCTAGCCACCGCCCCCCTGGATAGGGACCAGGGTTGCCAGGTGTCCGGTTTTAGCCCGGACAGTCCGGTTTTTTAACAAGCTGTCTGGGCGAAAATCGTTCTTATTGCCAAATGTCCGGCTTTCACAGGAAGAGTATATTTTCAGTTTTTGTGGTTGCTATCCGACGGACTCAGCCGTGACTTCCAGGGGAACTACTACCGACATCAAGGTTGAGTTACCTTTTGGCATTAGACGCTAGAAAGCTTACTAACCGGCCACAATTATAAACTTTTGTACTCTTGTCACATTATTTCATAGGAAGGGTTACGAAGGTAGAGGTTACAAAATGGGGTTTAAAGCTAGAAATAGTCTTAGAGCATTACTTGGTTCCATTAACGACAAAAGCAATGTGCAGGATAAAAGTGGGGTATATAAACCAAAATGTTCTTGCGGCGAATATTGCGGGAAAACTGGTGTGAAATTCAGGGAAAGAATAGAAGAGCATCAGGAGGATTTTAGGGAAAATAAGGGTAGGTCTACATTTGCAAAACATCTTAAGGAATCCAATCATAATTAAAATTTTGATTTGACAGATAGACAGTTTGTAGAAGTTCTTCATTTTCGTCCAAAGAGAGGTATGTAGAATGTAGGTACTTGAAAAATTCGAAATTATCAAAAATGACAGATCTGGTAAATGTTTAAATGAGGATATCCCTCAATTGATTTCACCTCTGATAAGTCCATTCTATAAAGCTTGGAATTATCCCTTCAAACTGTTGAAACCAGTAATTCTTCCTCTCCTTTCACTTCATCCGATTAGCTATAATTCCCCTTCACTTTGCTAGTACTTAATTGGTTGTACCTCCATTCCCCTTTCCTTTCTCTCGACCAATGGGATTCAATCTCCCTTCACCTGTGACTATATAAGTGTGTTCAGTTATTGTTTGTTGCTGATGATGGCCTAACCGTATTAAATCGATTTAACATTGTAACTCTTTATTTTTTCGTGGAAATAGACAACGTATTTCTCTAAGGAAGGAACTCTCAATCTCATCCGTTACTTACGCTTTCGCTCTTACAAATACGGAGATAATCATAAATTAAAATCGTGAGCATTGTGGCAAAACTTCCAAGTTATTGGCTATTGAATCGAATGTTTTCGGTCTATCTAATATGTAACCTACATAAAAGGTATTTTATAAAAGTTCTTGAAATATCTGCATTAATTAAGGAATGCAAGACATATATTCACAGTGTGCAGATGTCCTCACATCTGCCAAGATTCTCGCTCCTTCAAAGAAAATTCAAAAATCCCGCCCATTCTACGACCCAGGGTTGCCCCTAGTGCCTGTTAGCCTCCCGTGTCTCCCCAGACTGAGGCACAGGTCTTCCTTCCTAACATGATTCTCGGCCATATTTCAAAGAAGTAAATGGGGCGTTTGACAAGAAGGACCGGTCAGAGAGTAGGGGTTGGGAATGGTTAAATCATAGAACGACCAAGTTCTGGGTGGGCTGTGAATATATGTCTTGCATTCCTAATATAATCCCACTCGACCTAACACTCCGTTGGGTTGAGTGGAAATTATATAACGGAATGCTTCGACATATATTCACAGTGTGCAGATTGTTTAAAGAACCCTCTGAACGGGACTTGATTGGAGGAGGGGCAACCCTTATCCTGAAAACCTATAGAATAGTGAAAAAAGAATGCAGTGAAGAAAAGAGGGAACAAATCTCCAAATTCCTAGAATACTAGTCCCTATTCAATATGGGTGTGATAAAGGGACACCTAGTGTCATGGATTGTGGACAAATACTTCAACCCCCCCCCCCCCCCTTACAGAAAGGAGGAAGGAAGGTTACTCATGTCGTACGAGAGACAGTGAGGGATAATTAATGCTTTGCATGATCAGAAAGTTTATGAGCATTATGAGGAAGGATTAAGAAAGACCATTTCCACCTCGTAAAGCAGAAATGCTTATATATTGTAAGAAAAATGAAACAGATATAATAACTGTAGAGAGTAATAAAATGTAATTCCTCTTAATTAATGAAAACTGTATAAATTATTACAATGTAATCCACTGAATGAAAAAATAAAAACACTGACAAAATAGTTGAACTGGATGAGGTAAAACACACCCCCACCGGAATCTGAAGCTCTTCCAAAGAAATTAGAGATAAATGTAAAATCTCTGGGCAGTGAGATTAGGAAGAGAGAACAGACCTGGAGAAGGTAAATTCGTCTTCTATAGGTCTATTGTAGATTTGAGCAAACATGCCAGAGGAGGGTGTCCAACCGGCTGCTTTCATTATAACGTCAACTGAAACCCCAGCTCTTGCAGCTGCGCTGACCGAGGAGTGCCGGTAGAATGTACCGAAAAGGTACCGGTGTCTACACCCGCCGACTGTAGCATATCCCTAGCCCATCTGGCTAGAGTGGGGCCCGTTGCCGGAGTGTGAGGGGAGATGAAATAATGAAAAGGGCTTTGTGGTGTGGTGGGCAGATATTTTCTGATAAGGCCAAAAACGATTTTAATATGGAAGGAATACAAATTCCCCTTTGCTGTGGCATAAAAGGGAAAGATAATGTCATACCCTTGAATCCGGGTCTAGAGGTTTTTAGAAGCCTGTCCACCCAAATGGAAACCCCTGAGTCAGTAAAATGAATATTGCACCTCTCGATAGCCCTTATTGTTTGGAGTCTTTGGCCTGAGGCCAGTAGGAGTAAAAGTAGTAACTTTTTTGAGAATGATAAGAGAGAGTTCGGGTGAAAGTGTTCTAGGTAGGAGAGCACGGTCTTAGGGTCCCAAGTAGAAGTATACCTAGGTATCGAGGGACGTCGCCGAAATACACCTTGCAAAAATCTATGAATCAGAGGATCTGAGGAGATGTCCGTTGAGGCTACAAGGGCCAGAGCAGAACGATGGGAGTTGAATGTTTGATAAGCAACAGGTTTTGTATCAAATATAAATTGTAAAAAGGAAACTACCTGCTTGGCAGAAATATCAAGAGGATTACTATCCGTTTGTCGGCAGAAGTCTGTCCATTGCTTGTATGTGGACTCATATTGTTTAAAAGTTGATGGTGAGAGAGAATACGTAAGTGTCTCAATCACAGAGGCTGAGAGGCCGTCTCGGGCAAAGCGCTGCTCGATAAAATTGCGGCCAGAAGACACAGGTTGCTGGCCATTGGATGAGGTCGACTGTCAACAACAGAAAAGAGCAGATTGTTAGAGGGTGGTAACCTGATTATTTGTGAAGTCGCTAATAGATTGAACAGTGGGAACCAGGACTGGGAAGGCCAATCAGGAACAACAACAATACCCGACGCTTGATCTCTAATTATTTTCTGCAGGACCCTGGGGATGATGAAAAATGGAGGGAAAGCAAAGAAAAAGAAAGTTCTCCATGAAATGGTAAAAGCATCAACCTCATAGGCCCCTGGGTCTGGCTTCCATGAACAATAATCTGGGAGTTGATGAAGGTCCGACGAGGCAAAAAGGTCGATAGTAGGCGTGCCCAGCGTTAGACAAATTTGTCTGAAGGAATCCGAGTTCAATCCCCATTCATAATCCTCCTGAGAACGGCGTGATTCTATGTCCGCCTGTATATTTTCTGCTGATTTGATGTAGGAGGCAAAGAAGGTGATGTGGCGAGTAGCACAGAACTCCCAGATTTTTGCCGCTACTGCGTGTAGGTGAGGAAATCGAGCGTTACCCCCTCTATTGATACAGGCGATAGCAGTTGTATTATCCACTCTAAGGAGGATGGAGGTGTGGGTCCAGGAGTGCGCGAAATGCTGCAACGTTTCAAATACTGCCCAGAGCTCTAGTTCATTAATGTGTCTTGATACCAGGTCCCTTGACCACCATCCTCCCGTGGAATGGGGGGTTAAAAATCCACCCCAGCCAGAAGTGGAGGCGTCCGAGAACATTTCATGCTGAAAGTTATCCCCCGGAAAAGCATTTACAGGATTTTTCAAGGCCAATAACCACCAAAGGAGGTCTCTCCTGGAGTGTTCAGATAGAGAAAAGGGAGCAGAATAGTCGTCGTTATGAGATGACAAGGCGATGAATCTATCGTATTCTAACAAACGGCAATGGATGAGGGAAAAAGGCACTGCGGGAATAGAGGAAATGAGCAGGCCGATTACCCGAGCCGCCTCTCGAATTGAAGGTGAAGGAGATTGAAGAAGTGAGATGATTGCTGATGACGTTTTTTGGACCTTATTTGGGGGAAGAGAAATCGTTAAATTCACAGAGTTGAAAATGAAGCCCAAAAATTTGAACGTAGTGCTGGGAGAACAGGCGGATTTTTCCCGATTTATACTAAACCCCAGTGACTCCAGGAGAGAGACCGTGGTGGAGTAAGCCCGACTACATGACTCATTATCTTTGGCAAGAATGCATATGTCATCAAGGTAATTAAGACATAAAATACCCAACTGTCGTAGACGAGCCATGACGGGCTTCATTAGCTTTGTAAAAACAAAGGGAGCGCATGAAAGGCCAAATGGTAGGCATGTAAATGCAAAACGTTTATGATCGTAGTTAAAAGTTAAAAACTTGTAATGGTCGGGGTGAATGGGTACAGAGTAGTAAGCATCTTGAAGATCAATTGTGACCCCGACGTACGAGGGAGGAAGAATGCGCATGAGCGTCCTATGGTCTTCCATTTTAAAGTGAGGTGCACTAACAAAATCATTTAAATTTTTTAGATTAAGGATGAAACGTGACGAACCATCAGGTTTCGGGACCAAAAAAGTAGATGACACAAATTGGTCGTCGCATTTAGGAATTTCAATTATGGCACCTATGGATTGTAAATGTGAAATGTGGTCGTCAAATAACGGTGTTGCCCCACATTCATGGCCATTCCCATTAGGAGGGGGCGGTGATGAAACAAAAGGGATTGACAAACCTATTACCCATTGTAAAATATTATTGTCAGAAATAAAAATGTTCTGCCAACGCTGAGAGAAAAATCTCAGACGTCCGGCATAAGGTAACTGAAGTCCACTTACCAACGCAGCAGGAGGCTGATGGGCAATAGCGTCATCGGCAGATGTCACCTGTTGCGAAACCACAGGAGACCGGCACGACGAAGAAGAGCGGGTCAGTTCCTGTGTGGTGCCCAGAGATGCAGGGGCTGAGCCCGCAAGCGCAGAGACTTCAGCAATACCCTGAACAGGTGGAGAGCCGCGAAATGCATAGGACAATCCTGTAACCTGACTGGGTTCGGTGAGAGCAGGAGGTACGCTTGAATTAAATTTAATATTATCGGGCAAAACTGGTCGATGACGTATGGGATCTGAATACTTTTGATTAAAAATGGGATTTAAGCATTGTTTTTCTGATCGGGGAGAATGCTTTTTGATTGGTCTTTCCTCAGCGGGTGATTCCGATTCTGGATCTTGTAGTACTTGTTTTTGTTTTGAGGTCGATTGCCCTGCGTCGGCTGGCGATAGTGCCTGTGTGTCCGATACGCAGGGCGCCGTCCGTTTCCCGAAGAGGGAGTTCCTTTTTTATTCGCCTTTCTAATGAATAAGTCGGGAAGAGAAAAATGGCGAGCAGCAGAATCAGCTAATTTTGATGTACGGACAATTTCAGGAATGGTTCCACCAAATAATTTATCATTAATTGGGGCATTTCTAGCCTGTTGGCGAAATTGTTTTTTGATGGAAAACATCATTAAATTCCTACGGGTTTGGTCGTTCCGAAAAAACCTGAGTATTATTTATTTTACCTCATTTATCGCTGGGGCCTCCTCGAGTCGAGAGTAGACAAGGATGAAGATCGCGATCTTGATGATCGGGACCTATAATGATGTGAAGCATCAGAGTCAGAAGAAAGTGAAGACGGGAAATTATCCGAACCATATAGGGAAATTTTTTCCTCAGAATCGGAATCAGTAAAAGGGGAACGTACCTTTTCCTGCCGGTGATGTTTAGGGTTAGAGGAGCGGCCACCCTTGTGTGCTTGACAACTTCGGGCGTATTTCGCCGGGCTATATCCACCCGCGCCAAGCCGATCCTTCCTGCGGTGCGGTTCCCGGCTCTTACTTGAAGAATTATAGGTATTGTCGGGTTCTGTAATAAAACAGCCCTTACTACCCCCAAACCTGGATTCCGCCCAACGCTTCCGACGCCTTGAGGTTAGCTCGATTTGAGATGACATTTCGCGAAGAAACGACGCAGAAAATAACGCGGAATGAATGAATAAATGGACGTGAATGACTAAATGATTGATGAATGTGATAAATCTTACTCTCATTCTATTCTTCATGACTGTGAGCCTCAATGAACCAATAAAACCAAAAATTATCGTTTAACCAGCTGTTTATCGTTCAATTAGGCACTTATACACGCAGAAACAAGCATGCCTGTCAACCTCTGTGAGTTCTTCTGACTCAATAAAATTATCGGTGCATAAACACGTATTTAAACCATCGCATAGCATTTGATCATAAATGAATAAATTTTAAGAAAATATTATTATACACAATGGAAAATCCATACCAGATAGATAATTCATATCAACGATCAATTAAATGCATACCACTTATTGTGCTGCATGCATCGAATTTATTGTTGTATAATTTCTTAATAGTTTTTTAAATCCCTTCTTGACTAGGGCGGAATTCATAGACGACGCCTGAGTGTGTGTGTGTGTTCACTCGAACTCACCTAAATGGAGGGTAACCCTCCACTCACCAGTTCGAATTCATAGTAGAGTGGGGTCAACACTCAACAGTTAGGGGCACACTCAGATTACACGACTTTGACAGTGCACTCAGGGGACACTCAACGCTTTTCCAACTTAAGTTGGCAGCCCTGACAGTATGCTGTAGGGGAAGTTTTCCTGGTTTGAGGGAAAAGGGACTGGAACATTCCCTCTCACTTTTTGCACTGATCAATAACAGTTCTCAAAGGTTACTCTTTTCTTTTTGTTTTTGCTTTTTATGCTATTAACCATGTTCCTTGGGGAGACCGGACATAGGCATTATCAGACAAAGACGAAAGTTATTGGTCCTCTCGCCTGGATCGGGGCAGCCACAGTTGAATTGAATCGTTGTTGCTTGTTCGTTGAAGTGCTGATAATTTGTGTTTATGTATAGAGTTGTGACGGAAAAGAAGTGAGAAAATGAGAAAACAATGATTCGCCAGTTAGTTTTGATGAACAGATATGTAATTGAAAATAAGAAGAGTTATAGGTATAATGAGACTGTTGGACAAAAAGAAGCCGTGAGGTTTTGTGAGAGCTTCAAACAATCACATTTTCTTGGAATTATCATTGATTGTACATACTAATGAATGGAAGGATCACCAACTCATTCCACAAACCAAGATGAATCGAAAAGCATGCACTACGAACTTGGTATGTAGAGATCGCATAAAATCAAAGAGCGACCAGCGCCTTCAACTTTGATGGTTATAAATCCTTTCCATTTAATTTAGGCTCCTTCAGGTTCGTAGTTGTCCATGACTGTCTCTTTCCCGAATCGGAATAGTTTGCGAAATATTTCGTTGTTGATTGTATAACATTCGAATGGGATCTGTTGGTCACATCAAACATGTGCCTACCTAACTACCGTTTTTGAATAAACTCCGAACCAAACAAACTATATATGCTCTACTATATTACCAGTACCTATACCTACGTGAAAATAACAATAAAAGTTATCAGTTGATGCACTTAAATGACCTCCTACCGTCACTCAGGATATTGCACCGTTGAGCTGAGGGTAAAACTCACCTCAAAGCCATTTTTTGTTTATGAATCCCGTTGAGTGTGCATTTGGGTTGCACACTCAGTGCGCCCTCAGGGTCGCCCTCAAATCACGTCTATGAATCACGCAGAGTGCATGAATTCCCTTATCGATACACTTAGGGGCCCACTCAGACTCAATTCCCGTCTATGAATTCCGCCCTAGTGTCCGGTTTTTTTTTCTCATACCACCTGGCAACCCTGATAGGGACAGGGGAGAACTACAAGGGCGTGAAACCTACTACCCCCGCAAAACCATCCACAAATGGGTGGGGGGCTAGACCAGCTTTCCAGCCCATGCAAGACACCGGAAGAGCTGAAAGCCCAGTATGGGCACAGCCCTTAAAGGCCAAGAAAACCACTCACAAACAATAAACTAGCAACTAAATCACAACCAACTCACAACCAACAACCAATCAACTCACAATTAATTATCAAAGCATTTTCCGATTTAGAAAGTTGTTGTTGAACGGGAATGATGATTGACGCGTCACTTCAATCAACCAAGGGATTTGCCGTTCAACTTCTGTAGGTACTAGCTTACAACGTGAAGCCAACTGGTCTGTCGGGTGTCTGATTAGTATCCGAACTACCCCGCACGAGATGACAGGGGCAATATCATTCCTCTGAAATTCAGCGAGAGACCGTGCAGTACCGCGTTGCTCAAAGCCTCTCCTCTCAGTCGCTGAATCCCAATCACAGAATCTAATAGCTCTTTGGGGAGTAATTGTTTCTCCGTATAATTACCGTTCTTGCCGGTCGCTGGACAAAGGATTCGGAGAACAATCAATTGACGGGCCGCGGCAATCATTTTTTAATGCGAAACGAACGAGGCCGGAAAAGGGGACTTGAACAAAAAAGGACATTGGGGAAACATTTACAAGAAAAATCATCCATAGATCTGGTAGATTCAGCCCATTTCGATGCGGATTGTGACTGGTAGTGTGTTGGGTAGGTAGACAAGTCTGTTAAATAACAGGTGAAATAGGTGGTACTGAACAATTTTCCAATCAAACGAGCTAATAGGATTTGTAAAAACCCTCGAAACTAAATTTGTTCTTTTTCATACCACAATAATGACAATCAATAAGAGTTTACAGTCATTTGTTAAACAATTCTCAAAGCTCGATTATTTGAGGATTATCCAACTATAAACTTATCATCCCAGGGGATCATTGAAGAGCAATATTAACCATTTGTTACCTATTGTTTGATTAGTGATCGGGATATTTGATTTGAAATATTGTTAAACTCCTTTGAACTTGATTGTTAAACTTCTTGAACATCAAATTCTATGACTTGGTATTTACTCATTTGATAAAATCGGTAAGGAGACAAGTTAAGTTAAAACAAGTAGCTCCACAAGCCATTTACAGTTATTTTCTAAAACAAATATATATTAGGTATATGCATATTACATTTATATTATATGTATACTATAATGTATATTTTGCATTAGTGCGGCACACGTTTTGACCTATAGAGCCTAACTCAGTGATTTGTGAAGACTGCTGCTGACATGCTGACAGTGCGCTTACTCCTACAATGCTGCATCACAGTATTTCTTGTTAAAGCGGGACCAAAATCGAGAAAGGTAAAAATTCAAGCTAATTAATTTTATTATTTTTAGTTTGTTATTGATAATATATATGTATATATATATTCGCATAGCATACAGGGTGTCCCCAAAAACGTCCCCTCCCCCTGCTAAAATCGTTAATGATGGTTTTTTTTTAAATCTTAATGTTATTTTTTAAGGACCTCAAAAATGACAAAATTGCGCACTGCGCACGTGCGTAAACGCGCGCAATCGACATCAACTTCGTCAATTCAAACAGTACACATAGTACCTAGGTAGGTAATTTTCTGTTATGGTGCGCGTCTACAATTACTATAGCCAAGATTAACTTCTCAACCAAGTGACAACAAAACAAGCGGCATTGTTTACTATATCCATTTAAAACATAAATAAATATAAAACAACGACATGAAAAGAAGAAAAAATACGAAAGAAATGCGTGATGAATCGAGAGCTTTCCAACGAGTGGAGAACGATTTTTGTCCGGTGAAAACTAAAGAAGTTTCATTCCGGCTTGGTTGTACGTGAAAATCAAAAGAAAACATTTCGTGACACATCCGCATAATAATTACCTAGGTTATTTTGGATTAATTTTATTAATACCCACGGAATATTAAACATTCTTATATTTATAAACTAAGGAGGTATAGATTACCGTTTTTTACTTGGCTTTTATGTTTCAAGGCCAATTTTAAATTAAAAAAAAAAAAAAAAACACTGCTTCAAATTATGCATATTGCTTCCAAGATTTTGAAAAAATCAATATGTGCAGGGGTTTGCGGAACGAGCAGGTTAAAAATTCAAATTCAGCATTAAATATTGTAAAGAATGCGTTTTAAAACGGGTAACGTTTTTCTCTAGTTAGTCCAAGGCTAAAGCATTGTTTCATGCTAAAAATCCTTTTGAGGCCTAATCGTTTCATTAATGAAGTTATCTAAAAATAATAATTAGGTTATTTTGGATCAATTTCATTAAAACCGACGGAATATTAAACATCCTTATATGTATAAACTAAGGAGGTATAGATTACCGTTTTTTACTTGGCTTTTATGTTTCAAGGCCAATTTTAAATAAAAAAAAACACTGCTTCAAATTATGCATATTGCTTCCAAGATTTGGAAAAAATCAATATGTGCAGGGGTTTGCGGAACGAGCAGGTTAAAAATTCAAATTCAGCATTAAATATTGCAAAGAATGCGTTTTAAAACGGGTAACGTTTTTCTCTAGTTAGTACAAGGCTAAAGCATTGTTTCATGCTAAAAATCCTTTTGAGGCCTAATCGTTTCATTAATGAAGTTATCTAAAAATAATAATTAGGTTATTTTGGATCAATTTCATTAAAACCGACGGAATATTAAACATCCTTATATTTATAAACTAAGGAGGTATAGATTACCGTTTTTTACTTGGCTTTTATGTTTCAAGGCCAATTTTAAATAAAAAATCACTGCTTCAAATTATGCATATTGCTTCCAAGATTTAGAAAAAATCAATATGTGCAGGGGTTTGCGGAACGAGCAGGTTAAAAATTCAAATTCAGCATTAAATAGTGTAAAGAATGCTTTTTAAAACGGGTAAGGTTTTTCGCTAGTTAGTCCAAGGCTAAAGCATTGTTTCATGCTAAAAATCATTTTGTGGCCTAATCGTTTCATTGATGAAGTTATCCAAAAATAAGAATGGGGTTATTCCGCGTCACGTTTTCGGGCAGTTAGCTCAAGGCTAAAGCATGTTCCATGCTAAAAGTATTTGTTTGATTCATTATTAACTATTTTAGCGAGGGGGGGGGGGGGGGCACCCTGCATATACTCGTATTTTCGTCACCCCTAAAAATTGCCACACTAGCAGTAACGCTTTCCGCGGTTGTGGGCCAAAGTAAAGACATAAAAATTTCAAAATTTTTAAAATTCCGAAATAGATTCTGGTTTTCTTTATCAATTTTATAAAAAAAGAGTCGCCTTGAAATTGTATTGTGATTGAGCATTACGTTCCTCTGTATTTTTAATTTTTCTTTCAAGTTGCTTCCCTAGCGGGATTTGAAGGTTTCTAGGTTCCTAGACACGTCTTGCATAACAATGGGGTTGGGGGTAGAGGTCCAGAATTAACTTCTAATATTAGCGTCAACAGTTTATGGTCGGGTACCTAAATTGAATCTCCGTGTAATGGCCCGCCGGCTTGGGGTGTTAACAGAGGCCTTACGACTCGAACCTTTGAGAATACAGCGATCCAGCTAACATAGTCACTCGAGTTCGTTTTAAGTTGTTTAGTTCCTCATTTGCTTCCTAACTTTTCAGAAGAGAAAGTTAAGATGATCGTGTAGCATTTGCAATCAATATTGGGGCAGGGAGGTGGTAGAAACATTTGCTCTTTTAACTGATTACCAAAATCATGTGCGATAAAAGAATATTTTTGTTACGAGGCCACCCATGTAGTAGAAGGAACCTGAGTCTGGGGGAAAAAACCCCGAAATAAAAAATTCCACTTAATTTCAAGTTTTAGAAATTCCTCTATGATTTTTGTTTCGAGTCTGTCTGTCCGCAAATCATTGAAACGGCCGATTTCGATAACACTGTAGAGATTTATGTGATAGAGGTTTTTGTCGGCCGAGATTTTGTTCATAGTTGTAAGTAGTCGGGATTCGGTCCAAGGAGAAAGAAATAATTACAATGTCTTTGTGATCATTGAAATGACGTTTCGATCACCATTCTGTGACCATAATCAGATAAGCTATAAACAAAAAAAACCTGGTAAACTACCATGGTTTGCAAACATATTGCGCTATAACACTAAGCTAAAACTAATGTTAAGGTTGGTAAAGTAGAAAACAAGGACTTACTTAAAAGCATTGCCCTCAAAGAGGACAGTGGTTTCCTCCTGGTGGACTCCTCACAGTGGTGGACTCCTAGTTTCTAGCTTCTGAACAACAGGGATTGTGACAGACAATGTTCTCTTCTTCTAGTGTCTTGTTTTTTCCATTCAGGAGCTTTTTAGCACCATGATGGCTTTTCTTCCACCCTGCTTGTGTGGTTCTCTACTTTTTATAATAATGAGTAATGGATACCAAATGTTAAACATTAGTTTTCTTTATATGTTTTCCTCTCTGTTTCAGCAATTATTGTTTTATGCATCTTATTTTTGGCCCTTTAAAATTGCTAACCAAAACATTGTTTCTCAATACTGCAAGTTTGTAATCTTTTGTTATGTTGACTTCTTTTGGTTTACTTCTCTTACTTGGTGGGACTAGCTATGCCCTCTCTTCGTAGTTCTATGTTTTTTGTTTTGGTTTTCCTTTCCCCAAATGAAATTGTTTTGGCTCTAGCCTGGCTTGTTGGCTCTAGCGATTTTATGAGGTTTATAAAACCTCCTGTTTTTGACACTGTCCTCTTTGAGGGCAAAGCTTTTAAGTAAGTCCTTGTTTTCTACTTTACCAACCTCAATATTAATTTTAGCTTAGTATTATAGCGCAATATGTTCGCAAACCATAGTAGTTTACCAGGTTTTTTGTCGTTTATAGCTTACAGAATTGTCAGAGAATGGTGACCGAAACGTCATTACAATTATTACAAAGATATTGTAACTATTTCTTTCTCCTTGTGCCGAATCCCGACTATATAAAACTATATGTATAGAGATTTAGTATTAGATCTTTAGGACTATTTACTAGAGTACTGTTTCGACGGCCTGATGATGATGTCTTTACATCGAAAGCTCTAGCCCCCCCTACTCCCCCGAAAGGTAGGTAAAATATAATCTGTATAGATTTAGCTGCTGATTCCAGAATTTAAAATTTATGAAACACTCATTAATTCAACATTTTTTATAATCATCGCAATGAAAATCTAAACATTTTGCAGGTTTGGCGTCAGATTGTCCTCTATGAACTGCATTTCTGTGTAATTGAAGTAGGTAACTTTAGTGAATGCGGTAACCAAAAAGTCCAGTCATGCAGCATGACCCCATGAGCGAATTTTTGAAGAATATTACCGATTTTTACAACCAGCGAACGGCATTATTTCGATTTTTGACTGATTTTTCAACTTTGAAATTTTTGAAAACTTGATACATATTCTTATAGGAAATTTTACGCTGATTCCGAATATACCACATGTTAGTATGCTGAAAAAATTATTTCGCACGACAAATCGCAAAAAACAGGCTATTTTGAAATTTTTGACTACATTTTTGAAAATTTCAACCCGAAGATGTAATCCGATCAAGCTGGCCAACGAACTTGAACTTTCGTTTTGTGCCCTTAACATTTTAAAATTTGTTTGAAGTTTCTAGCACAATTCTACGGACAGTTATCGTCTGGAATGACACATACATACATACATATATACATACATACATATATACATACATAAAAAAATGCGTTAAACTTCAGAATATGATTCAGAATAGCCTGAAACGGATTTCTGCATAATTTTTTTTCAAAAATTCACATTCTACAAATTTTGAAGCGAGAGCAATAGCTTAATTTTCTTCAAAAATTCGCTAAAAGGATTGCCAACCAGCACAACATCTACTGTTTTTATCTATTTCAATGAAATCGTCAGAGATTATGCGGATTTGGATCTAGACTGTCCTATTTGGGTTCAATAATTGCAGGATTGAGCATGTGCAAATGTAAAATTCTTAGAAAAACCATAATTCTTATGGCCTTGATCCAATTTCTGTGTATACAAAGTTTAAGGGGGTTGTGGAGTTGGAGAAAGGATACCGTATGAATCCTATTGTTCTGGATTAGAGGTAGCCATGCTCAGAGAATGGTCACCAGAGTGCTATGCCGGGGGAATGCGACATCGCAGGGGTTCTGGGTTCTCAAAAAATACTGATATTATATATTGTGAAACAATTCCTCCATTCTTTGCAAACATCTTTAACTGTGTACCTCGTGTGAGGAGTTAAGTAGGTATATCTACCTTATTGACAATGGGTTTCCTCATCCAATTGTGCAGGTACAGTTGTATATTCGATGCGTGGTATTGTGTCATACCTTGTTAGTGAACTCAACATGTAATCGGTATGAATTAATGATTAGCCAATTTATTCCATCAATATCTTGGTAGGCAATAGATATCCTGAAAGCCATCAAATTCGGAAACTGCGACGACGCGCAGGCGCAGGGGAAGAAACCTGACTACAGCTACTTCACTAACATCACCATCAGCAACATTGGCAGAGGACGTGATGTGATCAACGGGCAATTCGTCAACAATTACGCAGCCAAGAAAACTACCGTAAGTCATCAACTAGATCATTGAAGGAATCTATTGGTAGTATTGACCATGTCATTGGTACTTATTGGGCCACAATAAGTATGAACATTCTATCTTGAATATTTACCTTTTGGTTTATTATTTTCAATAATGAATCTTTGTAATCGACCAAGAAAAAAAATTTAAACCCCCCTGAAAACTTTTTGGTTTACGTTTCAAGATCCGTAAAATCCAAAAATCGAAAAAAAAGAAAAAAAAAAGACAAACAAACACAAGTTGATTTTTATAGATATAGATACTAGATAATACGTATGATTGTTGCACAGGCGCCGTACAAGTTGTGGAGCTGTAAATCGGAGCTGGAGTCCGAATGCGAGCTGTTCGGTTCCTATTCGCACGACGACTACTGCGCCACAGCTGTGGAAAAAGGCCAGTTCTACTCCGGCGTTTACTTGGCGTTCCACCCTCCCCTTGCTTGCCCTCTCAAGAAAAACGTAAATAAATTTCCAATATTTTCACACAGTACAAGTAACATAGTTCTTTCTTGTGGCCAGACTCGAAAATGAGTGAAATACCTATTTAAAGATAAAAACCATAGAAAACTCTTGTAGGTTTTTTGACAACTTATTTCATCTCGGTATATTCCCGAAAAACTTGTTTTTCGGTAGTTGAAAAATCCCAAAAAATTAATTATCACACCTCCAGAGCTGGTGGTGGTTTCATTAGACGCAGAAATAGTCCAATTAATAGCACAATTTTTTTCAGGTCGAAAACTGGCGTAATTTGTACAAAAACTATCTAAAAACTGTTTTTGGAAGTTTTTAGGCAAAAGACACGTGAAGAAGGCATTTCAGACCCATCATAATAGGTATAGGCGTATTCACCGTTAAATTTTCAACAAGAATACCTACCACCTTTTAATAACATAAATTATCCTGGAATTTAAAAGATTTTTTTTTTTTCAAAAATGCAGGCGCCGTACCTCAAAAATTAGACGTTTACATGACAAACGGGCTTCGAATTCGTATTCAGCACCTTCGAAAGCCCAAGGATGAATACCAGTTTCGTGAAGGCACGACTTTGATTATTTTTGTTGGGCCGTGTTTTGGTTGCTAAATATAAAAAACAACGTCATTATTTACTGCTGCGTTTACAAGAGAGTTTGTCCGATTTTTGCAGGTGGTTCATTCAATCCAAAACGCATCTTTGGATGCCGAAGCTGTCATGAAACTGGGCAAAATAATTCCTGGGTTCAAGACATTCCACTGGCTCACCAAAACCAAAATGATCGCTCTTCCAGAACGCAAGGAGTTTGGTTGTATCAAGATGATGTTCAAAATAGCACAGATACGAGTGTGACTTGTAATTTTCATAATTACTCAATACTGAGCTCCTCAAATTTGAATTTGTTTATATCCCTAATGCCCCACGGATCTAACCCTAGGATAATACGAATACGCTTACCACCTGCCGCGTCATCATTCTGGAGCTTTTTTCGCATAAAAATGCACGAAAATAACTGAGATATGGAGGATGATGGCGTCAATTTTAATGAGCATTCGAATGTAAGTGTAAAAGTTTACCCTACAAGGAGATTTTTATACACCTGTTTGCTGGTGGCCACACCACCAGTGCGCGCCAAATTAATGCATTTTTCAGCTCTCGACCATGGGTTTTTTGTTCCTTTTTTACTAACTAAAAAGCAGTCATCATGTAATTCTACTGTGTGTGTGCGTTTCCAAGCAAAAAAGCTTCAGGATAGGCCGGTTTGGAGCTTAAAATCAACCATAATATCTCAGTTATTTTCATGCATTTTTATGCAAAAAAAAAAAAAAAAAAAAAAAAAAAAAACTCCAGCAAAAGTTCGCGCAGCTAGACTGAAGTTTTCACATCCCCTCTCTTACCACCCTATTACCTGGTAGCCTACTCCGCAGAAAAGACAAAGCAGGACTTAGGGTGAGCGGGAGGGAAGAGGACGGATAATGTTGGTGAGGGAGGGAAAAGAGCGGGAGGGGTTCAGGTCAGGCAGGGTAGGACTGGACGTTGGGTGGGGGAAGGGGCCCACTGCGCAGCCCGGCTCTTCAGAAGAGCCCCTCTCGGAGAAACGCGCCTCCTTATAGTGAACGGCCTCTACGAAGCTTGAGGTACGAGAACTCTTGAAAATTGCCTTTGGCGGACTTGAAATTCAAGTGGTGGTGATAGGTAGATTTATCGTTGTAATTTTCCCCAAGTCCGAATTGTTGAGTGGCATCGTAAAGTGATTATAATAGTTGAGCTGTTTAGCCTTAACGTGCAACCTAAAGCTGCGGAGATACGTTGAGGGCAGGGCCCTGTACTGGGGGATTTTCCAAGACTGTTGGTGGGATACGGGAGCTGAATGGATTCCAAACCAAGCGGAAGTCTCCAAGGGTTGCAACAGTAAATCCAGAAAAACTACGATTTCTTCAAGTAAAAGGACGAGAAGCAGGCGGAGAAAAAGATTAGTTTTATTAGTTTTAAAATAATGCCAACGTGTTGCTAGAAATTGAACTTGATGAGTAATAAAGTAATGAATGAGTATCAGCTGAGCTGGGAGTGTCCACGGGTCTAGCCTTTTAGAGTCTGTTATTTAAATGTCAGATTGACTCCCCAGTCCTGAGTTATTTTCCACATTTTCAACCTCAAAAATTTTTGGTTTACGTTTCAAGATGCGTAAACTCCAAAAAAAAAAAAAAGTTGGAATGTATCCGTGGTGACCTATGTAAAATAAGTCCTATTAAAAACCTTCAAATTGCAATCAGTTCATGAAAACACTAAGAAAGATATTAAATCATAAGAAACGCTTGCATACGAGTCTGCAACACATTGGGACATTTTATGACTTCAGTTGCAGACTCGTATGTGATGCAGACTTGTATGCAAGCTCTAAGAGCCACTCAGCTGATCCGGACCATGGGCATCGTCAAATAAATGTCCTAAAGAGGCTACATACGAAATTACAGCTTCCTAGAGTGTAAAGCATAGAAATTACCTTCAAGAGCCACTCATCTGATCCGGACCCTGGGCATCGTCGAGTAAATGCCCGAAAGAGGCGCCATACGAAATTAAACTCCCTAGAGTGTAAAGTATAGAAATTACCGCTTCAAAAATCAAACCATTTTCGTAATAATCGGATCACATGCTATGAATTAAATCATCGAAATACCAGCTCAATAAAATCATCAGAAATTAACAAGCGGTTGCAATCATGTTCATAATATCAATTATTGAGAATGATCACCTGAGTGTACACAATTATTCAAATAACCATGCTCACAACTCAGCTTGATGGCCACGCACTTCGCAGTAGTTAACATAATATGGTTGGATAAATCGAGAGCTTTCGAACGAATGGTCAACGAATTTTGTGGGATGAAAAACGACGAAGTACCATTTCCCTAGCAACGACTCGGTTGTAAGCGGAAATCATCAGAAAACCAACCGTAACGCTTCTTTTTGTTAACGCTTTTTTCGTTAATGTGCCAAAGTAAAGACATAAACGAAAGCTACATCCTTTCGCCTTTTAACACAAGAATATCTGCACTAATAATAACACAAACGAACGAACCACACATCACGTGGCGAACTGATGTGAGAAAACTCGAGTCGGGGTTTTGAAACCGCAGCACAAAGGATGGAAAAAATGGCTGCGTGAGTTTTTCGATGTTTTTTCTCCATTGGAGGGCTTCTTGTATTCATGGGTCGACTTCCTTAGGGCTTTTGTGCGTCGCCTCCGGCCTTTACTTTATTTCAATTTACACGCACCCACGCGCCAACCGCCTTCCTATTCACGCGTACATATCGGCCACTTTGGTTCCGCACACACGCGCTCACCTGCTGTTCCTTCGACCCCCCGTTTTTCTCTTCTTATTCCGCGAAGCTCCCATTATCGCGTTATATCGTTTATTTCCACTAGGGAACTTTCAGCCGTCCTTGTAAGCCTCAATGTAGTCCAATACAAAAAAGTCCAGTCATGCAGCATGACCCCATGAGAGAATTTTTGAAGAAATCTTCGACATTTCAGTCGCTATTGATCGTGTAGAGAAATTTTAGTCTATGATTTAGACAGGGATACTTCCATAAGAGTAGTTCAATCTGAATTTGGACAATGTTTCATGCAACTATTACTGATTTTTACAACTAGCGAACGGCATTATTTCGATTTTTGACTGATTTTTCAACTTTGAGATTTTTGAAAACTTGATACATATTCTTATAGGAAATTTTACGCTGATTCCGAAGATACCACATGTTAGTATGCTGAAAAAATTATTTCGCACAACAAATCCCAAAAAACAGGCTATTTTGAAATTTTTGACTACATTTTTGAAAATTTCAACCCGAAGATGTAATCCGATCATGCTGGCCAACGAACTTGAACTTTCGTTTTGTGTCCTTAACATTTTAAAATTTGTTTGAAGTTTCTAGCACAATTCTACGGACAGTTATCGTCTGGAATGACACATACATATATACATACATACATAAAAAAATGAGTTAAACTTCAGAATATGATTCAGAATAGCCTGAAACGGATTTCTGCATAAAATTTTTTCAATAATTCACATTCTTCAAATTTTGAGGCGAGAGCAATAGCTTAATTTTCTTCAAAAATTCGCTAAAACGTCTACCAAGTTGGGTGTGGCACATAGCTTCCTCATATACTTATCATGAATGTATAGATCATTGAAAAGTTCTAAATGAATCTTGAAAAATCCCATAGCGGAAAAGAGTACCTAAATCAAGAAGTAGCGTGAAATGTCATAATTGGTCAATTAAGAAACGAAAAAATGATACTCAATGTAATTTATTTTTGTGCAAGCACAGAATTAAATGATGAGTTGAAAACAATGAAATAGGTACGGGACCATCTACAATCTAAACCGCGCGTTCGCTCACAATTTCATCAAAATCAGATGAAAACTGTGGAGACTAAGGTCATTGGAACTATTTCATATTGGCGCATGCGCAGTAGCAATCAATGATACAATCATGTTGAAATTGATATGGGATGATCAAATCGTCATCCCTCAATGGTTCACTTCTACCATCGCACACCCTCCATAGTCAATAGTCCTTCTGTTCACTCCCACTCTACCCGATTTCAATATTTCCGGAACACAGTTAATCCTAGAATTAATTTAACTCTTACATCTAGAAGTCCGCAATATCTTGTTCACTTGATTTACAATTCCTTACCAAGAGATCTCAAACAGCCAGAAAATTATAGTCGTTCAGTTTACAAGAGGCTTATTTTCACTTGGTTGATTCAAGTAGGACCAAAAAACGCTGAAAACATGCTCAGCAGTATTTATGTTTAGTTTTATTTATAGTAAATTGTATATTATTTGGAAAGAGAGAGTCAATTGTATTGACAATCAAATGTATGATTGCTTTCTAGAATTGTGTTTTGTTTGTAGTTGAAGACAGCGCACTATATTTTTGTTGGGGTATACCTATTTACGATCTGGATGTTATCAGCGGCTCTGGCTCGTCAAAACAGGCTCTGCCTACCGACGAGCTATATTATCCAGTCTCTCTCTACTCATAGGCGCATGCGCAGTAGCTATTAATGATACAATAATGTTGAAATTGAAATGGGATGATCAAATCGTCATCCTCCAACTATCATCCGAATTTGAGCGAGATGGGACGACTAGGGCGTAAAAAACGGAGCATAATGGAATATACGTTTGCGCATGCGCAGAGTGGAGTATTGATTTCGCAACAATGAAACTTACAGGCCCTAGCCCGCACATTCCCTGAAAATTTCATCCAAATCGGATGAAAACTGTGGAAAATAAGCTTGTTACAAGGATTTCATATTGGCGTATGCGCAGTTGCTATTAATGATACAATCATGTTGAAATTGATATAAGATGATTAAATTGTCATCTCCTAACTATCATCCAAATTTGAGCGAGATCTGACAACTAGGGCGTGAGAAAATGATGCTTGGGAGAATTTACGTTAGCGCATGCGCAGTGTGTTATTGAGTCAAGAACGATGAAACTGATAGGGGACCCGCCAAAGACCCAGATCGATCAGACAAAGTTCACATTATATCTCGTGATTAGGTACTTAGTGGAGATGTGGAGAATTTTCAAAGAAAAAATGAAATGTGCACGATCGCATGAGCAAATTTTCGAAAATTATCGTACTATTTTACGATAGATTGTTTTGAAAATTCAGTACTTTAAGTAAAAAGGAATTTTAACTACCAATTTTAAGGCAAAAAACTCGTTCTAAATAATATTTGGCAATTAAAAAAAGATTTTGAATTTTTAGTTTTTTTGCAGTTTTTTTCTATTTTCAGCAAATATTAATGAAATCTAAGTACATTTTTCAGCATAAATTTCTGCATAGATTTTTTAATGTTCAATTTCATCGTTAATAAACTTCTTTCGAGTAAAATTGTGCCAAAAAATATAAATATAACAATTTTTAGTCATTTTAGTGATTTTTTGAGTATATGTTTGGAAATTTCACCAATTAATGTGCTCAAAAAATGCTGGCCTATGAACTCATCCTTTCGTTTGGAAAGTTTGATTTTTTTTGGCACTAGAACGGAGTTTTTATTTCAACCCTAAGAAGAGTATTATCGTCTAGAATGACACACGCACATACACACACACAAGTGTTCAACTCTAGGATTCGTTTCAGAATAACTCAAAACGGATTTCAATGAAGAAATTCTTCACTAATTTTAATGTTAAAGTTTTCCGAGCCATTGCAATAGCTTCTTTTTCTACAAAAATTCGCTACAAGGTGAAAAATTTTTTGCACCTATGCTGGTGTAGATTACGATAATATTTTTCTCCGATTACTGAATTCTACATCCTTTTCGCAAACTAGAAATATGATGGAATTGATTCAATGCTCACCGTGGATATTGGGTTTTTTGCCGCATCTGGACCAGTGCGGCGTTAGAAAATATACACAGTAACGCGATTTCGTGACCGATTTTCGTAACATGTTTTTGTAGTGGTCGGGCGAAATGATGAATCCCTCGTCAATAATAATATATGTAGGTACAATTTTTTAAAAGGGGAACAGACGGTATTAATTTTGGATTACCAAGAAAGTAGGTGAAAACTGCAGGCGGAGAGGGAGCGCGATATCCGTGGCGCCAGCTCGCCTCCAAAACCCCCGTGAAAGTCCCTCTTTCGAGGCGCCCTCATAAGTCTCGTTGTCGGCTCCCCCCATAAGTCTCGGTGTCTGCTCCCCCCATAAGTCCTGTTTTAGGGAGTTTCCCTTCGCCGAAGGTCGGGTGAAGGAAATGGCGGGAGAGGGAGGAGGATTACGGTGCCGACCTAGTCAAGTTCGTTCGCTCAGCCGACCGAATCACAGAAGAAAATCCGAGAATCGCAGAGAAACAAACGAAATCCCCCCCCCCCTTCACCACCACCCCTATCATTCATCCCCCTCCTCGGGGGGGGGGGGGGGGTGCTCGTGAGGTTCTTAGCTTATATTTTCTCTTCCTTTCCCAGCTTGGTTGCTTGGCTGCGTAACCTTAATGCTCTTCACAAAACCAAACGTTTTTGGGGAATATATAGCATTTCCCGATCAAAATAAACATTTTCCCAACCAAAATAAACACTTTCCCGACCAAAATAAACGTCAATTATCTCCCGCCCTACTCCCCCCAACTCAATCCCGTGGAGAACGCCTTTTCAAAAATAAAGTCCATAGTTCGAAGCACTCTAAGTGAACAGGGAAACCATGTGTTTGTGTGATTACCAGAGCAGTTGCTGCGATTAATACTGATGATTGTCGGAACTACGTAATGAACACCTCTGTCAACCTAATATCAGCAGCTGCGGGTGAAGCAATTCATTAAAATTACAGTTCGTTGTTTTCATTTTTTGAATATTGTTAAAGAAATATCCATGTTTATAGTCTACACATTGTTAAAGAAGCAAGTTCATTTTGATTGTCTTAATGTTAATAAAGAAAATGTTCATTCCGGTTGGGAAAGTGTTTATTTTGGTTGGGAAAGTGTTTATTTTGATCGGGAAAATGTTTATTTTGATCGGAAAATGCTATATTAAAGAGTTCCAAGTAGATCCGTCCGTAGAGCCGTTACGGCGTGCGGTAACGAGAAACATTACCGCACCTTAAAGTCACGTCAAGTCCTTAACGGATCTAGTTGTAAGTAACGCTAAATCCATAGAAGGAGGAAATTACCCCTAGGAGGTTATTTGAGACCATGGAGGAGGTTATTTTAGGCGATTCAGTTTTTTCCGGATTGCGAAGGATGCGTCACCGTAACTCATTGCGTCCGAGTTATGGCGCTGGGTTGTCGATACCGCACGACGTATTGTGTTTTAGAGATCTACTAGGAACTCTCTATTACCTATATAGGGTGTTAACCTTTGATACCTGCCACAGGCGAGGGATCTACTGCACAACTAATTTGCAACAAAAAGTGCCTCCCAGACTTTTTCTTTAGAGGCTTCGTTTCCGAGTAATTTTACTTTTAAGATTGTTTGGGATGTAGGAGCCCATTTTCCAAATTCCAGTCAAATTAGGACGATTTTTGCGATTGTGTCCGAACAAGTAACTAGATACAGTTACGGTTACAGATACAAGTAACTGTATTTGTATCCAGCAGATTATTTATTTATCCGTGGTTACTTTCTCTAGTCAAGTATCTGTATCCGTAAAATTCAGTTAGAGTATCCGTAAAAGTATCCGACACAAAAAAAGCAACTCCAGGGCTTTAACTGTTATTGCGAGCGGATACAGTTATCTGCAACTGTTGGTAACTGTATTTGTACTTTTAGTTACAAATGTCCAACTCTGCTGCTAACCGAGCATCCACATTTTGCGACAATATGCTTGTAGCATTATCGCCCTGGATCGTCATTCCCTTATCCTCCTTCATTATGTTTCTAATACCTCCCTCTTCCCGCCACTGATGGATGTCCCAATATCCGAGATTCCCTGAACGTTCGCCACACTTTGCCACTTCGGGTCTCCTTCAGCCGTAAGAATGCTCATAATGACGGGGCAATCAACCCGGGAATGGGATAGTTTCCTCGTAGACACTCCGGTTCCAGTAACTGGTCGGTCCCCGGAACGCGGCGGATTTCATCAAAGGAACGGAAGGAGGTATTTTTTTTTTTTTGTAAAGGACGAATTATCGATTCGCTGCAGGTACCGTTTTGTGGCCTGAGTCGTGAAGTAAATTGACACCAGAGTTGGACAGTATCTAGTTACCTGATGTTAGTAGTTTGGTATTGTTTTGTTAGAATTGTAATAAATGAAATTATTTCATTTATTCTTTTATTAAATGACGTTTCGTCCCCTTACTGTGGACATCTTCAGAACTATACACGGACAAACAGGCTATTTCGTAATTGCCATTGCGAATCGCTATTTCGTTTTTTTTTTTTTTTTTTTTGCTGTTTTTAATTTTCCTTTTCGTTTCAGCTATGACATTTATATATATATATATATATATATATATATATATATATATATATATATATATTGTTTTTTTTTTTTTTGCAGCTATGGTTACTTTTCAGTTTGTTGACTAATGGATGTGAATGAATTTATGCTGTAATTTTCAATTTCCCTTTTCGTTTCTTCCTTTCCATTCTTTAGTTTTCCGGTGACATTTATAACAACCATCCATTCTTTCATTACCTACTTTCTTGATATTTTCAAGGACATGAGTCCTTGAAATTGAAGTTGACTTGGTGAGTACTTACTTTCCAGCAAGACGGTTCACCCTTTTATACCAAAGTTTTTGTTATTGTTTTACTTTGTTAGTTTCTGATAAATGTTTATACCTCATTATTGTTATCCATTAATGATGTTTTTACATTTCATCTATATTTTTACTTATTTACTTATGCTGTTTCTACACTTCTTTTATAGCTTGTTTGGTTTGTTTTCCTTAGGTGAACCATTGTTGTTGTTTTATTTGACAAATCCGTTGCATTCGGATGTTTGTAATTTTTTCCTGGACACACCAGTAAGTATTTTGTTTAAATTAGTTTTTGGTTATTTTTTTTCCCTGTTTAACATAACAATGCCTGTTTGTCCGTGTACAGTTCTGAAGATATCCACAGTAAGGGGACGAAACGTCATTTAATAAAAGAATAAATGAAATAATTTAATTTATTTTCCCTGGGCCGCATCCCGACCAATTCTAACAAAAAAATATCTAGTTACCTGGGTATCTAGATACTTTTTCGGATACTTTAGCAAATTTGAAGAATTCTTGCCCGAAAAGGTGCCAAATCAGCTAATTTATCAAGCTCATTGTATTTACCGTGTAGTTACACGAATGGAATCGAGAAGATGTAATTAAAGTTACTCGGTATCTGTATCTACCGTCATAGATACTTTTAACTGTAACCGAAATCCGCGGATACAGATACTTGCCGAGAGGAAGTAACTACGGATAAAGATACAGTTACTTGTATCCGTAACCCGTAACTGCATCCAGTTACTTTTCCGGATGCAGTAACAAAAATCATCTTAATTTGATTGGAATTCGGAAAACTGACCCCTACGGCACACCTAGTCGCAGTTTTGGAGTCTACAGCGTATGAATGGGGGAAGTAAAAAATTCCAGTCATGCAGCATGACTATGGGGTGCATTATTATAATACATTTATTTACTAAACAAAGCAAAAAGCTCGAATTCAGTCAAGGAACACATCAGGATCAGATTTAATCAAACCACTTATATATAATACAGTCTACTTGAAAATAGGATTAAACTGTATAGTTTAGCTTAAAAACTTTGACATTTTCTAGGGGTTCCAGACCACCCGTCCTTTACTGTATACTGGTGGGGGGGGGGGGGGGATTTCAAAAGCCTATTGACCACTCTGGTCTGGGGTGGCCTTACTGTGCCATGTTGGCATTTGAAACATCCTAAAAACGATTCACATTAATTAATTAATTTGAGTTTTAAAAAGTTGGGAGGCAGCTACTATCTAATAGGAAGTATCAACTAGAAACTAAAACACATGCATGACTGATAATTTCCATAGTGGATTCATATAGTTGGGGAAATGGTAAATTAAGATTGGGAGAAAATGTCAAAATCGGTCAACTAGGCAACGAGAAAATAATGTTTAATGGAAGTTAGGTTATACTCAGAGTAAAGTAATGGTTTTTGAGAGAAGATAATGAACCATATACAGCCTTACCCGGAAATTCCCTGATAATTCTATTAAAATCGGATAATAGTAGTAGAAATTAGGGTTGTTACAAGGATTTGCGGGCACGAGACCTACTCACAACACACAGATAGAAAGACAAACACGAAACTAAAGTTGTTGAAGATGGTCCAAAAGGTAAAGTGCGAGTGCAAATTTTGATTTTGTCAATTTTAGTAAATATCCTAAAAGTGAGACCAATGTTCCCTCTACCTACAGGTAGACTCTGAAGAAAAATGAGCAAATGTCTACTATTGCTTCCGTGTCTACAAATTTTTTGGTATCAAAAATCAAAATTTCCACTCGCATTTTACGTTTTAGACCATTCTGAACAACTTTGGTTCCGTGTCTGTCTCTCTCTCTCTCTCTCTCTCTCTCTCTCTCTCTCTCTCTCTCTCTCTCTCTCTCTCTATCTCTCTCTCTCTATGTGTGTGTGTGTGTTTGTCTGTCGTGTGTCAGCAACTCCTAGTAACAAGCTTATTTTCCAGTTTTCATCCGATTTGGATGACATTTTCAAGGAATATGTGGGCTAAAGTGTGGACGGTCCCCTATCAATTTTATGATTCCTGACTCGATACTTCACTCTGCACATGCGCAAACGTAAATTCTACCAGGCATCATTTTCTCACGCCCTAGTCGTTCGATCTCACTACAATTAGGATGATTGCGGGGGGGATGATGATTAGATCATTCTATATCGATTTCAACATGATTGTATCATTAATAGCTACTGCGAATGCGCCAATGTGCAATATTTGTAATGACCTTAGTTCCCACAGTTTTCATCCGATTTTGATGAAACTGTCAGTGAATGCTTCCGCTACCTTTAGTCGGAAAAAAAAATGTACTAACCTGGTTAATAACAACAGGATTTATGCATATTGAATCATGATTAAATTGATCATATGTTTAAAAGAATTTGTATTTGATTGCTAGTAGTTTTGGTAATAAGCTATTCGATAAATGGTAAAACTGTTAGTAAATCAAAGTTAGGTACCTATATAATTACAATTGAAATTTATTTTGTAAAATAATTTAGATTCCTGTAGAGTTACAAATTAGCAGCAGACTCATCACCTGATAACACGGAATGCAGGTGTATTTTGTGCTATTCTCTTCTATTCATCGCTCAATCCACCCGCCGCTGAGCGTTTTATAAAACCTGCTGGCACAACTCACATGAAAACCTCGTTGTTGGGAAAACACCCGTTACCGTTGAACTCTCGGAGAGGAGAAACGGTAAACTTGAGAAAAACGAGAAGATAAATTTTTATCTGGCACCTTTGATGTCAACAAAAGAGGCGAACTTCAGGAACCTCGTTACCCTAATCAGGTTGTCGGGGACAAAATGCAGAGAACAAAGAATTTCCCCTTCCACTTGAAATAACTTTTTTTTTTTAAATATACAGTAACGATGTCAGAAACAAGAGGTAATGGTGAACGCATCAGAAACCGAGCACTCATTTCACAGATATTACAGATTTCCTGCAAAACTAATGTAATACGGTTTATTACATTTTAGCGAATTTTCTTAGAAAATGAAGCTATTGAAATGGCTCCGAAAATTTCTTTATTGGAATCTGTTTTAAGACAGTCTGAAACAAATTCTAGAGTTTAACGTTTTATATATATATATATATATATATATATATATATATATATATATATAACATAACCGAATGAAATGGCTCTACAAGAGCATGTACATTTTTGAACAATTTTTAAGGAATAACAATAATTGACAACATGAAACTAATTTTCATAATTCGGCTTATGTCTTTTTCAAACTACGAGGCACATAGGTACCTGAAGAACTTGGCAGATAAACTGGTGAACTGAGGATACCCAACAAAAGTGGTAAGGCAAAAGATTATTCCTTCGCACATTAAACACCACCCGACACTCCGAAATCCGATCAAAAAAGTCCAACTCACAACATTCTTTTTCCGCATTGAGAAGATGAAAACAATTCTAAAAGATCATTACCCATTCCTCTCAGAAAACCCAGTAACTAAAAGAGTCTTCTCAGAATTACCATCAATGCCTTATCGACAAGGATCGTCAATCGGAGATATCCTGACCCATAGAAGATCAGAAAGGACGCCGCCACCACCACGAGGTTTGCATCCTTGTGACAAGCGTAAATGTAAAGTTTGCCCACTGGCTATAGCGGAGGATCATTTCACGTCTGCTAACAATTCCAGCTCACACGCATGCAAAGGGTCAGCAGATTGCCAGACGCCTATGTGCGTGTATCAGTCGAGTTGTTGTGCAAAGAATGCCCTACCTTCTACGTAGGAAAAGCGGAGATAGCACTTAACTTGCGGGTTAATAACCATAGATCATCAGTAGTTATGAAGAAAGAAGATTAGCCAATAAGCCGCCATGCCTCGTCGCATGATGCTGCGTTTGATGACTGCTATGGTATGAAGGTACTGAAGAAATTGAGACCCACTGAAAATAAATTAATGCTGCTTCAGTCAGAGAGGGCTCACTCGAATGTTTTGGGCTCGTATGATCCTTCAGGGTTGAACATCAGGCGTTAACTGGGCAGCCACGCTTCTCCATGACAAGATTTTCTCAACAATTTACAAATATCAAATTTTCTTTTCTCGCAGTTTGAAAAAGGCACAAGCCGAAATATAAAAATCAGTATCATGTTATCAATTATTGTTTTTCATATATATATATATATATATATATATATATATATATATATATATATATATATCCGATTAATTACATTAATTAATTAGATTAATTAACGGATATAAAATAATAAATTACATAAAAAATGGATATAAAAAAATTTTCAAGCCTGGCTGGGATTCGAACCCACGATGCGCATGAACGTGCTGCTTGGAGGTGCTGGATTTTCATCACGGACGTTACAAAAAAAATTGTTGGGGTCGGCCTAAGAATTGCATAGCAATTAATATATATATATATATATATATATATTCTTCCGGACAATAACTCTCCTTAGGATTGAGATAAAATCCCGTTCTTGCGCCAAAAAAATCAAGCTTTCCAAACGAAAGGATGAGTTCGTTGGCCAACCATTTTTGAGCACATTAAATTGGTAAAACTACAAGCAGAATTTTGGTCAAAACAAAATTATCAACGATAAACATTTTTGTACAAAATTATGTTGAAAAAAGTCCAGTCATGCAGCATGACCCCATGAGTGAATTTTTGAAGAAATCTTCGACATTTCAGTTGCTATTGATCGTGTAGAGAAATTTTAGTTTATGATTTTGATAGACAAACATGGAATCAAATTATTAAAAATAATTAGGAGGTACTCATACTTTATTACTAGGAGGTACTTATACATTGAAGAGAGCGACCGAGAGAATCGGAGGAAGGAATATTTCACAGAGTAAACTCAACAGTTGTGATTACATTTTTTTTTTTTTTTTTTTTTTCCTTTTTTTTTTTTAACAAGCACCTACTACCTACGTTTTAAACAGCATGGTTCTAGGATTTGTTATATAGGGATACTTCCATAAGAGTAGTTCAATCTGAATTTGGACAATGTTTCATGCAAATATTACCGATTTTTACAACTAGCGAACGGCATTATTTCGATTTTTGACTGATTTTTCAACTTTGAAATTTCTGAAAACTTGATACATATTCTTATAGGAAATTCTTCCTATCGGAACGCTGATTCCGAATATTCAGCATGTTAGTATGCTGAAAAAACTATTTCGCACAACAAACCGCAAAAAACAGGCTATTTTGAAATTTTTGACTACATTTTTGAAAATTTCAATCCGAAGATGTAATCCGATCATGCTGGCCAACGAACTTGAACTTTCGTTTTGTGTCCTTAACATTTTAAAATTTGTTTGAAGTTTCTAGCACAATTCTAGGACAGTTATCGTCTGGAATGACACATACATACATACATATATACATAAAAAAATGCGTTAAACTACGAATATGATTCAGAATAGCCTGAAACGGATTCCTACATAAAATGTTTTCAAAAATTCACATTCTAAAAATTTTGAGGCGAGAGCAATTTAGCTTAATTTTCTTCAAAAATTCGCTAAAATGTATCTTAATTTCATTAATATTTACTGAAAAATCTATAAAAACTGCAACACATCTAAAACCCAAAATCTTTTTTAAATCGTCAAATTTATGTAGTATCAGTTTTTTGCCATAAAAGTGGTTTTTGAAAATTTTTTTGTACTCAGATTGCTCAAATTTCGATGCAATATAACATATTATAATGCGATAGGTAATTTAAGAAAAATCGCTCATACGATCATGCTGCATGACTGGAACTTTTTTTTATATACAGCAACGATGTCATCAGAAAGAAGAGGAATGGTGAACAATTCAGAAACCAAGCACTCATTTTACAGATATTACAAGTATTTTTTTTTTTGTAATACCGATGTTATACAATTTATTATATATTATATATACATATATATATATATATATATATATATATATATATATATATATATATATATATATATATATATATATATATACACTTAAATTGGACACAAACTATTCACAAAGGAATTCATAAATTTCAAAATTTTTTTATCAACGTTTCGCATTTTGCGTTATCAAGACTGTTGGGATCTGGGTGAAACTCATCTTCTTAGCAATTTGTGGCATGTTGCTTAATGCAGTGGAGTGTCCATGATGCCGTCTCCATGATGGTCACGCTGGTAAACATCACTACTCTCCCGGAGGTACGATATGAGCAAAAAATGTGGGAAAATTTAGAGTTGAGATGGTTTAGATTTTTGATAGAAGCTTTTGAGTTAGAGATTGAAATTTAACAAGAGGCCTGAAATGAATTAATTTAAAAAAAATGAGATGGCTTTTGGGGGAATCAGCCCCGTACGTTCAGTCCAGGCGGAGTGAGGCTACCCAGGACCCATATGCGGGCGTGTTCAGCATAATGGAGGAGAAGTGGATTTTCCTCTTGCAGACGTTTTAATACACGGACTCTGTAGCACTCATTGAAATTGAGTCCATGTAGGGCTGCATGTCGATCAACAGGCTGATCCCCCCCTCTGTTGGTTGTGGAGCGATGGTTATTCATCCGCTCATTTAATTGTGTGGCTTTGCCTACATAAAAACCATTGCATTGTGTGCAGAGCAGTTGGTATATGCACATTCTACTTTGGCAGTAAGCTGTGCCTTCAACTTTGTAGGTTAGTGGCGTATTGGGGGAGGAAATTTCGACTCCCGGTGATATTAGATCACACAGCTGGCAGCGAGGATGTTGACATCTCAGTAACCCAAGTGACGGTTCGACTGGTGGGCGATCAGATTTATGTGAGAGCATGTTGCCCAAATTTCTTGGTTTCATATAGGCCATGCACAGCGTATCGGGGAATACCTCTCGTGTTAGAGGATTGTTATACAATATTGGGTGTAATTCTTTCAGTATATTGTTGATACGCTGTACACCAGGAAAGAATGTGGTGACCAGGAAGGGTCCTTTTCTTTCCTGGGTTCTGGTTGGGGCCACATATGGAATATTTGATGGAATTATCTTCCGCCGAAGTAGGTTTGGAGGGTAGCCACGTTCGATCAAGCGATTTTTCAGCGTTGTGGTATATTCTTCAAGGTCAGCTCTATCACTGCAAAGCCGGTGACCACGGATGGAGAGGGACCGAGGAATAGCATTTTTAGTATGAGGTGGATGACAACTCTGGTAATGGAGGTACATCTGGGCATTAGTGGGTTTCACATGAACCTTTCTTGAGAGCCTTTGTTATATATATATATATATATATATATATAATATTATAATATTATATTTAAATGTTTATTCGTGTCGTAGAAGGTGGTAGGAGAGAGGACACTGCACCGCTCTTTCAAAAGTTGAAATTGCTAAAGTTAGGGAGTACAACCGGAGTGCTTTGGTCAAACAAACTTTATTAACTATAAAATACAACGTTCAAAAATTTATATACAACATTACGCTGAAAAATGTACTTGAATATCATTAAAATTTGCAAAAAAGAATCAATAAAAACTGCGAAAATTCTAAAAATTGAAAACCTCTTTTTGAATAGCAGGTTAATATTTAGAATACGGGGTTTGCCATAAAATTAATAGTTAACAATTTCCTTGCACTCAATAAACGCTAAAATTTCAAAAGATTCAACATTATACAATAAGATAATTAAATAAAATTCAACTTGTGTGACTTGATTACCCAATAACAATTTCAACATTATTGTATCATTAATAGCTACTGCGCCTGCGCCAATGTGAAATTTCCACAGTTTCCATCCAATTTTGATGAAATTGTCAGTCAATGCGCAGGTTATGGTAGATGGTCCCGTATTTATTTCATTGTTTTCAACTCATGAGTTCATTATGCGCATGCGCAAACGTAAATTACATTGAGTAGGTATCATTTTACGTTTCACGGTACTATTCGATTAACTCTTTTCCGCAATGGAATTTTTCAAAATCATTTAAAACTTTTCAAAGTTCTATACATTCATGATACGTAAACGAGGAAGCTATGTGCCACACCCAACTTTGGCAGATTTCGTTTTGACTCAATACTATCAACAGTTACTGAGTTAATGCTATCAATATATCATATTCATTATTCACAGTTGTCTGAATGAAGATGTCGCTTGTTACAGTAAAAAACAGATAAATTATAAGGAATTCGTCATGAATTTGGCTTACGTAGTCATGAACTCAATACGGGAGGAAGGTTTTATAGAGATAGCTGCGTGGATGCCGATCGACTGCAGAGTATAAACTGCCTTCCAGAGGGTTACTTTCCTAATTCAGTCATGCTCCGACCCATTGGGAAGTTTTACACGTCCCATTTCAGATGTTTTACAACATGCTTTAAAATAGCGGATCCCTCCTTAAACGACCTCGACAAGGCTCCGCAAACAAGGGAAATTCTTCGAGAGACACAAAAGGTAAATTATTGTGGAACTAAGGGACGACAAAGCGTGCAACCTAATTAACGGGATGTCCTTGTGAATGGAGTTGAGATAGAGTACTGCCGGAAAAGGTAAAACAGAATGGACCGATTTACAAGCTATGGTTAGAATCGAAAACATGATTTATTCATGGAAATGATATTTACAACCAATCACCAATACGAACTAAATCACTCGCGACGAAGTTGTGGAAACCAATTTCAAAACGGAAGTTAGTGAAGAAACCCTGTCTATTTCCATGAAAAATTGGATAAGTGTAACTTATTATGGGAAAATTTCTGATAAAAATTGCTAAATTCTATCATCGAGGGGTGACAAAGTGGGTCTTAGAATTAGAAATATTCTTAAAGCATTACTAGGTTCCGTTAAAGACAAAACTAATGTTCAGGATTAAAGTGGGGTTTATAAATTAAAATGTTCTTGTGGCTACGAATATTGCCGTCAAACTGGTAGGAAATTCAGTTAAAGAATAGAAGAGCATAAGGAGGATTTCAGGGAAAATAAGGGTATGCCAAAATTTGCAAAATATCTTCAGGAATCCAATCATAATTACAATTTTGATTTGACAGATAGACAGTTTGTAGAATTTCTTAATTTTTGTCCAAAGGGAGGTATGTTGAATGTTCTTGAAAAATTCGAAGTTATCAGAAGTGACAGATCTGGTAAATGTAAATGAGGATATCCCTCAATATATTTCACCACTGTTAAGTCCATTTCTATAAAGCTTGGAATTATCCCTTCAAACTGTTGAAACCAGTAATTCTTCCCCACCTTTCACTTCATTAGCTATAACCCCCCTCACTTAGCTTGCACATAATTGGTTGTACCCCCAGCCCCCTTTCCTTTCTCTCGACCAATGGGATTCAATCTCCCTTCACCTGTGACTGTATGCTGTGTCCTTTCTAATGGGTGTTCCGTTATTGTTTGTTACTGATGATGGTCTAACCGTCAAAATCTATTTAACATTGTAGCTCTTTATATTTATCGTAGAAATAGACAACGTTGTTTCACTATCTTCCGTCTTTTTTTAAGCACCAATAATATGGTTCAAATTCTTGTACCACAGATGGCAGTCTGTCATTTAACCAAGCGAGAAATATTTGTCGCACAAGATGTGAAATGTTAGACCTATACTTTAAGCCACGGGTACGGGATAAGGTATTTACATCTGCACTATGCAATTCTGGAGAGGATGAAAATGTATTACATTTCCATGCCAAATGTCACATTCTGCGAGGTATCAGGCAAACGAGGTAAACATTTGACTACGAACATATTCAAACCAATACATTACCCAGAACTCGATGTACCTATTGCACAAAAAGTAATGGTGGCCCAATTAAGAATGAGTAATAAAACACGGTTATCTGTATATCTAAGCAAAGAACTCTCTATAAAAGTAAATCAAAACGTCCCCTGTATTTTATGCAACATGGGAACGCTGGAGACTGTACGTCGTGTGGTATGTGAGTGTCCTCAATTAGCGGTGTATAGAATAAAATATCTAGGAAATAGAAGGCTATCAGAAGAGCATTTGCTTAAAGTAGTTTTAAAAGGAGGAAGTAAAGAAGAACTCAGGTTTTCCAGTATATTAGAGCATATATTAGAATTAGAAAGTTTATTCACCAATTACTGACAGATGATGATCAAGTGTAAAATAATGTTAATGTATTTACCATATTATTTAATGTATTTATGTTGATGTATTTACATAGTATGGGTCAAGAAGGACCTGAAACAAAAAATACTGATTTGATTTGATTTTTCAACTTAGAAAATTCCAAATCTAATCTAATAAGGGTAAGGTTCATCTCTCTCTCTGTCTCTCTATCTCTCGCACAATACACACACACTCTTTCTCTCCTCATCCTTTCAATCCTTTCAGTCTTTCTGAGTCTCCCTTTCTCTTTCCTATACCAATCTCTTTCTACCGATCCCAAGCGAGGATGAGCTTCATAATAGATGGCGTCAGAGACGGATGGAATATTGGAATTCTCCCCTTCCGACCCCATATCACGTTGGCGTAAAGGGATGCGGGTATATGTGAACAAGACGTTATAGGATGACATGTACTAGCTACGAATTTACCAAGGATGGCATTAAGATATTTTCTAATTACATTTCCATTCCCGTGAAATGATCTACTTTTTTTTCATTATAGGCACGAACTTGAAGTAATTAAATGCAACATGAATTCACGTGGAGCTTACCAGCCTTACAGGAACACGAAATCCCGCCTCGAATAGTTATTTTCATATATATATATATATATATATATATATATATATATATAAGTAGTATCCGAATATTCATCCTGGGCCACCGACTTCAATCTCTGTTGAAAATGCTTTTCTGTTAAATCTCTGATAAAAATGATTCCGACTTCAATCTCTGTTAAAACTGATTTTGTGCTAAACCCTGTTAAAAATGATTTTCTGTTAAATCCTGTTAAAAATGCTTTTCTGTTAGACCCTTGATAAAATTTTTCAACACAAAACATCAGAACACATTTTTTATCACAAAACATCAGAACCAGTGACTTTTTCATTTGGGGGGTATGTTAAAAGAATAACTTTTATAATAAAAATGGCATCGATCGAAATTTATAAAAAAGCAGCCAAAAAAACTAACTACTCGTCGTTTAAAGATTTGGATAAGGGGGCTTACGATCTCTTATCAAATTGTATACAAAATACGGAATATGGTGAAACTGTTGTTGTTACTATTAATACTGAAAATGGTGAATTAAATTTATTTTTACCCAAGACAATTTCTGGTCGACTTCTTGAACATGTTAGAAACGACCCGGAAAATCACCCCAAAAAACTTATTTATAAAGGAATTGATAAAAAGACAAAGGCTTTTCTGATTGACTTTGAGTAAATATTATAATTTCTTTATCGTTTATATAAAGAAAATCTTTATATAAATAACCCTTTCCCTCCAATCACCACAAATTCATAAAAAATCATTTTTCTATCCTAAAAAATGTCATAAAAAATCATTTTTCTATCCTAAAAAAAAAAAAAATCATTTTTCCATAAAAAAAAAATACCATGTAAACATGGTATTTTTTCAGAAAGAGAATTGTAAAGTTTCCTTAAGAACTTTTTAATGAACACAGCTCATTAAAAATAAAATCTCCTTCATACCCCAAGCATTCTGAGCTTTAGCAAGCGTAAAAATTATCCTCAAACTGCTTCTTCAGTATAGCTTTATACACAATATAAGCCACTTTTCTAAGTTGATGTTCAGTGGCATTTTTAGGAACCTTAATATTTGTTTTATTAAGGTCTGCTTCAACTTTTTCTTTTGTATGGAGTGGTGGTTTACCATCGACACCAAATAAACGTTCTTTGCGCAACAATTTACTAAATCTATACTCCTTCAATTCATGTAAAATATTCTCTAGTGCGTCAAGGTTTTTTTCATAAAATTGAAATTCAGGTGTCTTTACAAACTTCCAGAAACCTCCATGTTCTTCACATAAATTTAATGCTTCGTCGTCTAAACCCATATCTCTTTATTTATTATAGAAAAATATTTTTTTTTCCGGGACCCGTCGATCTTCATTAAAACATATTGAACAAGGTTGTTCTGAGAGAAATGAGTCGATCTCTCTTTAAAATAGTGCTGCATGCGCAATCTACCGTTTGAGGGGTTAGTTAATATGGGAGGCGAGAGAGAGAGAGTGTCCGGGGGGAGGCGAATTCTTATCAGAAACCGGTTACATCACCCCGAGTCAAGAGGCGAGACGCTTCTGGTCCCCTCACTGACCTCATTCAGCCTTGGAATTTACTATCCAAGACTGTGGAACGTGTTTCTCATTTCAACTGGTCGCTTTGGTGTGGTGGGTAACAATCCCGCTTCATAATAGAGAGGTTGTGAGATCGATGCTCGCCTCAAACCGAGAAATTTTTTTTCCTTAATAGTGAGGATACACTCTCGACGAGGTTTTAGATGTCGTTATTAGCTGATGGGCCCTTTAAGCTAATAATTAATCTAATCCCACCTCGACGGGAGTGAGAGTCGACCTTATCGTCAAAATTTCCTTCCTTAACTGTTCTGCTCTTAATTTCTACTTAAAAACAGCAAAAACCGAAACTTCAACGTAACTGAAAAGCCAAGTTGAAATGACTCATGGACTTGAAACTCCATCGAAGTCGTGCAAGGTTGCGCCATTCAAAGATCCCCTCTTATAAACAGAGGTAGAGATCGTTCAGGAATGGATGCTGTGTAGAAATTAAGAAGCCAGAGAATGTGCGGTTAAGTTGGGACATTTTGCTGAAATTTCCTTTGATTTTTTTTTATGGGAATTCATTTAATATCACTTAGACTTTAATTCACTTAGACTTACAATAATTATACATTGTGTTTTTATAGGGAATCCCTATAAAAACTGACTTAAAACCTATTTTTTTTTAAATTTCGTGAGTTGTAATTCCTCAGAATAAAAACTTCCTTGAATTTCCTCTCCATTTAAATCTCTTATTCTATAAGTAACAGGGTTCGTTCCTAAAATCTCAGCTATTTCAAAAATTTCTTTTGTCCAATTTGCTTCATATTTATTTGCAAAAGTTTTCTTCGATTTCGTAATTCTTACACGATTTCCAATTTTAAATTTCTTTTTTCCATTTTTTCCACTCTTTTTAAATAAATATCTCAGGATTTCATTTTCATTTTTCGCGTCAACTTGAGCAGGTGCCATTCCAATGGAACGATGAACATCCTGTTTGTTATACTCATTAACTAATTCCTGTAGAATATCGATCCAATTTTTATTTCCATTCACCTCGAAACGAATTTTCATTTTCTGATTCAAAGTTCTGTTAAATCTTTCTATAATTGCGGATTTTTCTAAACTTTCCGTGTGATACATTTTTATGTTATACTCGTCTAAAAGTTCTTTGAAAAGTCTATTTTCAAATTCTAAACCTTTGTCCGTGTGAAGGAGTTTAGGGGTAGAATGGTTATGAAATTTCACATTTTCCAAAACGTCTTTGAAAGCTTTTGAAACTGCTATTCCGTTTTTCTTTTTCAATGGAATTGACCAAACGTACTTTGAAAAAGTATCAATGATATTCAACATGTAACCGAACCCCTTGTTTTCATTCTCGTATTGTTTCATTATAATCAAGTCCGCAGCCCAAAGATCATCTTTTCCATGAGTAACAATTTTTCTTTTCTGAAATCTTTTTCTAACGGGTTTATGTAACTCTTTCGCAAATTCTAACTTTTCGTTTTCAGGTAAATTTATAACTTCAGTTTCAGGAATTACGTTAGTTTCCTCATTCGGATTTTTTATAAATTTACTTTTGTTAGTCTCACATTTCACACACTTAGAAGCAATTCTCCACCTTCCGTTTGCAGTTTGTACAATTTCCGCGTTTATATTTTTTGTTCTTTTCTTACACTTATGGCAATAAATTTCATCCTCCATGTTTTATTTAAGTCTAATACGATTTTTTTAATGTGTCCGGTACCTTGCCTTCTATAGCCCAATCAAAAATGGCACGAATTGGTGCTTTTTCTCCGTTAGGATCTTGAATGAATTTGCTCTTATGAGTTCTGCATTTTGCACATTTAGCTGCAATTCTCCACCTTCCGTTCACAGTTTGTACAATTTTCACGTTTATATTTTTCGTTTTTTTCTTACACTTACAGCAATAAATTTCGTTGTACATTATTTATTTAAGTTTAATACGATTTTTTTTTTAATGGAGATCACTCCATTAAAAATATATAGCTTATAAAATAATTATAAAATTTCCTTTTTAATCATATTTTTAGTCGGGTCGTACACAAAATTCGATCCACTTACAATAATAGCGTAACACGTAGTACCTACTGCGCTACTTGTTGCTGCTTCTACAAATGTATTGAAATCAACATTGAGAATCAAATTGCTTTTACCACTAGATAGACTCTGAGGTTGATCAGACAAATCGATGCTAAAAATTGGATATTCTTTTTTGAAAAAATGAGGCATGATGTATGGAATAGATTGTTTAGAACTTATAGTCTTTTTGAACTCTAAAAATGCATCGTAAGCCAAACCATATCTATTTTTATTGAAATCTAAACCCTGCGTTTCCTGAGGATACCTTATTCCTCCTAATTCAAGCCAATAATTTTTCACATCTTTATGATGGAATTCAGAATTGTTTTTTGTCTGATCGTTCAAAACATCAGTTTGAAATACCACGAAGCACCATAATGGGTTATTAACGTTTCTGTAAACGCTAGATAAATCGAACTGTAACGAGTTTCCAGTAACGTTCCTAACTATGCATTGCCAACTTTTAAATTGGAGTTGATACGGAGTGCTTCTCAAATCTGTGATCAAATTAACTTTTGCTTCATTCGTGTATTCAATCACCGGAACTCTCAAAACGAAAGAGGTAATTTCTACAACACCTTCATTAGGAATAGGAGATTCTCTATCTTTTTTCCATCTAAAAATAATATTATTATCGCTGTTTCTCACAAAAGTTATTTCAAAACCTCCCTTGAAAATTGGAACTGTTAAATCTTTGAAAAAACCCAAACCTAAGTCACCAAGGTAACCAACAGCATTGAAATTCCCTCCTCCGATAACTATTGAGTTGAATCCTGAATTCATACCTTGTCCGTTATAATCTTTTGGACATTCTTGAGTGACAAAACCTTCCACCAAGCCACAAATGCCCGGATTTTCAATTTCATCTACTGTCACATTGTGTTTTTTCACTTCTATACTCGAAAACATATGACCTACGAAATTATCTACCAACTTAACAGTATCTAAACCTGAATACTCCTTGGTTGGATCTTTTGACTTTAGAACTCCCTCCACGTAATATTGTATATCTTTAGACAGAAATTCGTCGCCTAAATCTATTTTGAAAATTGTTCTTTTATTCTCTGCATTTAAATTCAACGTTGTAGTTGGATTAATGGTACGAAATTGCTTTCGCACAATAAAGTCTTGATATTTATCAAATACCTTTTTAGTTTGATGCATACTTTATTATAGTAAATATAATTTTTTTTTTTTTTTTTATTTACTAAAATTAATTTCATGTCGTTTTTAAAAAACTTTTAGACCCGGTAATTTACCGGCCCTAAATTAAGGTAAACACAAGTAGAGTATATTTTTAAAATCTAATAAAGGTGGTGTCTACGAGACGCTACCTTTAAAGTTAAACACAAGTAGAGTATATTTTTAAAACTCTTAAAGAGGGGAGGCGATTCGCCTCCCCTATTAAAGGGGAACCGTATAATTTTTATTTACTATGAAAAAATTAATTACTTTTCAGCAACAAGTAAGCTTTAATATCGTTGAATCGAATGGGTTCGTTATTTCCCGTGGTTGTTGACAATTTTATCATATTTATTTCTTTCAGTCCTTTTCTTAGTGGAATGAAAACTACTTTCTTTGGTTTTTCCGTGTAAATAGTATTAGGTGACAGTGGTTTCTCTATGAAAGAAACGTGTAATAACTCATGTTCAACGTGCAAAAGTGGGTGTTCCTCGTGATTAGTAAAGCTGTTTTCCGTAATGTTGCAATGCCATTCGATTATTTTACTCGAAAATACGAGTTGAGTAGCATTGTTATTTGACACGTAGTTGGTGTTCTTTTTGAATGAATTATCGGAACAAGTTCTCAATTGGAATATGTCACAAAAGTTACCTTCATTTATAATTTTCATATCCATGGGGAAGTTAGCAGCAATTCTGTAACTATCGTCAGTTAGGTGTTCGAGATTGAATTTCAAATTATTCGGATTAACTTTCTGTAACTTTCTGTATATCTTTCTGTATATCTTTCTGTATATCTTTCTGCATATCTTTTTGTGTATCTTTTTGTGTATCTTTTTGTTTATCTTTTGGTATTTCTACCGTCTGGTTTTCGAGCTTTTTCAAAGTATCTATTTTCGCTAACAAAATACTTTGAAAACTAGTCAAATGACTAATCAACTCGGATTTGAACGAACTCATTGTGTATTCACCATTAAGTTCATGCACATCATCGTAAGTTTCATCGGGGAAAGGAAATGTGAATGAAAACTTGAAGTTTTTTATCTCAAACGTTTTCCTAGTTGTAAACATCAATGCTGACATGCCCAACTGATACTCTTTATTCGGATCGAGTGGAATCGGTTCCTCAAACCATATTGTATCTCCTGAAATTTTTATAAACATTATTTATTTATTATATAATATATAATAAATAAAATGAGTCATGAATACAATATTGATCCTCATCCATTTGAATCAAACAAAGTTCATAATGGATTACTACCGCTTCCTCTTCGATGTTTAATAGTTGGAACAAGCGGATGTGGAAAAACCACTCTATTGTACAACCTGATTACTAAACCATGGGGAATTCCCCATGACAATCTCTACATATGTTCCACAACTTTAGAACAAGAATTTTATAAAGGCTTGAGAAAAAATAGTGAAAAAATAGAGGCTAAATTTGAAATGAAAATAGTGCATTTTTACGATAGTTGCGACGAACTAATTGTACTAGATGAATGCCTACCAAACAGTCTTGTAGTTTTCGATGATTGTGTTAATGTTGAACATCAACGAGTTATAAAAGATTATTACGCGAAAGGGCGTCACAGGAATATTTCTTGCATTTATCTAACTCAATCATTCACTAAAGTTGATAGACAGTTGATTAGAGGCAATCTGAATTTCCTGTGTATTTTCAAGCAAGATCCAGATTACATGAAAGTGATTTACGATAAGTATGCTGGAACAGATTTTACTTTCAAACGATTCAAAGAAATATACAACGAATGTTGGGACGATGATTTTGGATTTCTAACGATAAACCTAACAAAACAATTAAAAGACGGTCGATACATGAAAAAGTTTGAGAAAACGTTTCTCGAGTCGGTGAATAAACGGTCAAAAACGGTCAAAAAAAACACCGTTAAACGATCAAAATAACCGTTAAAATAACCGTTAAAATAACCGTTAAAATAACCGTTAAATTTGGATTTAAATATTCGACAAAAAAAAAAAAAATTTTTTTTTTACTATAATAAATGTCTACTGAAAAACATTTAGAAAAATTTTTGTTGAAAAAATGTAAGGAAATTAAAAAAAAGATTGAAACTCGTGATGATTCAGAAACTAGTAATCAACCTGATGATTCAGAACCAGAAAATAGAATTTTCCTGAAAAAACCTAAAAAAGAAATAACTGTCAAGGAAGCTAACGAAATTCAAAAACAAAAACAAGAGTTGAGACGTGCTTTCCGAGAAGCTAGAGTAGATAAGTTTAACGAAAGAGAAACTCGTAATCAACCTGATGATTCAGAACCAGAAAATAGAATTTTCCTGAAAAAACCTAAAAAAGAAATGACTGTCAAGGAAGCTAACGAAATTCAAAAACAAAAACAAGAGTTGAGACGTGCTTTCCGAGAAGCTAGAGTAGATAAGTTTAACGAAAGAGAAACTCAAGAAAAGATGTTTGCACCCATCACTGAAAAAGTAGTTGAAGTAATAAATGCTGTGAAACAAGCTGATGAAGACATCATAAAGAAACTAGAAATTGTTCCCTACAAGCCAACTAGTTCTCCTAGAAAGAAAGTTGTAACTTTTGGACCAACTAATACTTTTGACATTAATCCAAACGAAGGAGCTTCTGCACTAGTTGATACTGCGTCAGATGATACCGTAGTAAACACGAGAAGTAGCTTATCAAGCATCATGGATATGGTAGATCGGAATGAAACCCCATCGAATAGCGTTGGTCCGAAAGGAATTGGTCCTATTGCGAGACTTTACATCAGACAGGATGATAAACAATTTGGTATATGGGGAAAAGAGGACAAAATTTACATCGGAGACCAACAAATTCAAGTAAATGGAGATGCAATCGTTATTCAAAATGAAACTTACAAAGGAACTCACGGATTATGGCGTTTGTTAACTGATCCTCTAGGACCTGATCCTGATAAATACACTAAAGAGGATTTGAAAGTTTACAAGAAAATTCTCATTCAAACGAACTCTCTATACCAAAAGAACGATCCAACTACCAATAAAGTAAAGTCTAGTACGGGGAAAAAATGGAAAGATTTGATCGCACCTATTTGGAAAGAAATCAAAGCAAGTAAAGTTGGTTCGGGTTTGATAGAATATTCTGAAAATCCAGTGGAATTTAAATACATTGACAACCTCCAACAGCTGCTACAGCGTTTGTTCTATTTGCACGCACAAGAACGAGCTGGTAATAACAATTTTCACAATGAAAAATTAGGAATTGTAAAGTTTATAAGCGATCAGTTGGAAAAAAACATAGATAATCCCAAAGGAATAGAATATCTGATGAAAGTTGTAAACAGTTTGCCGAAAGGAATTATTAAAAGTGGATCCGGAGTTTTAAATACTTTGCTGAATAAACTAGATGGTTTCGTACCTGAAATGCATTTACCCGGATACAACTATTGTGGCCCATTTACAAAACTAGATGAACGATTGAAAAGAGGAGATCCTGGAATTAATAAATTGGACGAAGGCTGTAAGCTACATGATATATTTTACAGAGATCACACAGACGTGAAAGAAAGACACATAGCGGATAAAGCACTGGAGGAAGTAGCAAAAGAAAGAATGTTCGCGAGTGATTCAAGTTGGAAAGAAAAAGCTGCTGCAGCTGTAGTGATGGGTGGAATGAAAGGTAAACAAGTTTTTGGTATGGGAGTTGAAGGTATGGGAGTTGAAATGAGTAAACAATCCTTTGGTGAGGAAGTTACAATGAGTAAACGGTCCTTTGGTATGAGAGTTCGTTATTAAAAAAATTTACTATAATAAATAACTATGATTACGAAAAAAATAGATTTAACCGAAAATCAACTAACCAAAATGCGAGCCGCTTACAAGAAGCGCAGAAGTGTTACAATTCTTTTGACAGCGAAACAAATTTCAGGAAACGGAAAACATAAAATCAAACTGTGGGAAACTCAATCAAAAGCATTTGAAAAAGCGAGAGGAGAAAAGAAAGGAATTACGTTAACTTTGGATTACGAACAACTACAATTGAATCACACGGGTGGATTCTTACCATTGGTGTTTGCAGGAATGGGAGCACTTGGAGCGTTATTAGGTGGAGGTGCTGCAGTAGCATCTTCAGTAATAGATTCGAAACATAAAGCTGCTGAAGAAGCGGAAATAAAACGTCATAATCTCGAGATGGAAAAACTAGCTCAAAAAGCAAAAAGTTTAAGTATTGGGTCCGGTTTAAAAAAACGAAAAAAACGGAAAACTACCAACCTTTGAGTAATTTAGATTTACATCGTTTCGCGAAAAATTTTAAAATAAAACATTTCCGAGGTATTTTCATGAAAGATGAACTTCCTGATCGATCTAAACCCGTTGAATGTGGAATAATTAATTTAGAAAATTCTTATCAAAATGGTAGTCACTGGACTTGTTATTTTAAAAAATCCGAAAAAGAAAAATATTATTTCGATTCCTATGGAAACGCACCACCTCCTAAAGAGTTGGTAAAATACTTGGAAAATAAACATATTTTTTACAATTCCGAACAAATTCAAAAGTATAATGATCCTCCAATTTGTGGACATCTGTCTTTGATAGTGTTAAAAGAACTTTCAAACGGAAAAGATTATGAAACTGTTTTAAAAACATGCAGAGGGAAATTGAATTCTGAAAAAATCTTAGTATAATATTGTTGTTTTAATGGAAAATTTCCATTAAAACGTTTTTATTAATATTTAAAGGTGAGGGCGATTCGCCCCCACCTTTAATAGATTGGGTTTTAAACAAACTTGATGTTATACATGTCTCTCCCATTTATTGATTTGATGATTCCATGGTACACTAAGCAAACACCGTACTCAACTAGAGCTTGGAGTTCATTTTTATCAAATTTTTGAATACATCTTTCTGGTATGAACACTCTAAATTCTCCTAGATTGGCTATAACAGCCTCCCACGAGTATTTCGTTGACACAAATTCAAAGTTTATAATTTTGTAAGGTTTTCCGATTTCTAGTTCGGAAAGCTTGTTCGTGTTGTTTTCAAAATTAAGTTTTTTCAATAGCTGCTCCCTATTCATTTCTATTTATTTATTATAGAATATATATTTTTTTAAATAGGGGCGGTGATTCACCGCCACTATTAAGGCAAACACAAGACACTTTTATTTTTAAAACCCAATTCGTAAAGGTGGTGTCTAGTAGACACCACCTTTAAAGGCAAATACAAGTCGAGAATACTTAGAAATTTCTTTTAAAACTCTTAAAGTGGGTGGGTCCAAATCGGACCCACCCACTTTAACGTTAAAGTCGAATACAAGTCGAGAACATTTATAGGGATATTTTAAAACTCTTAAAGTGGGTGGCCAATTTGGCCACCCTCTTTAACGTTAAAGTCGAATACAAGTCAATTTGATTTTTAACAGTAAATACATCGGACCCGTCGATTCGACGGGTCCGATGTAAAGACGAATACAAGTCGAGAATACTTAGAAATTTCTTTTAAAACTCTTAAAGAGGGGGAGCGATTCGCTCCCCCTGTTTAACGTAAGAAAGCTCATAATTTTAGAGCCGAGGTCGGAAACCCGACTGCGGCTCTAATTTCATACGAAATTTTATGGCTCACATGTGAGCTGCAAAATTTGATCTCGGTTAACAATAACGAAACTACCACAAACTTGATGTTATGCATGTATTTTTTCATTTTTTGATTTGGTGATTCCATGGTAAACTAAACAACCACCGTGCTAGTTAAAAGGATCTCTACTATAATAGACAAAAGAAAAAGGTGAGGGCGATTCACCCCCACCTTTAAGAATTCAAAAAAAAAAAAAAAAAATGAGGGGCTAGTTAAAAGAATATATTCTATAATAAAATGTATGATGCGAGAAGACATTGTGAAAAGTGCGATGTTAGCACTACTTATAAAAATTGGGCTAGACACCTAAAGTCTAAGCGCCATGAAAAAAACGACCCGGACCGGACAATGACTATCAGAAAACCTAGGAAAGCGAAACCTGTATTTGTAAATCCGAGGAAATTACACAAAGTATTTAATTTTAGTGAAAAAATATTTGAAAAAGTATTTGAAAAAAGCAAAGAATCTAGGAAAGCGAAACCTGTATTTGTAAATCCGAGGAAATTGCACAAAGTATTTAATTTTAGTGAAAAAATATTTGAAAAAAGCAAAGAACCGAGAACTGAAGTTGGAGAAAAGGAAACTGCATTTAAATCTAGATTAGTGACTTACGATATTAAAAATACGAAAGGATTTAAAGATGCTTACAAATTTCTTGACAGTATTAAAAAAATCGTAACTGGTTTAATCAACATGAAACTTAGAGAAATGAAACTAAAAGTTAATGTAGTTTTAATCGCAGAATTTAAAAAAGGGACTAACGAAAATAATATGGAGTATCATGAACTCAATTTCAAAACTAAAAACGTAATAATATTGCAGTCAGCAGAAGTACCAAATTGTTACGAGGAAATGAAACAGAAAATTCTAAATGAAATGGAAACGTTCGAAATAAAAGGATCTCAATGGCAACTTCACAAAATCAAACATTTAGAACTGAACGTTAACAAGTACACTCCTTTGAGAGGATCGTCTTACATCCCACTCCCTAATTTTCTACAATATAGGAAAGCAATTATAAATGTGAAAAATGACGATAATAAATGTTTCCTTTGGTCTGTTCTGTCTGCACTTCATCCAGCTGACCAACATTCGTATAGAATAGGAAATTACATAACATGGGAACATGAGTTTGATGAAGCGTTGAAAGATATCAGTTTTCCTATGAAACTTACGAGTATAAAATTGTTTGAGAAAAGAACTGGGATTTCCATAAATGTTTACTGTCTGGATGAAAAAAATATTATAATACCCTTGGAAATAACGAAAGAGGAAAAGGAAAGGCACATTGACTTGTTTTACTTGAAAAACGAGGAAACTGAACATTATTGTTGGATCAAGGACTTATGGAAACTTGTTGGTCATAGTCAGCTAACAAAAGATCACAAACGAAGGTACTTGTGTAAAATGTGCTTGAATAGCTTTGGAACTCAGTTCAAATTAAACGAACATAAAGAATATTGTGGAGCTCATAAAGCTGTTAAAGTAGAACTACCAGAACCTTACGATAATGTTTTACAATTTGAAAATTATAAACGCTCCATGAAAGTACCATTCGTTATCTACTCGGACTTTGAAAGTTTTCTAAGCAAACTTCAAACTTGTCAACCTGATGAAACTAATGCGTTCACTAATAAAATTCAAAAACACGAAGCTAGCAGTTTTTCATATTACATAAAGTATTCCAACGGATATTATAAACCTCCAGTCGAATATTCTGGTCCAGATTCTCCAAAAGTATTTTATCAGAAACTGAAAGAGGAAGTTTTACACATTGCTAAGGAATATTACGATAAAATTGTACCCATGAAACCATTGACAAACGAACAGGAACAGGAATTCAAAAATGCTAAATCTTGTCACATTTGTGAGAGAGGTTTTAACGAATTGCCTCCAATGTTAGAAAAGAAACTTGATGTAATGAGAAAAACAATTCAACACTTTATTGATAAAAAGAATGACAATCAAGCAGATATATATATTGAAGAATTAGAAGTTTTTAAGTCAAATATACCTGATAATTGTATAAAAGTAAAAGATCATGACCATTTGTCAGGAGAATTTAGAGGTACCGCCCATTCTCTGTGTAATTTGGAGTATCAATGTCCGAGATTCGTACCTGTATTTTTCCACAACCTGGCTGGGTACGATGCCCACTTATTTATAAAACAACTCGGAGAGGATGAAGGGGAAATACGATTGATTCCAAATACTGAGGAAAAGTACATTTCGTTTTCAAAGATTCTTAGGTACGACTCTGGAAAATTGAATGAGAAAGGAAACAAAGTAATGAATAAAATTGAAATAAGGTTCGTGGATTCGTACAAATTTCTAGCAAGCTCTTTGGAAAAACTAGTGGGAAATTTAACGAAAGATCAATTTAAGGAACTGGTAAAACATTTTGGAACAGAGAACTTGGAGTTGATGACAAGGAAACTAGCTTACCCATATGAGTACATGGATAGTTCGGAAAGGTACGATGAAACCTGTTTGCCACCTATAGAGAAATTTTACAGCCATCTAAATAAACAAAATGTAAAAGAAAACGAATATAAAAATGCACAAGAAGTTTGGGAAAAATTCGGTATTAAAAACATGTGGGAATTCACCGCGCTTTACAACAAAAGTGACATCTTACTGCTTGCAGATGTGATGGAAAATTTCAGAGATATTTCCCTGAAAACGTACAAACTAGATCCTGCATGGTACTACACAACACCTGGATTCTCATGGGATTGTATGTTGAAAATGACAAAAGTTAAATTGGAACTGTTGACCGATTATAATAAAATTTTAATGATAGAAAAAGGAATTCGCGGTGGAATATCTCAATGTAGTAACAGGTACGCGAAAGCAAACAATAAGTACATGGGTGAACAATATGACCCATCTAAACCTTCGAGTTACATAGCGTACGTAGACGCTAACAACCTTTATGGATGGGCAATGTCCAAATACTTACCATATGGTGGTTTTAAATGGATAGAGAACTTATACAATTTAGATATGGATAATTTAGATGTTGAAAATATAAGTGATGAGTCTCCCAAAGGTTATTTTCTGGAAGTTGACTTGGAATATCCTAAAGAACTACACGATTTACACTCGGATCTACCACTTGCACCGGAAAACAGGATTGGAAATACAAAATTACCTAAACTGATGACAACTTTGTACAACAAAGATAGATACGTTTTGCACTACAGGAATTTGAAACAGTGTCTGAGCATGGGGATGAAACTAAAGAAAGTGCACAAAGTTCTGGAGTTTGATCAATCGGATTGGTTGAAAGTGTACATTGACTTCAACACGGAACTGAGAACGAAAGCGAAAAATGATTTTGAAAAGGAATTTTTCAAATTGATGAACAACAGTGTATTCGGAAAAACGATGGAAAATATCAGGCAAAGAATCGATATCAAATTATGCTCAAACGGAAAGAAACTGGAATTATTGATAGCAAAACCTACTTTTGATCGTAGAACGATATTCACTGAAAATTTAGCAGCAGTTCACATGAAAAAGACCAAAATTCTTTTCAATAAACCAATCTACATCGGAATGAGTATTTTGGACATTTCAAAAACTCTAATGTACGATTTTTATTACAACACGATAAAGAAACAATACGGAGAAAATGTCAAATTGATGTACTGTGACACGGACAGTCTGATCATGGATATAAAGACTGAAGACTTTTACTCGAATATTAAAAACAACATGATTGATCAGTTTGATACATCCGATTATCCGAAAGAAAATGTCTACGGTATACCTCAAGTGAACAAGAAAGTACTTGGAAAATTCAAAGATGAAATGAGCGGAAAAGTAATGGAGGAATTTGTCGGACTAAGATCGAAACTTTACGCACACAAAACGTTCGAGAATCAAAAAGAAACAAAGAAAGCGAAAGGGATCAAGAAAAACGTTATTGAACAGGACATTAAATTCAATGATTTCAAAGAATGTCTGTTGACCAAGAAACCGATCTACAAAACGCAAATGATGTTCAGAACAAACAAGCACGATATTTATACCATTAAACAGAACAAGAAAGCGCTCAGTGCCTACGATGATAAAAGGCATATTCTGGAAAATGGTATGGATACTCTTGCTTGGGGACATCATAAAATTGGAATAGGAAAAGAAAATTTCGTAGATCATCTGAAGGAGCTTATGAAAACACAAAACGAGAAAGAAAATGGAATTATAGGTAGGATTAAAGTAAATACTAAATTATAATTTTTATAAGAATCCCTTATAAAAACCTAATATTTTTACATCTCCTCTTCCATCTCCTCTTCCATCTCTCCTCTTACTACAGATTCTCTTACAAATGTAAATATACTGTGCACACTCTTTAGCATATTTTGATTATCCTCTTCGATGCATTCAAAACAAATATTACCATTTAGTACTCTAACACCACAATTTTTGCAAACGTTAATATTTTTGAAAGGAGTAAAATTTAGAATGTTTTCAGTTAGTTTATTTTTTCCATTGAGAAAGTTACGTTTCACAGTTGGTAAATCCAAAAACTTATGATACTTCCTCACGAAATAATCAGTCAGTTCTCCAGATTTAGATACTTCCTGCCACTCGCTCTTGGAAAGACAATTTCCATCTTCGAGTTCTCTTAACGCTTTAAAGTATTCCATTTTATTTATAGTAGAGATCCTTTTAACTTACCCCTCAGAATACTACGAACTGACTGAGTTGCAAAAGACGATGAAATTTCAGATAAGCGCGAATACGAAATCAAGGTAATATTATATCGATAATATTACCATCGTCCACAATTATATTTTTATCTGGGATCATCTTTAAAAAAATCTTTACGTTCAACTCTTGTAGAAATTTCTTATCTCGATTATTACGAATAACGTAATTCTCCAACATATTTTCTTTGATATTTTTCCTTTTATATTTCACGTCTTTTTTCGGAGATACTGGTATTGTTTTCTTAACGGTATTTACAAAATTTTCAACTCCCACGTTTTTAAGTAACGATTTAAAATTTAGTATTTTATCGTTTGGAATTTCTCCGTATACTAGTTGCTCAATAAACCTGTATACTTTCATATCTCTATCTCTATCGATATACGCGAAACATTCAATGAATTCGATATGCTTAAGTGAAAATTGTAAAAATGGATGAGACATGTTTATTTTTATTGGAGAGATCCTTTTAACATACCCCCCAAATGAAAAAGTCACTGGTTCTGATGTTTTGTGATAAAAAATGTGTTCTGATGTTTTGTGTTGAAAAATTTTATCAAGGGTCTAACAGAAAAGCATTTTTAACAGGATTTAACAGAAAATCATTTTTAACAGGGTTTAGCACAAAATCAGTTTTAACAGAGATTGAAGTCGGAATCATTTTTATCAGAGATTTAACAGAAAAGCATTTTCAACAGAGATTGAAGTCGGTGGCCCAGGATGAATATTCGGATACTACTTATATATATATATATATATATATATATATATATATATATATATATATATATATATATATATATATATTCTGTGTGTGTGACTGTTTATGTACTTATGCGAGTAGTGTATCCGAAAATCCTTGTAACAAGCTTAATTTCCACAATTTTCAACCGATTTTTATGAAATGTTCAGGGAATGTGCGGGTTAGGATGCAGATGGTCCCCTATCAGTTTCGTTGTTCCCAAATCAATACTTGACTCAGCGCATGCGCAAATGTAAATTCCATCATGCATAATTTTCTCACGCCGCGTCGTCTGATCTCGCTCAAATTTGGAGGATAGGTGGGAGTGAATAATTGGAGCATTCCCTAGCGATTTCAACATAATCCTATCAATAGTACCTATTGCACATGCGTGAATAGGAACTTCTTTGGTCCTTGCCTAATTTCAACAGTTTTCATTTGATTTTGATAAAATTGTCAGGGAATGTATAATTGGTCAGCTGTAAAAATCATCAGTAAACAGTCAGAGCGGGTTAGACTGTAAATGGTCCCCTATTAATTTCATACTTCTCAAATCATTACTTCATTCTGGGCATGCAAAAACGTAAATTATTTCAGGCATACTTTTTTCACGCCCTATTCGTCTAATCTCGCTCAAATTTAGTGCAGAGTTGAGGGACAATGGTTTAATTATTCCATATTAATTTCAACATGATTGCATCATTAGTAGCTCCAGCGTATGCGCGAAAGTGTAATCCCAGGAACAAGGTTAATTTCTAGTTTCGTCAGATTTTGATGAAATTTTGTAGAAATGTGCGGGTTAGGCGGTAGATTGTTCCCTACCAATTTAATTTTTCTCAAATCAGTACTCTATTCTGCGCAAGCGCTAACGTAAATTACTTCAAGCGTAATTTTCCCGTTATCTAAATGGCCCATTTCGACGTTTTACGTTACCTACATCTTGATTGACTATATTCCGCTATGGATTTTTTAATGATTAGTATTAAAACCATTTCAATGATCGATACATTTATGTTATTTTCAGTTGGTAGGTACCTACCAACTTGTATATCGTAGTACGGAGACCAGAGAGACAAGAAAAGTGTAGATGTTTTAATTAATTGCATTAATTTTCCCTCTGCAGGTGCCTGATCTACTCATGTATATTGATGTCACCCTACGGATCTGCAATTTGAAATGGACCTCCTTTGTAATATCAAGAATTCGATATCAGTGCACACTGTTCAGCTGTGAGGCCTCTGATACTAATTTGTTTCTTAATCGACTTATGATGCTGATGAAACCTAAAATTCAGCTTCTCTTTGGAGATCTGGAATACAATTACAAAGTATGATAGTGCAGTTTCTACAGTATTAAAACCTCTGAAAGTTGCACAGAAGACTATTTCAAAATGTATTGCTTACAAATCTAACAGCTTTTCTTCTGCTGACCTTTTTGCTAAATTTCCGATTTTTACAGCTGACCAATTATACATTAATGCTACTATACTTGATTGCCATAAGCCCCCTTCTTTGCTTGCTAAACCAGACGAACAAGAACATTACTTGATTAATTCCTGTATCATGAAGACTTTGATAAATCATTTTCTAGATTTACTTACAGAATCAGGAACGGATTAAAGGAGGGGCGGTAGGGGCGACCCCCCCCCCCCCCCCCCCCCCCCCCCCCCCCCCCCCCCCCCCCCCGAGAGGCAGAAGAAAAAATTCTTGCGAGGGAACGTCAGAATAGAATCACGCCGTCGCGCTTGTAGGTTGAGAAAAATAGTATAGATGAAGGAACTTTATGCGGTTGGGAAACTGGTATGATAGGTACCGGTTTTACTAATCTGTCACAGCCTATTTATTAATTTGTTCGTTTGAATTTTAGCAGGCCCACAAACTGCGTAGGTGCCACGGGGTATTAATCAGAGATTTCCAGAAGTGCTAGAGAGAAAAATCATCAAAGCAGGTTGGTAACGCTGGTGTTGAGTCCGTGTCGTGCTGTCGTCCATCGTCGTCCTTTTGTGAATAGAAGAGCAGTAGAAACCAAACTTCATATTAAATGTGAACTAAAGTTTCTTTTTTAGTGTTTGAGTTTAGCTCCGTGAAGAAACGAGCATGGAAGATAACATCTTTCTTTTTTTTTAAACATTAGGCAGCATGTAAGGAATACAATTTTAATTAATGGGGATATGTTTGTGTTCATCAGTTCATTTAACAAGTTGCGGTACCTAGTATATTTGTCTCTCGTCTACCGCTTTTGGTAAAAGTAACAATACATATAATCAATAGCCCTACTACATAATCAACCTACCTAATGCTTCGACGAAGAAAGAAACGAATCGTGTTTTCTTAAGTGATCGCAACCAGTGTTTTTCGATTGAAGTGAATAGACATTGACAGTAATAGACAAAAAATGATTAACCAGGTAATATTTTATTTGTATTTTAATTTTCAATCAAAAATGTACTTTGTTCATTTAATTTCATCGTGAGTGTTCATTAAATGGTTGTTTACTTCTAAAGTACATTGAAAAAATAAAGAGTGTATTATTATTTAATCCTGTGTTTACAATATAATAATCTATAAGTAATATTACATCACGAGGACTGAAGTTCTGCAGCGTTTTACGTTTCATTCCCTGCCTTTTTCGATGTAATTTTGGCCAAAAAATTACTTACCTATAATCATTTTATTTTTTGTTAATTTTATTTTTTATTTCTTTTTTGCGTGTATATGGATGTTTGGTAACCAAGCTAAAATGTGTGCAAATAAAAATTATGTTTTTCATGTTAATTTTTACATATCTGATATAAAGTGTGGGTCTATAATCTCTAAAACTGCAAGTTTTTCAAGGTCTTTTTTCAAAAAATTTCTCGGGGGGGGGGGGGGGGGGGGTACTCCCGGTAGAGGACCGCCCCCACCCACGAAATTCTATTAATCTGCCACTGTACACAATAGGTACTGCGTAGATCACTCAAATTTTGTCTAGAAAGCCGGAAAATTTATTCAATGGTTAGTATTATTGAAAGGTGTTTTGTTTTCAAATTTGTTTCCAGATGAACTGAACCCCACGAATATCAACCTCTGCGAATTGTTCAGAAACGAGGGAAATGTTCAACATTAAAAACCCTTCACGACCACTCAACTCTGTTGGCTGGGGCAGTCGACCAGAAAACTTTAGGAAAACTTTTTCCGAAGTAGAACGCCCTCGTTGGACCAACTTTTTGCGCACCTGATAGCCCAAACTCCCAAACTCCTCTCATCCCCAACTTTCGATCAAGGAAGTTGTGCGAGCGGACAAAACAGAAGGATAGGGAAACGTTCTAGCCCTTAGGGTAGAAGAATTAGCAGATAGGTAGCTTCATTTCTTGTTTACTCGTATTGTAATTCAATGTACCAACTTCCAAAGCAATCGAAGAGAAGCGCTAATCAACGAACTCAAATAAACTATCAAATACCGAAGGATTAAATTTAATTTGAATAAAGAATTTTGAGACCTTCACCTTTTACTTTGCAACTTAGAATTGATGGCAGTTTCTATTCGTTAATTTGAGATATTTGTATTTATCTTGAAACAAAAGCAAATTAATTTCGACAGGTTTATCGAAATTTAAAAAAATGTGTTTCATGGTTTATCACCAGGATCATTAAGGGATATTAGCCAATAATAATTAATATGCTTGAGAAGTGTACTATCATCCGGTCGAGTCTCAATTACTTTATAGTGGATTTTAGTAAAAGATGACGCTATTGCAATGGATCAAAAAAATTTAAAATTAAAATTTTCGAGTTAACGCTTTTGCATATATATATATATATATATATATATATATATATATATATATATATAGGTATGTGTGTGTGTCACTCCAGACGATAACTCCCCTTATGATTGAGGTAAAAATGCCGTTCTTGCGCCAAAAAATCAAGCTTTTCAAACGAAAAAATGAGTTCGTTGGCCAACAATTTTTGAGCACATTAAATTAGTCAAATTACCAAAAATCTACAGAATAATTCACTAAAAATGGCCTAATTTGGCTAAAAATCGTTAAATTTATATATTTTCAGCAATGATACAAAAAGTTAATCAACAGTTTAATAAAGTTTATGCAGAAAAATATGGGGAAAAATGTACTTGAATTTCATTAATATTATTTGATGACTAATTGACTAGAACACTGACGAATTGCTAAAAATCTAATACCTGTTTTGAATCGTAGAATATTATTTACTACAATTTTAGTTGCCATAATTTTGGTGGTTAACAACTTTTTGCCCTCAAAGGGCTCAAATTTAAAAAAAATGTAACGTAATATAATATTATATGCTATAAAAACTTGCTTATAACCATGCTGCATGACTGGAACTGTTTCCTTCATCAAAAGATAAAACATACGGATATACGCTCAGCATTCATCAACAAAGAACAAACAGAAAAACATTTTTGATTAAAATCTGTTAGTTCTGAGAGGCTTTTTAGTTTGGAACAGCTGATGATAGGAAAGAAAAGCGGGTTGTTTCTCTAGCTTGCTGACTGAGAGCGAGCTATCAACGAAGGCAATCTATATGCAGTTAGACGAGTCTGCAGTGGTAAGATAGAGATTGGTTGGACCAACAACTACAGCCGCCTGACTCCAACAGTGTAACCCTTTCTGAATAATTAAATGTGTTTCGATCCCTCGTGGACGGCCGCGCTTTCTGCCTCAGCGCCTGGCTTTAGCTTTGCAGTCGCAATTCCGCGTAACTCC